>PDGT01000156.1:198151-268621 GCA_003671415.1 Megathymus violae | reverse complement strand
TAAACAAAACTATCAACAAATACCATTAAAGTACAGGTCTTATCGAATTAGAAAGAATTTTTAAGAAATTAACGGAAACTTTTTGAAAAAAATACCTTTTTATTTAATTTCGCTAAGAAGTCGGAAAAATGCTCTATGAATATCATTATTTTATCAATTATTATTAAATTACATGATATTACCTACAAAATCTCATAAAAATGTTTGTAGTTATCTCAGTCATTTACCGAACTACAAATTCCTGAAGTGTGCACCCCATTTTCGATAATAAGAAGAGTACACTTTTAAAACCAGGCTATAAATAAATGATTTAAATGTACACTTGTTTTTATTGTTTCCTTACAAGATACAACAACAATACAAGAGGTATTTTTTACAGTAAGACACTTAAATGTTCTACTAGCCAGCAAATCAGGTTCCTCTAAAAAAAATTAAATAAAAAAGTTAATAAAAAAAACAAATTCGATAAGACCTGTACTTTAATGATATTTGTCAAGAGACGCCGGGCGGTCACTTCGCCCTGGGACACCCTGTATATATATAAGATTTTAATCAGCTCAGCGTAAAATTGTTACTGCTACTCAAAATTTAATCTGGCCAATCTTCCTACTTGCTTAAATTTTAAGCAGCTTTATTTTTTGTTTTTTTTTTGTGAAATACTTATTGGATAAAGGTACAGGTGTACTCTGCCCCATTTGTAAGTATTGTGGATAAGCATAATATTGCAAGAAATGCAAAGATTGCGGTAGCAACAGAAGAGGCGAAGGTTCTTTTGAAATCCAATCACACAAAGTTGTCTGGCAGAAAATCAGAGAAGAAATTGAAATATATCTACTGGGTATAAATTCTATAATTTCAACGCTAAAATAAATAATAGCTGTAACTCGTGCGATTACCCAGCACTTAAAAATTAATTCTCCAGATCCATTAGACCATGTAAGCCGCTTAATGCTATGTAACATCTTAGTAATGGGATTTTAACTGTTCGAAATGTTAGTTAACTGACGAGTTCTACGTCTCCGTATTCTTAGGGTCATTGTCCATCTTTCGGCCGTCTTCACCAAGAGAGTTAGTGTATGAGATAGTATGGAAATAGTGAACCCGCACCCACGACCTTATATTAACGAAATAGATCATAGTCAAACAAATTTTTTTTTTAAACAGAACCTCATATGATGATGATGAAATATCAGAATTATTAGGTTAGGGCCCTTATATATTTTGTAAGAAATATCATGTTGAATCTTAAAATATCCATATGTATTTCTTAGAAGTTCATATAGTTTCACAAAAGGATTTACTGCATCTGCTGGACTCGTTAAGAGTGGAATCAATTACAAATTTACTCGTTACCTTAAATCAATCTATTATTTAATCTGAAGACAACTTATGTCTTTGTAACGAATTTTGTATATCCAAATATTCACAAGTAGTTTGCAAGTTAAATATTGCTAACATCATTTCTATCGTATGAGCAATGGTATTTGATGGTTAACTTAATATAAATGCCAAGAACAATAATTTTATGTAGGATTTAGAGAGAACGTTACAAAAAATTCCATACAACGCCTTCCCACTTCTCAGTAACGGTATATTGAATAAACAATAACAACAAGAAACAAGCCCACCTATTAAATACCAATTATTCTTCTCGCATTACTATTAGTATCCATCATACATACATCAACTATAGTAACCGTTCGTCAATTTTCTATAACAAAATTTTCATACTTTATGTCTGGATACTTTCTTTGAAATAAATGAATATTTTATCATAATAAATTTTTAACCAACATTTTATTTGCTTTGTCCTATCTCTCTATGATACTTAAATGTCCATAATTAAAATATAAAAATAGTATGCAAAGTTAATAAAAATAAAAACATCGTTTCACTTGCAAATTCTGTAGGAAATATTAAAAGTTGCTAATAATAATGTTCGTAACGGAATTGACCCAGCTAGAGCTCATTAGACAGAGTTGGTATATTGTTTTAAAGCTGTAAAAGTATTCCTGACTCTTAATTAACTTTCTTTCAGAAGCCACACGACCAAGCTGGGGTGGGTTTTAAAAGACGATTCATAGTTGACCTACTTAACAATTTATTTCTATTAGCAGTATTTTTTCCTATTGCTAGAAAGTTACGTATCTTATGAGTATAATTAGTATATATTATGTAGAAACATTAGTAATACAATATTAAATTATTCTTGATTAATTTGGTTTTGCTGAGATACTTTTTGTCAATAACGACATCTTTCCGACCAAGTGCGGTTTAACTATTAAAAATATAAATAGATATTTTTATTATTATATTGAAGACCTTTAAATTATCAGCGAAAGTAAAAATCATTTCAGTAATTAAAATCTCTTTCACCTCTTCTATATATTTCTCAGATATTTTATCTGCGGTGATTTCTAAAGACTGTGACAAAAGTTCGTGCTTTTAAAGCACGACATGACGGCACTGGATTAACTCGTTCTTTCAAATTATAACATACTTTTTAAATTACAGTTTTTCTAAAATGAAATAAAAATACGAAGAATGGTTCCGAAGCGGCTATTACAAATATTTGTGTTTTAATACAAACTAATTAAAGAATCTGTTGAAATATAAAGGTAATGAATGGTTATTTTGTAACAATTGCTGGTTGCTATCGTGGTCGTGGCACATTTTTCATTATGGCAACATGATCCTACAGAAAATATAACATGATTTTTTAAACAACTCTTATAACATTAATATTTATTTATTAATTGCCAGCAAAAATTCCAAAAAAATATTTGGTTCAAATTAATCAGAATCAAAAATGCTAGTTAAGTATAAAATATATTTCTAAAAGTATACATAGTAAATAAATAAATAGCTGTTCGGTTCGACTTTACTGGGAAATAATTTTGTTTTTATAGCTTCGCCATTTAATATCGTTCGACTCTTGTAAGGTTATTACAACCTATTTTTATTTTAGACTTTTGTACACATATTTACTTTATTTCTTTTTCTTTAAACTAAAATCACTTATAACCTATAAAAACAATAAAAATCGATGTTTGTTATTTTAATAAAAATTTTAATTTCGATCATATATGTTCGCGCCAATGGTGGCATTACTCCATGAATGCATTTGCCTATTCCCGCCAAAATTTTTATAAGTTGCAATCGCACCTCGCGATTTATTCTTGATTAAGGAAGATTGAAGGCAAGGAGCAGCCGCCTAGCTGTCGAGACAGCTAATACGAGTACCGTATCAACCCTGCATACCAGGTTAGTGTGCTTGCCAAATATCCGAACAAGCCTTTACTTCTTCTTCCATACGCAATCTACAGCCTATAAATCGATTTTTACATCATAATTTGATGCTCAGTAAACTATTATACTGTTTACTACTTAAATAAAATGCCCGCATGAACCAGCTACAGTCTTTAAAGACTGCTTCTCATTTTCACACCAATATCACTGATTGAAGATAAAAGGTAAAAAGCATAGTAAATTATTAATGAACACAATTGCAAAATTACACTCTAATTAATCGGCTTCCTTTCAATTCAGCTGATCATCTGAGTAACTACAATTTAATTATTAGTAGGTACTAGGGGTGTTATGGATAAGAAATTTTGGATCTGGATATATGATTAATATTTTACCAGTTTCGGTTACGGTTAAGGATATGAAATTATTTCGGATTATCCGATTGTTTCGGATAATTTCGGTTAAGGATAATAGATGATTTAGGAACTAAAAAATTAAATATACTATATACAACACTGACTGTATTTCTAGGTATTATCTAATATTACAATCAAAGAAAAGAACAATAGCCTTAAAAACGTAATAATAAAAACTGTTTAAAAATGAGAGCGACGCGGCTAGTGTATTAGCTCGACCGGCGAAATCCTGCCATAACGTGTTTCATTTAGACATTCATTTTAGAAATTATCGGTTTCGGTTTATGTATCGAATTCCGTTACGGTTACGAATATATTTTTATTTCGGATATCCGATAGTTTCGGCTACGGTTACAGAGCTCCATAACATCCCTAGTTAGTACTGACAATTAATGAAATTAGAGAATAATTGGTTATTTTGAATGCCTCGGTAGACCTCTATTACTTTGCTATCAGTAGAATAAGGGGTCTAACAGGTCTATTAAGTATTGTTTTATTAGTCATCATCAGTCCTAGGCACCTATGTATAGAAATTGAATATCCCATGAAGTCAGGTTCATGGGATATTGTTATTTAAAGGATGCTTCAGGGTGGGAACTTCTTATGTCATCCTAAGGCTTCTGATATGGCTTAGCAACTAAATACTTTATAAGAACTAACAACTGAGACTAACCTTCTTATGTAAACTTTTTAAGATGTATTTCAAAGTTACAGAAAAATGGTATCTGTAATCATTCAGCATTCTGTACTATAGTTTTAAGCGATATTGTTTTAACTTTTCGGGGACAGTAGAAAAAAGTAACGAGTGTTGAAAGGTTGTTGTTGGTGGTGCATTCGTGGGAGACGTAACAAGTTATCAAGATAAGTGTATTAAGCTATTTTAAAATCTGCATTATAAATATACATTAAAATAAAACGATTAGGAGAGTGTGAAATATAATGGATTATAATAAAAAATGTACAGTTAATAATTCATGTTACCTAATTACATTTTGTTAATTACTACACAAAAGGATTAAATAAATTCATGATTAATACTTGAAATATAAGAGATATTTATATATTTTAGTCTAACATAAAATAATAAAAACATAATTCCAACTATATAATAAATAGATTTTGCGGTACAACAATATGTGTCCTATTTTATACATGAAGCCTTATTGTGATGTTTAACAATATATATAGGTATATATCAAACATTATAGATAATTTCAGATTCTAATTATAATGAAAATAAAGTTATAAAATAAACAAAAACAGAAAAGCTTATGTTGCTTTGTACCTCACAGCAAAATGTTGCCAGCAACCATTTATCATTCAAGCTTTTCATTTCGTTCAACCGGCTTCAGAATAACAGTAAACATTCAAATATTTCAGCAGCTAAAGATTTGAGCTATTTTATCGCTCGAATAAGTACTTTAAATCTTTCGTTACTTATCGTTATGTCATTTAATTTAACGGTACAAATGATAGTAATTTTTGTTTATTTAAGTATACTTTCGTAAGGAATTTAGTGTATTTTCTAAAGCAGTTATTCATGAATGCATAGCCACTGCTGGTATTTCATACAAATGACGACTATAATTGCGTTATGTTGAGGGTAATGAAGATCAGAATTCATTAAGAACGAAATTACGTGATATATTAACAGAAATCACAGCTTGGCATACAGATGTTGTATTACTATCAGAGACTTAGTTGACGTCTGATGTCTGTAATGCAAAAGTTGTTCTACAAGAATACAATATTCTTCAAGCTGACAGACTACGTTCAAGACGTGGAGGTGGATTTGGAAACACTGGGTGAAATGAATGATTTGAATGAGCTAGCTTAAGCGATATACTCGTAATAAAATATTGTAATTGTTTAATTTTTATTCCATGCTCGTAGAATATACAAAGGTTGAAACGCAATCAGTAAATTAGCACTGTAAATAAATGTATATGGAAGTAATTATCATCAATATTTTATAACAGCTGAAATTTATTATATTTACCTAACTTAATAAACACTACAGGCTTGGTCTAGTCCAAAAGTTTAAGTTTAAACATTCATCCTCCGAAATGAAACCAAATCTGTTGAACAATATGTATTTTTGAATCCCATGGCAATAATCTATTAACCAACATCAAATCTCTATCACAAGAGGGAATTGCTTTCGAGATATTGAATGCTATCGGATTCAGTACTAATGGACTGCGTGTTCTAAGTAACTACAAAATATTCATTTTGTAAACTGGTTTACCTTGAAAATGGTATAAAATAATTTTGACTTCAGTACAAACTCACAGGTATCCTTACAATTTATTCATAGTGAAATATATTTATAATAAATTTCAATATATATATATATTCAATATATACATATGTCTAAAAAAAGTTTAAATTGACCTAGTTTTGAACTTGGACCCCAGGGCACACAAAATTTATACGTATCATAAGCAACGATCTACCTCCCTAGATGCTTTGGGTAGTGGTCGTTGTGAAATTTTCTGTTTGATGTTGTAACCCAATTATTGTTTGAACGACTTCAGTTGAAATGGGTACTGGAATCTTTTATATATACTAGTTTGGATCTCATTTAGATCCACATTCACCTTACAGTTTGAAATACAAAGTATAACAAGGTTCAATTTAAATAAATTTATGTATAATATTTATGATGTAGATTTTACCTTAATTCTGTAGAATGCTTCATAAATTTGTGACTAGCTTCTCATTTAGTCCCTGTAGCTCGGGACCAGAATACAAGCTACGGTAACCTCTGTAAGTCGTAAGAGGCAACTAAAAGGGAATTTCCGGGGTTGCGGACGGTAAGAGTGGGAGCTCGAATCGTCCGGCTAGCAACCCCGGGAAGGACGGCGGTATGTGTAGCCGCGAATCGTCGATAAGATTGGATGGTGCGGGACGGGACATGTTGTCCCGAGGAAACCCCTCACTTGCGGATGACCTTAAAACAATTTTCGACGTAATTCAAAACGTCGATGTAACCGAGATTTCTGTGTTAGCACACAAGCTTAGGGTAGCTACGACCGCCCAGGAGCGACTATTCGCCCTGGCGGAACACGCCGACCTCCTCAGGTCGCTTAATCGCTAGGCGCTTATCGCATACCGCTCATAGTACCCTTCGTATAGACGATGCGGTTACTAAAAATCAATTAATCTGCACCTTCAGTGCCACTTCACGTGCGGATGCTCTCTAGGGAGTGCCGCTAGCGCCCCCTCTTCCCAAAGGGGGTAGCATCAGATAAAGGTTTAGAGGCCACAAGGCCAAAACCAACATCGGGTGGTGTTCAGTGGGTAGGCCCCTAGGTCTTTCGGGAGTCCCACATAACCAGCGCAGCCGGCTGTGCTGGTATACTATGAGCATTCACCACCTCCCTCCCGCGAAATCCGGAGGGTAGCCCTTTCCCATTTTGTCTGGGCGCAAAAAAAAAAAAAACGCTTAGGAATAGCGCTTGCATTGTTTTAGGACTGTGTTTTTCTTGGTCTAATTAGAAATTACCATATTAATTTATAACTTTTTTATTTATGGATGGATTGTAATGAAACGATGCTTACTGCAGTGCATTAGTGAAAACCAAAAAGAAATCAAAAATTCTAACAACTATTGTTTTGGATTCTGTTGCGTTAATAAACACTCCTTAATAATAGTTTCTCTTATATCGTTTATGTACAAAAAACGATCCATAACCATTTAGAGAAAAGTATCCCTAAATTTTGCACACCATTTTTCCCCACCATACTTTAATATCACTTTTGTGTACTAAGGGTGGAATACTTTATTCAGAGGGCGTCGTACATATCTTTTTCCATCAGAATATGTTTATTTTGTCACGTCAGAAAAAGTAACATTTCTTCACTGTCTAACTATATATATATATATATATATCAGGGAAAGTATTGCTAGATATATCTGTGCAGTACAGTAAATTCGTTCAGATCAAATTCATATTCGGACATGGCCAATCTTTATTTAGAAACTACTAATTATTAAAACTACTAAACTGACTTATTTAGAAACTTAGTTTTTATATTAATGTTCCTGTCGTAATGTGATTAGTATCGTATTTTACGTGTTTATGTTTTTAAACGGAGCTTAAATTGGAAAATGACGCGAAATCGATGTCAAGTTAACTCAGGTTCAACAATTTTCATATCCTTGTACATTATTTTTCTACGCAGCATGTAATATTTACTCGTAAGTTCGATAAACCGTATAATTTTCAACTTCCCACATAAACTCAAGACAGTTGGGTAGCACTTTGTGCTGCTCAATGGTAGTATCAAAATTTGTTTTTATGTCAAAAGTTCAGTTTCAAACATTATTTTTGTTCCTAGTTTCACCCTCCTTGGGTAAAATTTGGCGCTATTGTCCAATACTTTGCAAAAGGACTTGGAATTGACGTGCAAAGATTCGCTCTAACAAACTTTACTCAACTTCCAAATTTCTTTGAATACTGTAAGTGAATTTTCATACTTCTAAAAGAGCATTCGTTTCTTACTGGACGCCTTCTATTGTAGATTTAAGTTCGTTGACTTAGGTAACATCACGGAAGAGGAATTTTCTTCATATTTTTTTGTCGATAGAAACAAATGACATTACAATATATACAAACAGTGGGGCCATCGGATGGAGTATGACAAAGGAAACAGCGACGCATTGTCCTACAGAAAAAATGTGACACTTAATAATAAAACTTTATATTAATTTACGGGCTCTTTATAGTCCGTTTTTCGTCAAGGGATTCCCAACCTCGATTGTCATCTAACTGATAATTGTTTTCTAATACGCATTTAACTTTTAAGAATTAGAGCTGGGTGTTGGATTCAAACCCGTGCTTTACATATAGCTGTCACTGAGAGCAGTGCTTATTATGAATATCAAACACAAGCTGAGTGCCAAATTCTAGCTTTTTATTTACTTAAAAACTATGTACACTTAAGATTCAAATACGGTTATAGTACAAGATTAGTAGAAAGGCTGCTTGTTTAAAAATGAAATATCTTCTAATATCCCATGAATCAGAAAAGGGATGAGAAAGGCAGCTTTTGCGTGCACCACAGTTATTAGTTACCTTTTCATTTTAATAAACTCGGAGATAATTTTTTTTTCTTCACAGATTGTCTGAAGCCTAACAAGCTATATTCTGCCCATGTAATAACTCTTTTATGGCAGAAATTCTTTTAGTTTTAGTTATTCACTACATTTCATGTTTCTGTACAAAGCATATTATAGGAGCACTGATATTAACATAACCGCAGTAACCACATATTCCGGCTCGGTGTCTGGACTGTTTATTTAGTACGGGTCGATTTCGAAAATTTAGACACAGATTCACGGTTTTCGTTGCACATTGCTATTAACAACAATTTATATTGTACGAAGTACATTAAATAGTTCGCGTTTAAGGTTTATTATTATCATACTAATACTAGCGGCCCGCCCGACTTCATTCGGGTTGAACAATTATGTATCTTAATAGATATACTGTTGTATAATAAAATTATATGTAACCTGCGTCTATCCGGAATAATGTACCAACTTGTCTTTCAAATGATAAAAGAAATTTTCAAACATGCAGTGATTCCGGAGATTACTTTTCGCATATACACAACCTCAAAAAATTCGTACGCTCACTTTATAATATTACTATAGATTGTTTTATCATGTATTTGTTATATTAGATAATATATAAAAATTGCTTGTAAGAGCTAAGTTCGAAATCAATTTGATTATATCAAATTGTTGTGTGTTTTATTTTCAAAAATTATTATTTGATATTTACCACCACTTTCGCAAATCAACAGAAACAGCATTTTCACTGAAATTTGACTTTGGAAATATTTTTAATTCATGTTCGTGGGACAGCAGGCATGTGACTATTATGTGTCATATCATTTTATGTACTAAGCGTCACAATATATTTTCGGACATCTATCAGACGCACGGAATAGGTTATCAGGTGAACAGAATATTTTATTAGACATAAAAAAATGGATATACGGTACAGATCTGTATTTAATCCATATAATAGACGCTATTACACTGCTTATAAATAAAATGAGAAGAACTCAGGCTAATTATAGATACTATGAAGACAAGTACAGCAAATATTATACAAAAGACAAAACATATTCACACTCATAGTCATTAAGCTGGTCGATTCGTAGGATAGGATAGAATGCGAGAAGATATTTTAGGACATATAGTAAGAACTAGCTCGCAAATATCACATTTATGAATATATACCTATCTTTCCATATTTTTAAAACCTCACAATATTAGTTAAAACCTCACAAACACAGTGTAAAGTACTAAATATAATTTATTAACAGTTAATAGTTCGCCAAAGTTAATAATTATATCTCAAAGCGTGATATTTTTGCAAAAACAACAATGGCAAAGTGCAGTGTATGTAACGAGACATTACCTACAAAAGACAAAGTGAAGTGTACTGCCTCTCATTGTCTACAGTGCTACCATTTTCAATGTGTAGGCCTCTCCAGTGCAAAATTGGATACCAAAATTAAATGGATTTGTCCGCAATGTGTCGCTAAAAAGAAAAAGGGTAACAACAGTGACACAACTACGAGAAAAAGTCCTACTGTAAAGCAGTTGAGTGACTCCGATTTGGATGATTCAGTCGATCCAGTTACGCTGCCCGTCCAACCTGAAGAGCTGAACACTGAGTATTTGTCAAAAATGCGCGAATATATTTTGAATGCAATAAAAGAAGGTCTACCTACAATTATTAGTGGAATCCTGGACCAGAAATTAAACAAATTTGTAAATAGGATTAAAAGTTTAGAAGATTCCGTCAAGGTGGCAAGTGAGCAGCGTGATATCATGAACAAAAACATAAATAATCAGGCTACAGCATTGAAAAACTTGCAATCTGAAAACAACACATTAAAGGAGTCGATTAAAATACTAACAAAGAAGGTGTCTGTAATGGAGGATGCGTCAGCAAGACAAGAACAATGGTGCAAGCTTCAAAACGTCGAAATTGTGGGCATCCCTGAAATCAAAGACGAATCGCTCCCGAACGTGGTGTTGAAGGTTGCTGTCGCCGCCGGGCTGAGTCTGCGCGCCGAGGACATCGAGTTTGCTCATCGTGTGAGGGCCAAACGCCCCGTCAAAGGAGTACCTCGAGTGATCATTGCTCGCTTCCGTGAACGAAATACTAAGGATACTTTTCTCTCATATATGAGGAAACGACGTGGATTAACTTGCCGGGATGTTGGAGTAGACGGCGACCTCAAAGTCTTCGTAAACGAGCATCTCACTATTGGGAATAAACAACTATTGAGCAAGACTAAACAAAAAGCCAAAGATCTTCAGTATCGCTACGTATGGACAAAAACCTGTCGAATTTATATGAGAAAAGACGATACATCGCCATACATTCTGATATCCAGAGAAGACGACCTGATAAAGCTGTCATGAAGTGTAATGTTCAAAGTGTTTTCTCAATTTTATTCAGTTAATGGTTCGTCGTATCTCATTTACTAAATCAGTTCCAAACTCAGTCGCATCATACTATTGTTTTTACATTCGCAATTATAAAACTCTCACACACATACATAACTCACACATACACTGAATATCATTCCTTATATTATATAATTTGTACCTACACTAAACATATATATCATTCACAGAACTACACATTGTTCCCCCTTACACTACAGTGCATAATTATACTAAGCGTATGCTTAATATCAAAACGTAGGTACACATTTTGTATCGTTGCTTATTTTACTATTATGAAACCACATTACTTATTATTGCTAAGTGATGCATGGTATAGTCAAATACTCAAATACTTTTTCATAACGATTTTTATCCACAGTTGTACGTAATAAGTCTTCATGTATGGCTAAATATTATAATATATGATGGATAGTACCAAACTAAGTTTTTTCTACCAAAATGTACGCGGTCCTAGGTCTAAAACGCTCGAATTTAGCAGTAACATACTTGCATTAAATCATGATATAGTTTTAATAACAGAGACGTGGCTTAACAATGGCTTGTTGAGTTCTGAACTTGTAAATGACAGGTACAATGTGTTCCGTCGGGATCGCGGATCGCACGGAGGCGGTGTCATGACATTGTGTTCGCCGCGACTATGCGCACGTGACCGTCCGGACTGGTAGAGGGAGCTCGACGTCGAGTGTCTGTGGGTATCGATAGCGGGGCGCACAATAAACTCTGATAAGGACTTGCATATCGGGCTGGCTTACATTCCGCCCGGTGACAAAATTGTTCAGCGACTGCATACGCTTACTTTATGGATTTCTGATGTGATGTCTACTGCTCCAAATGATTATTTTATGATTGCAGGTGATTTCAATTTATTCAATGTACAGTGGATTTATTCCAAACCGACATACGTAAAAAAAGGAAGCGTTGAGCTACACAACTCTGCTTTAAATTTTATTAATCAGTGCAGTTTCCTAGGGTTACAACAGTACAATCATTTTACAAACTCATCAGGTAATACTCTTGATCTAATATTCAGTAACTTTTTCGTACAGGTGTGCAAATCTTGCTCCCCATTGGTAGAGGAAGACTGTCATCACGTGACACTTGACTTTGAGTCTTCAGATATCAATATACCTCATTTAGGTAAAATCCTCTACAAAAAATTTCTTTATAGAAAAGCTAACTATAATCAAATAAACAAAGAGGTTTTAGATGTAGACTGGTCAGAGCTAAATTCGGGGACGATTGATAACGCTGTGGACAAATTCTACGAAATTGTTAACGCCGTAAAATTAAAATTTGTTCCTCAGGTAATGGTAGACGGAACACAACACTACCCAGTTTGGTATTCCAAGGCATTAATCCAGATAAATAAAGAAAAAAATAAAGTTCACTCATATTGGAAAAATATCAAAACTCATTAGATTATGACGAATTTTGCTATCTCAGATCAAGGTATAAAAGAGTTGAAAGTTCTTGCTATACCTATTCCATTTCCAAAACAACATTAAATCTAATCCAAAGTTATTATGGAGCTATATTAAACATAAGCGTAAGGCAAGCACAAGCTATCCTAATTTAATGTCTTACAATGGAGCTAAACTGATTAATGGGAAGGAAATCCTAGACTCCTTTAACATGTTCTTCCAGAGGATGTTCATAAAAAAAATCAATCAATATTCCACCAGTAACCCACACTTGACTGTTGTGTGCATTCAAGTAACCAGCTCGATCCTAGTGGCGGAGGAACAGGTTCTAAAACTCTTACGAGGGCTTGACACAAGCAAAGGTGCGGGTAGCGATCAGTTACCACCCTTTTTCATAGTCCAGTGTGCAAAAACTTTATGCAAACCCATCACAATACTATTCAATAGATCTGTTAAAGAAGGCATTTTCCCTCAAATATGGAAACAAGCACATATTGTGCCTCTGCATAAAAAAGGTTCCAAGTCATGTATAGAAAACTATAGACCGATTTCTATATTAAACGTTCTCAGTAAATGCTTGGAAAGAATAGTATATGAAACAATCTATCCACTCATACATCAAAACATACCAGAACAACAGCATGGATTTACTAAAGGTCGTTCAACAACTACTAACCTTGCTGTATTTACCAGTGATATACTCAGAGGGATGGAGTTACGAGCTCAGGTTGACGTGATCTATACTGATTTCGAGAAAGCCTTTGATCGTGTGGATCACGTCATTCTACTCCAAAAGCTGCAAATCCTCGGTATTGAGGGAGACCTTTTGAAATGGGTGGAATCATATCTGTGGAACCGACGTCAAGCTGTAGTAATCGGTGGAGCACGTTCAGATTTCAAAACAATATCCTCAGGTGTTCCGCAGGGATCCTTGCTAGGACCTCTTTTATATTCGGCCTACCTTTACGACATACACACCTGTTTCCAGAATGCTAACTTTTTATTATTCGCAGATGACAAAAAAATTATATTTCAATGTTTGCACGTTGGATGATTGCCATAAACTTCAAGACGACTTAGACAGATTATCAACCTAATACAACACGAATCGCATAGATATTAATGCAAGTAAATGCCGGCATATAACTTTTTCACGTAACCTGAATACCGTAGACTTCCAATATAAATTGAACAATACGTCGATTATCAAAGATGGCAGCATAAAAGATTTAGGAGTTATCCTCGATAGAAAACTAACCTTTTCAAAACGTGTTGAAAATACAGTCAACAAAGCCTATAAGAATCTAGCTTTCATTTTAAGAGTCACGCAGAATTTCACTAACTTAGAATGTTCGAAAGTTTTATACTTCGCTTATGTAAGAAGCTCACTTGAATATTGTAGTCCTATTTGGAATCCTCAATATATAACTTATGAACATGCAATCGAGAATATTCTGAAAAAATTTTTGAAACACCTGGACTACCGATACAAATCTCTGTATGAGAGTTACTCTTCATCTTGTCAGAGAAACGGCATGATTTCGTTGAAAAATCGTCGCGAACTACTCGACATGGCTTTGCTACACGACATCGTCTCGGGAAAAATCGATTGCCCGGCCATAATTAATAAAGTACTTACTTTACAAACCCCTAACAAAAGAAGTCGGCACACGCAGCTCTTTTATGTACCTGACCACCATACAAATTACTCAGCCAACAGCGTCACCAGCAGACTTCCCAGAACCTATAATAAACACTTTGACAGTATTGATCCATTTAATACTTCGAAAGCTGCATTCAAAAGACAAATCTGTAAAACCCTAACAACACGAAATAAAATCTAATCTTAACATAACTTACGTACTATTAGCATACAAAAAGACCAAATTTAATGTGTATTTTTTTACTTAAAACAATTAAATAAATAAATATAGATTCCATTGTAAAATAAGTTAATGAATATGTTAACCGAGTTTTTTCTGAAATTAATTAAAACATACTTAAATATTAGATAATAAATTGGCGATATATATATTAATTATATTATCCACAAATATATATTTATATTATTACAAAAATATAATATTTAATTTAACGCACTCACTTAACTTGAAAACTACGTAACATAATAAAATTTTAATCAATGAATTTATTTATGTATCCCATACTCAGCATCATTATGTAAGCCTACCATTAAGTTGTTATGAAGCGCTCTGCATCATCACAAACCTTCACATCTAGTACACATACACACACTCACACTCTCATGCACACATACACTACACACCATTCACTACACTACAAACAATTAGTATTATTATTATTATTTTTTAATGTATTATTTCTTGCGTAGGTACTTGCGAATCTGAGTTGCGAACTTTTTTAAATCTGTACTAAATTATGCTACTTATAAAATTGACATTATTGTAAACTATGGTTAGCTGTGGATCTGTGTTTAGTGAGATTGACGCAACCTTTTGTATTATTTGTGCTGTTATGTACTATCGTTGCCTTGTTTGATTTCTAGATTCGTTCTTCACCCCTCCTTTTAGTATTGTAAAAAAATAAAAAAAAGAATAGGCTACAAAATATGTGTTCGATTTGGCTTGAGTTCAATATATGTGTAATGGTTAACATACATTGGTAGTAACGCTGTGAATACAAGTTTAAATAAATAAATAATAAAACAAACATATCATGATTTAATGTAAACAGCGTATTTTGTATTTTACCATGCTTCAAATTTGAGAAATATTAAATATATATCAAAGGTAATACTTTACGCTAGAAATGAACAGTAATTTATAAGTGCTAGTACAAGATAAATAGACTACTAATACTACGAGAACATTACCCCGTTCCAACAATAATGACATCGTAAAGCGGAATTCGTGCCAGCATCCAGCTCGCGACAGCCTATTAATACGGTAAAACGGACTAAAAGATAAGGTTTTAAATGCACCGGTAATGAGCTTGTACGGCTCACTATCGGGGTATAAATAAGGGTAGTTTAACATATGTATGTTCGAGGGTGTGTGGAAGAACATACCTAACGACTGTAACATTGTGTCTTTGGGTTTCATAGTATATAGAAGAAATTTTTAATATGAACGAAAGTCGGGATCAACAAATATTGCAGGATTGAGTACAAGTAGGATATGAATATGTACATACAGTATGAAATTCTAAGTTAATCCAGATTCCAGTGATATACACGTTTTACAACAACTTGTTCTGCAAATGTGTATATTTATATCGAAAGTGAATAATTTTCATCGAGTTCAATCGTCCACGTTATTTAAAATTCTGCACACGTTTTAGAAACTGCCGTTACTGAACACGTCTCACACACATCAAATATAATTATAGATCGATGTCGTAAATTTATTTCTAAAAACAGATAAATATCGATAAATGAAAAATATAAATTTATTTTATTTATGACTACAAAGAAATTTACTAATTTACAAAACAAAAAACAGTGGTGTATAATAAATAAATAAATGTTTACACACTCACACCCCCGCACTAGGATTACCAGTGTTGCGGATGATATGGTGTAACGTTAAAATTAAAGATGTAGATATTTTAAGAAGATTTAATGTACTTAAGACTTCCTGGCGGTTACAATGACTAAAATACAGTAGTTACAAGATTAAGAAACTAAAGAGAAGGTCACTTGTAAGTAAGAAGGTAAGCCCGTCGCTTCTTTGGCGGGCAGCGCATGAAGACCTCGGCGACTGGAGCGTGCGTTTAGGGCGCACGAGACTACCGGAGTCCCCGGCGTTCAGCGCACGGAGACCTCGGCGACTGGAGCGTGCGTTAAGGGCGCACGGGACGATCGGAGTCCCCGGCGTTCAGCGCACGGAGACCGCCTTAACCAGGCGTGCGTTAATACGCACGAGACGCGTAGATTGTCTCGTTCCGTAATTGTGACTACACCCGCGACACTGTTCCGGTAGAGACTTTTAGCATGAGACTCCTTCAAGTAACCACTGTTGCGACCCACACGCGAGAGAGACTGCTCCGTATCGTAATTGTAACTTCACTCGTGAGACTGTTCGTGTCGATATCCAAGAGTTGCGACCCATACGCGAGAGAGACTGCTAGAGACTGGTAGTGTAGAGATCCAAGACTTGCGACCTACACGCGAGTAACTGCTTCAAGTTACCAGTGTTGTGACCAACACGCGAGAGACAGAGAGACTGTTAGAGAGTCCGATAGAGAGTCACAGCTCGCCTTTTATATGTCGAATCTTTTGGAATGATCTTCTTATTATATTCTATTTACGAATTTAAAATTACTATTCAACCTAATAAATAATATTACCAGAAAGGATAGAAATAATACAAATTAAAAACAAAGTAATGATGACAATAATTTAAGACGTTTGTCAAATATTTGACAACAATAACAAAACATTAAAACTAATAAAATATATAAAGAAATTACAGAATAAATGGATAAAAGATACAGGAAATTATAAAAGAAGTTAACAAAAGGAGTATTATAAGAGTTACAAACTATGCGAGTGCCAAAATACTAGATATAAAAACATGTAAGTATTGTAAATACTACAATGGACATACAAATATGACATTACAAACACCCATGACCCGAGAACAAATATTTATTTGTCACATAAATATGTATCTGCCCCGGCCTCGAACCCGGGACCCCTTGCGCGGCAGACAGGATCACTACAAGCTGGACTATGGGATCGTCTAATAATGTATATTAAAGTCATCTACAAATAAGATAAATAAGTAAATTATAAGTAAAAGTACATAAGTGGTTAAAATGTTATGTCACAAATATCGATGGAATACATTTGAAAAAAATCTTTTACATAATTAAGCTTTCCCAGTTTATATTGTTAAACGAGCGCATTTTTTTAATTTTAATATAAGACAGAAGGAACTTACTTCTCTTGATACTTTTACAAGATATACAATAACTACCGCAGAGATTACTAAAGTGGTAAATATGCGTACATCAATACATGTAAATTGTTAATTATTAGTGTTAATAAGTTTGAAGACGAATCTCTAACTGAACCATCTGTTCTCTGATGTAACATCCAAACTCGGCCACGGTTGACGATCCTTGTAACCCAAAATTGTTTCTGGAGTCTAGAGAGAGATACATATACAAATTCGTAGCCATGCTGCCATATCACTTAGCAATAACAAATGCTCGTTCAAGCAGATATACGTAGTATTGTAGAAATGTTCACACAATTTATAAAATTATATACGAGTCGTGTCTACAATAACTTACATATATGAGAATAAGCGTGCTAATGTTTGTGTACGTATGCTCATGGGGCAAACTTGATCTGGGTTATTACTAACAACTTTAATAATCCGATGTCTTTTGTCAATCATAAGTCAGATGATAGTCGTAAGTGACAGTTTTATTCACATCACATGTTCAGGCGGCGTGTTATTTTGGCACTATCGGCGTAAGTTAGCCGTAGTTAGTCATTAAGTATGTCGATAGCTTTGAAACCGTATTTTAACTTTTTAAAGTTGTTTTGTATACTATTTCCTCCAGTCGAGGAGCATAATATTGTAGTTTTCTCGGAACTCCCGACTCTTACAAACTATTTTGAGGAGGTACTCGAGTCGTGCAATGAGGCGTTAAAGGGTTGTAACCACTGCTAACACGGAAATAAAATATTGCAAAATTGAAAAGTCTCAAACAAATCTTCAAGCAGCCTTTTCGTTTCTACTAAAACTTACTAATTTACATTGATACAATAACCGGCATAACTATAATAGCATAATGGAGTGCAAAATTTTGTGACTTTGTATGTACGCAGAGGGTAATTTCCGGAGCCACGGCACCTTTTTGAAAAAATCTTTTATCATTTGAATGATACCTTATTAACGATGAATATAGAATATATATCATGTAAATATTTGTATACATTAGCCGGAGTCATGATAATATTCATTTTGTTTTATACAATTTAGCAATTAGTGTGAATTATTGTAACTACATAATACCTACTAAGATAGATAAATGTTCAACTCGAATGAAGTCAGGATAGGCCTCTAGCAAGTAATAAATAAGTCTTTAAACAAGCGCCTACTTTTAGACAATATCAAATCTTTGTGCCGCCGAACTCAAAATCTCCAAATTGACGACAGAATCTGTTTACACTTCAATAATTCAAGAAATTTTATGAACCATCAGAAATTCTGTTTTAAGTTCTGTAAATATTTCCAGCTCTTGAACTTTATATCGAATCTTTATCGCCACTTGAGGCAGCTGAAGTTTCGAAGCTGAAATTTTCGTAATAATAAAACTCTGATGTCGGTTAATAGTTGGATTTTATCCACGAATAAATATGAAGGATATGATTGTTCAAATAACAGCTTCTATAAGCAGATTTTATTTAATCAACAATATTTACATTTGTTCCATAAGTAGTATGTAAGCTATGTAGTATGCACCGTGTTCTGCCAGCATGAGATTGGGGGGAGTATTCTAAGCCGCCCCATTACAACATATAATAATATACAATATATATATATATATATGCATATATATATAGTGAAAAAATATATATATAATATTTCAAATGGTAAAATAATTTACAAATACATTCCGTGGTTCTGGAGATTATCTTCCTCGTCATTTGAACTTTCTCTGTATAATAATAATAGTATAGGCTCGCGCCCCCATCTGACTTCGTTCGGGTTGGAAAATTTAATATACATGTATACATTATTGTTCAAAATGTTATGTTTTTTGTCTTGATTAGACATAATTGAGTTTACTGATATTTTATATAGCCTATCATCTGCGTAATCACGTGTTCTCACTATATACCAACTATCATGAGTTATAACGGGACATATAGACAGACAGACATACAAAAATTTTCACAATTATCAAATTGATGTCAGTGAGTATTTAAATTAATATTTTTATCATGAAATTTCGCAAAACATGGAATGTACAGAGATAGAGATACTACAGATTTATACGGTAGTATAGGTATAGATAATAACTTAAAAACATGTGTATACTGTAAGAAATTTAACTACTGTATTTTTTTTAATTTGTTAAAATTTTATCTATTATCTTATCTTATCGATTTAATATGACAACATGCAATATCTAAACATAGTCTTAGTTATAAAATTGTATTGTAGTCAGTTATATTGTCTAAAATATCATTTTCATGTTTGGAAGTGGGTGAAAATTAAATTCAAACATTCCATTATACTCATAGTCTATACTAAAAAATATTATCGATATATCGATATATATATATATAGTTATAAAAAATTGCAAGTACTCGTAGGTTAGTTAAAGATTTTTCAATTCAATAAAAACTTTAGCAATTTCCAAATGCTTTGTGTTATAACTTGTTATACTTACTCTGTGTATTTTTTTTTAATAAATTAAAAATAAATTCGTTACTTATGAAAAAGTTTATCTTATAGTTCCACAAGGGTACAAAAAAATGTTGACAAGGGTAAGAACGTTATTTTAGATTAACTCAGTCTCTTGAGGGCTCGCCTAGGCAACCCGAACCCCTGTGACGGTATAGAAGACAAAGCGTGCAACTTCTATTTAGTACATAGGATTCCTTTTATTCTTAATAAATGCATGATTCCGGTGACATTTATTTGAATTTTTATGCTAAAATTACTGACCTGATTTTGACCAAATTTAATATAGAATTATCGAAGTTCTGAAATCCTTCGGAGTAATCAGTTCGTATATGAAATCTTAGCAAATTTAACTGTTGTAGGGCTCCCAATACACCCTTTTTTAGCTTATTATGTTCTTAAAAATAATCAAACATGAAAACATTTGATTTTATTGTCATATTTTGTGATAAATATTGTTTTATGACTCACTGACTCAAATTCTAGCCTTTTATAAATTTTTATCTAACTGTATATCCTTCTATAACTGAAAACATTTTGAACGATTATTAAATATAAATTAGTAATTGAAACTGAAATTGGTAAATAGAAAGAACATTTATATAATTGCGCAAATGATAAGCTTTAATATGATATCGGTAGAACTTACGATGATCTTTGAAAAAAAATCTTTTTTTTTTCTATAATTTATAGGCAATTTAATTTTTTTTGATCGGTGTTATTTGTTTGTAATATATCAAGATTAAATCTATGTAATTATCTTATTGATTATTTATTATGAATGTTGTGTCAAACCATATCCATTGTGGAACATTATTGGACAGATAAGAATAAATAAGTTAATATTGCAGATGAAATACATTTTGTGATGATGAACTGTGTGAAAACGAAAGTTGAAACTATTTAAACATCTGTGCAAAGAAGATTTGTGTGAAACAGTATTATATAATAAAAAAAAATTAACTGTTACTGTATAATATTTCTTTTTTTCATTGAGTATATTTTTAAAATGATATCAAAGAAACGAAAAGGTTTTTAATGTAATCTCAAATATCTGTATTAACTAATAATTAAATAGGCGAAAGCTTCAAAGTAAAAGCAGAGTACTCACTTCGCAGTGGTTTTCCTCAGTCGTCAAGACGTCCTTTGAGGGAATTCGATGTCTTTGAAAGTAGCTTGCAACGAAAATGTTTGTTTCACTAATGGGATTAATCTGCAGAAACAAAACAAAAACAATCAATATATCTAGAAATATATATATCTGTTGTTTGTAACCAAGCGTACAACCTACAATTCAGGGACAAGTCTGAGATAGATACAAACATTGTTCAGAGATTTTGGAGGTAATATCACGTTGTTTAATAATTTAGTGAATAAGAATGATGTCCATTGGGCAATTGTCAAGCATTCTAAAAAAAATAAAAATAAAAGATCTTCTTTTCCTTAATATTTTTTTAACGTGATAACGTCTTATAAATAGATGAACACCGGCTGCACTCACGAAAAAGCATGACTCATTGTCACGTTCCGCTTGAGCCGAGTGTGCAAGCGAAAGGGTGGAACAAGCGATATAGAGGTACGATCTCCCTAAGAGTTCGGCTTGTGACGCATGTATGTATCTCTCTTCCACTCTATCGGCCGATGCGTCTTAAATATCACACATGTATATGAGTTGTAAATAAATTGTTAATAGCAAATTGTTACTTGTAATGAATCTGTATAATTTAAGTAAAAGAATATCTGAATTAACGAGTGCAAATAAATGTTAATTTATCGAAAAAATCGTAATTTTCAATTAACTCCTTATTTGTATTGATAATTAATTGATATAATAATGATAATTCAGTGATAATAATTCAATTCAATTCATAAAAGTATGCAATTTTTCATCAATGTCTTCTTATGCCGTTATCATGTAAAATTGTCGTTCGTAAACCGACTTTACAGACAACCAACTTTTTTTTTTCACAGAATTTTGGATAGATTTAACAGCTTAAATCGATAAAGTGTATTTTAACAACTAGTAAACAAAAAAAAATAAACTCGAAAATAGTGTAACAAGTCAGGTGTCTGTACAATAAAAACCAATAAAAAAACGAAACCGATAGGACTTTATTGTTATTTATTAATTATTTTGTGTAAATATTCAAAAAACACCGGGCGGTTATTTAATGCTTGGCCACATTTTATACACACGTTCAATTCTACTTTGCAAAGTAAAGGATGCAAAAGGCGGGATTAATGTTAATTTCATTCTCTGCGATTCATGCTGACGACGTAGGAAACCGTTGAAGCCAGTTGCATAAAAAGAAGATAACATTCATAAATCATCTACTCACAATAACAGATCACAACGATTATGTTATATATAATTAAGTAATAATTTAATTATTATAATGCTTACTATATACCTAAATATTGAAGAGTATAAATATTAGCAAATTATAAATACTTGACACTATCCAAGATTAGCTTTCTTCCCGACTTCTTAATATCATTTATTAATATTGTTTTCACATATAATTTTTGTATAGTCTCCTTCTTATCATATTTACATGCTACTTAATGTACTCATCAATAAGAAGCGGTATTGAATAAAAAACCTCACAACTTTACCTCTCACATTGGCTCATTTTCAGTATGACACTTTGTATACCTATAGAATATTCAAATTGATAAGAGCATCATTTCAAAAATATTTTATTGCTAACCTAATAACGAATGAAAAAAATTTCAGAGTTGTTATAATTGTAAGATATAACGAATTAAGTTTTAATGATCCGGACAGTAATCTATGTAAAACCAGCACAAAAGGAGAGGATACTTAAATAATTTGTGAGAATAAACAGCTGTCCGGGCAACGCGCAGCTGAATAAGTTAATATTTCATCGCCGTGCATCTATCAAGGGTGCTTTTACAAAGTCCAATTAATTAAAATGTCGATAGATATTTTGTTCTGTGACTTTTTATATAAATATCATTTATATTATATTACGTTCCATGAGAGTTTTATATAATTGTTGTTATACTTATATTAGGTAGGTAGGTTGGAAATCTTCGTGCTCATCCTTGACATAATATACTCGTAGTTTGGCCATAGATACTTGAGTGGCATTTACTTAATATTGTACTGATGATTATGTGTTCAGTATTATTGATTTGGTATCCATATCAGTGATTTAAATATTGTTACTCAGTATATCATGACAAATCAATATTAAATCCGCTTCATACAATTAATCCTTTGACATTTTACAGTTACAATGCAAGAAAATATATATGCATCTAAAGAAACAGTTAATAACAGAATTATGGTATTAGAATACTAAACTTGTAACAGAAAGACGAAACCTGTTATAATAATTGTTCATCATCATTATTACAATCTGTAGCTATCCCATCGCTATGCTTGGGTATCCTCCCACAATATAATGGGTCCAAGCTATAGTCAATTACGGAAGTCGAGTACGCTTATTTATATGTTAATAATAGTGAAAAAAAAACATTACTATCGTATATTTACTCTCTCTGAACTCTTGGACACGTAAGCTAAAAATCCACTTAAATTTATACCCAGTTAGTGAGTCGGGCAAGCTCATTACGGGTGCATTTTAAAGCTTATCTCTCTTAGTCACGGCTACTAGTAATTAATAGGCTATGCGGGAGATTATAATAGTGAATCGTTTGTTTTGTATATTATTGTAGTGAAAGTTCTTTAGTACCGTTGTTGTTTGAAACTCGATGAAACGAAAAAGTGTCAATAAAAAAGACAAATGCCCTTAGCCTAGGAGATAATAAGATAGTATACATTTTACCTACAGGGTTTTATTATATGCAGTATTATGTATGCAGTTTTCGAACTCTGTGTCAGAATATAGATGGCTCAATAAACAGATCTCCAAGTGTAGGTGACGCTATTTGCGTTGTCATAATTTAAATCGTGTAAAAAACACAATAGAGCGAAATCGTGGCTCAAAAGTGTTCGCCAGGGACTTGCGTCTTGGGCAAAGTCTATTGACTAGGTTGAAAACCGATTCTGGCAGCATACTCTCATCAAAATCTGAAGTTCTGAGAGAGCTAGAGACACTATGGACAGTTGTATACATCCTCGCGTGCTTCTGAGCCTAAACAAGCCAACGACAAGCGCGCTAAATTGACTCGACATTACACCGAAGATATCCCGGACGTCAGTCTGTACGAGATTAGAGAGGCCCTGAAGCAGTTAAAAGAAAAATAAGGTACCGGGCGACGACGGAATCACAACAGAGCTACTGAGGAGGGAAATAAAACCCTTTTAAAGAACTACAGGCCCATTGCACTTCTGAGCCACGTTTACAAACTGTTCTCAAGGGTACTGAATAATCGCATTGCACGCAGAATTTATGACTTCCAGCCTCCTGAACAAGCCGTATTCCGAAAAGATTATAGTACAATAGATATCATACATACTCTCAGACAGGTTATACAGAAGACCGAGGGGTATAACCTGCCACTATGTGTTACCTATGTAGACTATGAGATATCCTTTGATTCTATCGAGACCTGGGCGGTGCTAGAGTCTCTTCAGCCAGATCGACTATCGGTATATCGAGGTGTTAAAGTGTGTATACAGAGCAGCGGCCATGTTAGTCCGATTACACGACAAAAGCACGAACCCCATCCAATTGCAGAAAGGTGTCAGGCAAGGGGACGTTATCTCCCCGGAACTATTCAGCGCTGCATTGGAAGATGTGTTCAAGCTGATGGAATGGAAAGAACTAGACATTAACATCAACGGCGAATACCTCACACATCTTCGATTTGCCGACGATATAGTGATCTTGGCGGAAACGCTGAAGGACCTCAGCACCATGTTAGGAGACCTGAACAGTGCCTCACAACGGGTGAGTGTGAAAATGAACATAGACCAGACGAAAGTCATGTCTAATGTTCACGTCACACCTATACCGGTTATTGTTGACGGTGCTGCTCTCGAAGTTGTTGACGAGTACTTTTACCTAGGGTAAATGATCCAGATGGATAAGTTCAATTTCGAGAAATAGGTCACTCGAAGGATTCAACTCGACTGGGCCGCGTTCGGGAAACTCAAACATATCTTTTCATCCGATATTTCACAGTGTCTGAAGTCGAAAGCATTCGATCAATGTGTATTGCCAGTTATAACCTACGGACCAGAGACAGGGTCTTTAACGTTGGCCTCATTCGAAAGCTCAAAACTACTCAGCAAGCTATGGAGAGAGCTATGTTAGGTATACCTATCGCTACGAGACAAGATTCGTAACGATGAAGTCCATAAACGAACAAACGTTACCGACATAACTCGTAGAATTAGCCGGCTGAAGTGGCAAAGGGAAGGACACATCGTTCGAAGGACTAACAACCGATAGAGAAGAAATCTCCTCGAATGGCGTCCACGCCTTGGTAAAAGGAGTACAGGACGCCCCCGAGCAAGTGGAGTGTTGATCTGAAGAAAACGGCTGGAAGTCGTTGGATTCAGATGGCCCAGGCATTCTATAGGTCCCCCCCGAGGGCTGCCACCTTGTCGTGGTGGGGGGGCTTGCGTATCCTAATGATCCCCGAGACTATACGGCAGAGTCTCGACTCATACCGGAAGTCGAAGGGTGAAGGATCAGACTAAGAGCAGCCCAAGAGTATGTTTCTCCGGGTGTCTCTCTGTTAAGCAGAGGGCACTCCGGTCAGAAACGCGGTGTGTGTTTCAGGCCCGAAAGGGTCCGAAATAGGGCAGTAGAGCGCTCTTGGTGCCCGAGAGCGCTCTAGGCGAAGGCGGCCCGCATAGGCGGGCCAACCGTCGGGGCGTCACGGTAGAATGCTTCAGCGATCCCGTGGCGCCCCATTAAGACGATGAGGGCCCCGCTGGGTTTTAGTGGGTATTCTGCCACGTAGAAGACGTGCCAGGGAGTCCCACATACCCGCCGCTCACCGCGGCGGGATGAGTAAATGCATTTCCCAGCGTTAAAGGGATTCTATAAGTACAATAAATGTAAGCCGCTTGCTTTCTTAATGAGCATACATGCACTAGCAAACGCTTTCTTAAGTTCATTGAGTTAAACATGCTTCTTTCATTATGGATTTAAAACATCGACGACCCCGTAGCCCAGTTGGTAGTGACCCTGCCTACCGAGCGTGGGGTCCCGGGTTCGATTCCCGGCCGGGGCAGATATTTATGTGACAGATAAATCTTTGTTCTCGGGTCATGGGTGTTTGTCATGTGATAATTGTGTATTTTCATGCCACCCGCAACACAGGGAATCCTAGTGCGGGGGTGTGAGTGTGTATAAAAAAAAAATCTTTGTGAGTATAAAATATTTTTAAGGAAAACTTAATCAGTTTTTGTTTGAAATGTGAAACCTTAGTTAATTTGCCACGTTTTTGTAAAGCAACATTTACTTACTCAAAAAAGCTCCTAGTCAATTTCACAGGAAGACAGATATTACCAAATTACTTAGTCCGTATTTGTGTAGATACGACTTCGGTTTGACTACAGCGCTAATGGTATTACTACAGGCATAAAAGATTATTTACTAAGAATATGAATAGTCAAAATTGGAGCAAAAGTTAAATTACTTCATTAAGCAATATAAAATTCGTAGGCGATGAATATTTGTAATATATTGTAAAAAAATATGTAAATTTATGTTTATGAAATTGTAAGTTACTATAAACGCATTTAAAAAATATAGAGAATCTAGTTAAGTATTTAAAAAGTAAAAAACTACATTCAACTTGAAAAAAAAAAAACTTTTCTTTGTCCAACTTCATTAGGCGTAACTATGATTCATATACTCGTAATTGTGTGGAAATTTGACGTGTAAATCGTGAATACGTGTCTTATACAAAATAACTAGATCGGTTTTTTTGACACACGAAAATTAATTATGTGCTTCAAAATAAACTTTAACTTAATGTCACTGTGTGTTAAAAAGTCGTTGTCATATTTATCAAAAAATATTATTATAGCAAGCCATTTTTAACCAAATTATATATTGGCCAATTATAATTTACAAGCGGCCCAACCCGACGTCTCTCGGGTTGGACAATTATATAAATACATAATAATACTCTCTGGAACAGTATATGCTTCAAATGTTAAAAGATTTTTTTCAAATAGGTATCAAGGATCTGGAAATTACCTTCCGTATATACGCCAAAGTCTTTTTTTTATGATAAAAGCCAACAAACGAGCAGACGAGCCACCTGGTGGTAAGTGGTCACCGTCGCCTATGGACATCAACAAGACCAAAGGTATCACTGATGCGTTGTCGGCCAGGAAGTGAGAAGACAGTAAGAAAGAATGTACTGGCTCTCAAGCCCCCAGCCGGAACATGACGCGTCGTTTGGCGACTGACTCAAGCAGGAGGGTGGTAGCTAGCCCGGTAGGCTACACGGAAACGTAAGAATACCACTATTAATATCAATGACTTAATAATAATACTGATAATATAATCCTTACGCGAAGCCCTACCACCAAGCAGGCTGGCTTCTATCGCCTCTTACGACACCCTGTTCTGCCAGCATGGGACTGGGGAGAGTATTCTAGGATAAAATGAAAATTGATAAATAATAATATGAATGTTTTCATTTAAAAATTCCCTTTATATTTTTAACGAGCTTAATTCCAAATTGCGTTCGACTGAGGAGATTAGTTTGGTATTACCTACCAAAGGCCTTACCTACTGAATAAATAAAAAATAAAATATAAAGTATTTTTATGAAAAAGAGTAGGTAAGAGTTCATACAATAAGAAAGATGTTATAAATTTTGTATGAATCGCCTAGGACAGAACCAAAACGACACTTATTTCTCCCCAATATGTATTATAATTAGCACAAAATTGGATACAGTGACGTTTACAAACGATGAGCTCAAATCTCTGTCAAAACGTCCCTACTTATAATTACTCGTAGGTTTATAAGCATTGCCTTAATTTTATTGTAGTAATTGACGTTAATTTTATCAGGCTATTTTTTATAATTTTATCCTGATGTCATATGCCTAAACCTTTGTAGTTTTTGAGATTATCACATTCAAACTTCCTTCATTCATATCTAAAAAAATTTTTGAAATAGGTGGTGTGGTTCTATCCCTTAGCCCGGGACCAGAATAGGGCTACGGTATCCCCTGCCTGTCGTAAGAGGCGACTAAAAAGAGACTTCCGGGGTTGCGGGCGGTAAGAGTGGGAACTCGAACCGTCCGGTTAGCAACCCCGGGAAGGACGACGGTATGTGTGGCCGTGAATCGTCGATAAGGTTGGATGGCGCGGGACGGGACATGTTGTTTCTCCCGCGTAGAACTCGACAAGGGTACCGCGCTCAGAGGACTCCGGTTGCGTTCCTATGGAAATCCCGGAGTCCTCTACATAGCGCTGAAGAAGGTCACCGGGGCGGTTTTAGAACGGTAAAAATCCCACATAAACCGGCGTTGCTCCCACGGCGCCGGGTACCTTTAGAAGGTTTCCCCCTCGAAAACACAAAAACAAAAGGTTTATAAGCATGTTTAAAATAAACCTGCAGAACTATTTTCCTTTAAAGTAACCTGTTGTCAGTGCCGACGTTATTTTATAGCTGAAAGTTTTGAACTACGAGTATAATTTGCTCACCAAAAAATAATTGTTAAGCGCACTTTGCTTCCCGTAGGAGCTTTTGAAACTATTTTATCATATTACGTTATTTATATATTTTATTTATAAACTATTGCTTGTAAAAAGAGTTTTACAACAATAAGTTGTAAGTAAAAGTAAGCTTAAATAAATAGATATGATGCTGGCGAGGGTTACCAAGTTAAGTGCCTTACATTAGTTTTGGTCTCCAATATTTTGAAACATTTACATGCCGATATACACTAGCACACACATATACTAGCACACACACACACTGACTAGCAACGCGTCCTTGCTGCGTTTCGGTAGCGATTGGGTTACTCAAAATCCATTGAGGATTTTAATTTTTCATCTTCAGAATAAATTATCAGACAGACTTGATCGATGATATACAGGCTTTTATAGTACTAATTGGTACTAATAGCAAATACCTCAAAATACGGTAGAATATTTTTTTATCCGTTGAGGAGTTAAATACTTTGTCTTAAAGATAGAATCTCCTCCTTTTTAATACAGTAAATGTGGAACATCTTGCTTTTAGTGTTATGGTAACAGTCTATTTCAGGTTAACGTGAGGGGTTTTAGAAAGTAAGCTTTCCTCTAAAAGTAAATTAGTTTCATAGCCATTAATTATTATTTTTTAGAATATCTTTCGCATATAAATATAAAGCTAAAAATATTAAAAAATAAAAAAGTTGGGCCTATTTCAGGACAATAGACGATCGTCCTCGTTTATTTTAAGTTTAACGAATTGGACATCTTGGGATATTTATACCAGCATTGGAGATAGAACTATCATAGACTAACATTTTGACTGCTGGTTTCTTGCATGGATGAGTAATTTTTTTGAAGATATAATAAATGGGTATTTATAGTTTTATTTTAATTTTTTTTTTTCTGAAATAATTAATACTTCGTTTTATACTTTATAGAGCTGCTTCAAAATTGGCGGATTTTTAAACAAATGATTTTGCCTTTTTTTAACACCTTAGGGGTCGATTTTCCAAAAATATTAAAACAAGTAATTCTGCTCTGCTCTGCGGTCATAAATCAGTCAGTCAGGAAAAAAGATAGACAGACGTAACTATTGTTATCTTTCAAATTGTTATCATATTCATATCTGTTATAAATTGAAAAGACTGGCAACGATAGAGCCTTTTGTTTCAAATATCTATAGACAGCGGAAAACCATTTTTCAATTAGGCGATAGGTCTACTAGAGCAAGATAAAAAAGTAATGCCAATGAAATTATAGATAAAAATATCTAAGCAGAAGAATTTAATGAAGTAAATTGTGATATCTAGCTACTAATTGACTTAATACTAAAACCTTCATACTTCATTTTAAGACCAATTAAAATGCTAAAGCAGCTACTTTTCAGCTTACTATTAACAAACAATTATCATCACAAAAATCATAATACAATGTATTGTGAACTGTACGTATAATTTTTTCTATTTATAAATTAATGTAATTAATCTTTTTATGACACAAAAATTATTTCGATATCAGTTGACTGAGGCACGGCAAGATATCATCAAACAATAATAATAATAAACAATAATCATTGAAAAAAAAAACCCTTGATGTTCCGGCAGCGATCAATTATCTTAATTTTCTATAATTATTTATTAAACTACAATCTGAGGTTACCACCAAAATAGTGAATGTGAATAGTCATTTTTTTTCATATTTCATTATTAAGAGTAAAAAGAAATTTGATTTGATTATTCAATTTATTTACTTCACTCGTTCTTTTTACGGCAAATTCTACACAATTATTTTTTGCATTGAAAAGGACGTTACTTATATAAATCAATGTGATAATAATTATGTACCAGAGTATGTTGACATTATCATTATGTTATATGTTGGAATATAAAACCAAATCTTGAAGCAATTTGAACCAAGAATAAAAAAAATCATTTATTAGTTACATATTTATTTTAAGTACTTAATCTAAAATTTACTCAGTTATAAGTTTTTAAATCAAAATTACTTGTACCTCAATTCCATCATAATTAGTCTTCGATTTCCAGCGAATCACGGAAAATAATTATAGATTTCAAATTAAAATTTACTATATACATCAGTATATCTTATCAAAAGTAAACCAAAAGATTTTTAACTTTTTGTGTTGATGAAATTCAACTATTTATAAAACTTCATCTCAACTCCTTCTTTTCCAATTTAGATACTAACTTAAAGTACAAAATCGGCAAACCTAAGTATGCAAACAGAATAGTCTGTCCCCAAAGAGATCAGCTTTCTAACGAAAACAAAAAAGAGTCATGGGATTCTCTTTGTAGCAAAGGAAAAAGAGCTTATCACTTTTGGATTTACGAAAAACACACGGTAAAGTCAGCTTTAAAACTACGGGGATTACACTCAACTCTTTTAATTATACTTAACTCTACAACATCGAACTGGAAGTTTCACAACCGCCCTGTTCAAATCTATTAGCCACCTATGAGTAATATTCGTCTAAATTTAACATTGTTTCAATAAGTTGAACAAACTAAATTTCAACTTTGAAAATGGGTAAATAATTCATTTCAAATTATTCAATTTTTCTTGTTCACCACATATTTGCTTTGATTTTTTGATTTGATTTCCAGCTTTGATTTTCAAACAATAAAGATAGAAGTATAAAATTACAATATATCGTTAACAGCGTTGTGCAACCGCAGAAAGCATAAACTGGCAAACTTTTCGAAATACATTCAAATTAATTTAATGTTATTTCGCTAAACAAATTTTTCTCACAAAATATAATAAATTGCTACCATACAATATAAAATATAACGCAAACACACACTAGGATTGCTAGGAGTGCTATGGAAATACATAAATGAGTCATCGCAAGCAACCACGACTCGAAAACAACGTTTATCTGTTGTTATCTTATTCCTGTCTAAGGTTATTACAAATTCGATCATTACTTTAAAGATAAGACTGCTTGGATATGAGTGTTATACAGCCATAAGTAATAAGAAGTGCTTTCTGTAACTGTGAGTAGGAAAAAAACTTATTGGGAGTTTCATGTCGTTTCTTATTCAGCGACCACTCACGGTAGGGATTTAATGAAGCTATGGCATAGTTTGACTTTCCAAAAGTGTTTTTAAAACCACCTCCGAATGAATATTACTTTATTTCATTCATATATAGGGATTCAACACTAAAAAGACGTCACTTAGCAGCAGGGTCACTACCACCTGGGCTTTACTTACACTTTTTCGTTTGTCGTACACTTTGTCGTGTGTCGTGTGTCATGATATGGTACTTAAGAACGCATAACGAAATTGACGTAAAGTTGACATCTGTCATTAGTGTCTGTCAAAGTCGATTGTCAAGGGTTTCTCCCCGCCACCGCAGTCTCGCCATGACCATGCTGATTTGAGTCGAAATATCGATAAAAACACAAAAATCGCGAGTACTCGTTACACTTGACAGTTAAGCGAGTACTCGTTACACTTGACAGTTAAAATGAGTAAACTGAATATTTTCCAAAAAACAAAGGTACTTAAAAATATAATTTTAAAACCGTGTGAGAAAAAATAATGAATTTGTACTCGTATAGTTTAAGACTTGCCTACTAGTAGGTACGTCTATAACATAAAGCAGTCTCTACTTCGCATCTGTCTAATTTTTCGAATGTACGAATTTCGAAAAAACGCTGAAAGAGTAAATTTCATGCACGAAAACTTAAATAGGTTAGAAATTTCCTTGTCACCCTAATGAGCATTAATGGTAATAGGTGATTACGCCCTACTTAAGTAATGTACTTACTGCTTAATCCAGTTGTGTCTGTTTAAGCAGACGAATATGATCAATCTTTCTGATATGAAGCTTTCATCACTGTTTTTCATTAAAAATTTTCAAAAGAATCTTTGCAAGTTAATTTTTTAAGAACTATGGGGCCTATATTACGTGCTGTTTTTCACAAATTTCGAAAATAAGGTATTAAAATAACAATTTTCGTACTTTTTTTTATGTTAATAGCTGACAAACGAGCAGACGAGCCACCTGATGGTAAGTGGTCGCCGTTGCCTATGGACATAAGCAAAACCAATGGTATCACTGATGCGTTGTCGGCCAGGAAATGAGAACAAGGTAAGAAAGATAGAACTGGCTCTCAAATCCCCAGCCGGAACACGACGACTCAAACGAACGTTTGGTGGCTGACACAAGCAGGCGGGTGGTAGCTAGGCAGGCAGGTTTCATCGAAAGATAATAATACCACTAAAAATACATACACCGGCAGAATTAGCCGAACATAAAAAAAAGGGATATTGTCAAATAGTAAATTTTATTTTTAAACAAATAATAATTAAACACGAAACATGAATTAAATTGACATGTTTTCACATTAATTTGCAACACCACACATAAAATTTAATGAAAAAAAAAAACAAATTAAATAAAATGCATTTTCTTCGATATCGTAATGACAGAGAAACATTTGAAAATTTAAAATTTTCTGACGGTTCACAATTAATTAAATGCATGTTTAATAACGAGTGTTTCCCCCCCGTGCTCTGACCAAGGTTTCCATCCGTCTGGGCATGCTGCGGATGATGCTGTCGATGATTTCTTGGGGCAACCTCTGCCATTCTTCAAGTAATGCGTTTCCCAACTCGCCCAGATTGTTGGGAGGTGGCATTCTTGATTTGACACTCCTCTTTAGCAAGTCCCAAACATGTTCAATTGGATTCATATCCGGGGACTGTGCTGGCCACTACATCACCGTTACACCAACATGGTTTAGGTATGCCTGTACTATGCGAGTACTGTGGGCCCGAGCATTATCCTGCATTAAAATGAATTCGTTGCCAATAAAGAGGGCAAATGCACAACATGTTCTTCTAAAATCTCCCTGATATACCGATCAGCAGTCAGATTCCCGCCACCGACCACCACCAACTCTGTGCGAGCTCCTAAACATATCCCTCCACGGACCATAATTGAGCCGCCGCCATATGCCACTGAATTTTTAAAATTCGACTGGATATAACGCTCTCCTTTGCGTCTCCATACTCGCTGCCTTCCATCAATCTGATTTAACAGAATTCTGCATTCATCAGTAAAGATAACCAGTCCCCACTCGTCGAAGTTCCAATGACGATGTTCACGAGCAAAGTATATTCGGTTTGTGCGGTGGTGTCTCTCAAGTTTTGGTGCTTTGGCAGGCACAAATGAGCCTATACCGACTTCTTCGAATCTTCTGCGAACTGTCCGCTCACTCACTCTTACTCCTCGAACCTCCTCCAATACATTCCGGGCCTGCACCGCCGTCAGTTTCGTGTTCCGACGAACTTGAAGTTGTAGAAAACGGTCATCTCTCCTTGAAGTATACCTCGTTCTGCCTTGTCCTCTCCTCCTCACTAAAGAATTCGTCAATCTGTACCGTTGGATGCTACGATGAATCGTTGATAACGATCGACGAAGTCTTGTGGCAATCGATCTGTAGGATTGACCATTTCTTCTCATAACCTACGCTACGATCAATATGCGAGAAAACACAAAATCCTCAGAAAACTGCAATACAATGTTTTTCAAAGGAAAATTACAAACTTTATGCAAATGGAAAATCAATTTTGAAGCAACCGATAGAGATGTGTGAATGAAAAATTAAAACAAACGAATGAAAAAAGTGACCGTCGGCTGATGTTCCATTTTCAAATTAGTCATAAATAAAAAAAAAGTAATGTAACCAGCCAATGTTACGAAAAAAATACATTCGATTTTCCTTTTTTTTTATGTTCCGCTAATTCTGCCGGTGTGTTTATTAATGACTTAATAATAATACTGATAATATAATCCTTACGCGAAGCCCTACCACCAAGCAGGCTGGCTTCTGTCGCCTCTTAAGACACCCTGATTTGCCAGCATGGGATTGGGAGAGTATTCTAGGCTGCCCCAATACGGCCATTTTTGTACGTTTCGTGCTGTTTTGATTCAAGTTTTTAAGAAATTCAATAAAGAAATGACTCGAATAATTCAGGTTCCAGTTTTTATTTAAATAAGAGAGTTGAATATTAAGTTTAATCAAGAAAAAATTACAAGTGTTAAGAGTGCTTTGGGCTTTTAAATAATATTAAAAAATAATTACAATATATTGTCAGTTTTTAACAAGAGCATGAATCTTTAAATAATGAGTAAAGTAAATCAGGTAAAAAAATAGAAGAAGAGCTCGTATGGTATTACTGACTTAAGTAAAATTCGTGCAAAACAGCTTTTTGTGTATATCCGCTCATGCTCGGCAGACATCGAAAATGATAGCAAATAGCTAAGTTTGACGTCCAATTTTCAACTTACGTGGGAAACCAACTCGATAAGAACCATTTCGATTTTATGCATTTGATAAAAATCTTTGAACATGTAAAAAACGTTCACGTCCTACTACTGTACGTACTGTCTCCGTTCCGGTCCTCTCCAACCTGCAAAATACAATGAAAATTGGAACTTCACCTAACTACCATTGTTAAATTTTATATCGATGAGAATGCCAGCTTTTTGTTGACATGGGAGGGGAAATCGTATTCCAATCTTATATTATATTATTAAATATTTTATACGCACAACAGATATATAACACAATTTTAAAGAGAATGTGTAGTATGGTCTCCATACTTCCTGATTACCACTTAAGACTGAACAGACAATACGGGGCACATATGTACATATGCACGATTAGTCTACGCCGCTAGCTCCAGTACCTGTAGTGCGAGCGATCGCAGTATCAAGTCGCTACAAAAAAAAAGATGTGGCGAAGCATGACCTGAGAGTGCAATCTCGCGCGGAACATATGGTTAAGGTACATAGGTTACATGACACGCTAATGGGGATTGTGCTATAGAGATTCATAACATATACATTGTATGCTAACAGTTTGACCCACTGGCATAGTCCATAATCTATCAAAGCTAAAATTTGCGGTCCAGAGAGGAAGGGTCATAGGTGTAATATCACATTACTCAGGAGGAATATTACAATAGAGTTGCGACTGCCGCCCAAAATGGAACATTTGAAATTGACTAATTTTATTAGGACTTTCTGATATTCTACTGGGGCCTTACTCCCTTCCATTGGGTCACGCTATCTCTCTCAAATTTATACCCAGATATAAGGCGATCCTTAAGATTTGTTTGCCTCTCGCCAAGTCCCACAGATAGCATCAGGAAGACGCGGTTGTTGTTGTGTGTAATGACACATATTATGATTGTTCATTATTATTTTCAGGGACAAACTAACATAATTAACTTTATAAGAACTCTTATTTCCGATTCCACAATCTACAATCTACTTCACTAAAATAAATTTCAATAAAGCAAATATGAATTCGTTCATGTTACGTTTGTTATTTGGTATAACATGATATAATAAGAAATTTTATTATAAGTATTTTGTGTAATCTAAAGAATAGTTTTTACGACATTTTTTTGCACACATATATATGTATTTTATAATTATAGAAACACAGAATCAACTATATCCATACACAACAATAAAATGTTTAATTTCTCTGGAATAACGATAAAAGTAAGAGGAAACGAAGAAGCAGAGGTTAAAGAGTTTTAAACCTTCTTTAAATTGTAAAACATCAGTTTGAATGCACTTTAATTGTTTCAGTTATTCACAAGGGCACTCAAAGCTTCTTGCTTACGGGGTATCGGCTCATTTCCTTTTCTTTCATTTTAAGTATTCCGTGTAAATAATAAAACGATAATAAAACGAAAACTGTGATTAGTGTTTCAACTTCATTAATGACATTCGGCAATCTTAGTTTTTCTTCGTACATTGGGTGTCGTCGATAACAAAGTTCGATTTTTAAGTTTATAAAAAATGCCCCGGAATTTTTCCCGGTTCAAATATGGTGACAATATTATGATTATGGAATATTAATTCCCAATTTCGGACGTTGCTTGCGGATTGTTGCAAAGTAAATTAATACTAATTTAATAACAATGAATTTCCGCAAAGTAACACCTGATACTATCAACTATGTTACCTATTTGTTTTCTAGTTCGTTATATTTAGGTATAAAGAGTGTTTAGGTATAAAATAGTATAAAAGATGGTTTATGACAACTATATTAATCAATTTTTCATCTTCTCTCGCGGGAAACAGTATTGTTCTGACTAAGAAACATAATTATATCCACCCATCCGGTTGATACAATTCGGCTGTACGCGTATGCCACCTGGAGATCGGAAGTCGTGTACTGTTACGCACAGCGGTTCATCGGTTGCGACCTGTGGAAGTCTACCTCTAAATTGCTATTTTTCCCGACTTAATATTAAATAATAATAAACGTTTACACACTCACACCCCCGCACTAGGATTCCCTGTGTTGCGGGTGTTATGGACATACACAAATATGACATCACACACACCCATGACCCGAGAACAAACATTTATCTCTTACATAAATGTCTGCACCGGCCGGGAATCGAACTTGGGACCCCTCGGTCGGCAGGCAGGGTCACTACCAACTGGACTACGGGGTCGTCGTTCGTCGGGGTAATCTAATGTTTTTCAATCAACGTCCATTTATTTCGGCGATCCACCAGTTAGCAATTACCTTGCTAACCTAGGAAAGCAACCAGGTTTAGATTCCCGGTCAGAGCAGACATGAAACATAAATATTTCTTCCCTGATATATGTTACCAACAAACAACAAGGTGATACTATAATTTCCTTGATGCAGGAAATCCTACTATGGGCATTAGAGCGTGATATCGTCTTTTTAATTATCCACAAGACTTTGACTTATCCTTTTTGGCTATAAAATTGTGTTCATGAACTGGGGAATGACTCATTCTGTAAAGAATTGCTTGCTCGGTCTTTGACCCTGCCACTTACCACTCTCATGATCTGTATCAAGACTAAGCAAACTTCATTAACAAAACTAAACTTAAGTCAAAGAGACAGAAAACTGGCTTTGCAGTTCATTAAGATAAAAAGCAAGCTATAAATTCGTTAACAGCTATGTCAAACTGAAAAGTGTATAAAACTTTACTGTTTATAAATAATCTTCTTAAGAACATAAACCATGTTTACTTTACGTCTTTACTTGTTCATAACATATGTATATGTACAATTGTGACTAGTTATTCGATATTCATTCGCATAACAATTTTTATAGCTAGCAGTTTTTGCTAGTGAATGTTCAATGTGTTTATTTTCAATGTAATTACCGTTTCTACAAAAAACACAAATCACAAACATAAATTCTTCAACTTAACATTTGGTTTCTTCGAATCAACTTTAAGCAAAAGATGGGGACAAGAGACCTCTTTTCCAAAACGAAGTGATACCTCAGACACCCCTAGCCAAATTAATATAAAAATTTACCACCATCCACTAATGCTTTCTAGGACTATAGTCCGGCTGATTGTTACATCGCCTGCCGAATGAAGTATACAAACAACGATCCATGTCCAAGGAAGAATTTATGTGATTTATTAATATCTGTTTAAGAATGATGAATGTTTGTGATGCATTAATTTGCATTAATTTTAGTTCAGTCGTATCACAAATACTGAGAAAAGTAATGATAATGTTCAAGCTTCTAACGCCTGTCAGAAGTTTAATGGCAAAGCACTTGAAAGCATTTTTTGTATTTGTAGCTACGAAAACGTCAATCCTCATTTCAATCCAATACAGAGCGTCGCACGTCGCATCGGCGTAAGGCATTGTTAAATCAATTTCAAAATTAAATGTACGTACACAATGTCCTAGTCGCAATCGCAGTTTTTGTTCGTCACATTTTGAAAATAAATACAACGGGTTTTTTCAGTCTCATTTTTCTTTGATTTCCTTTTACTTTTCTTTGGAGTTGCTGTCAACAACATCGGTTTATTAAAAGTTTTTGTAAAAGATGGTGTTCTAGGTATATCGAAAAAGTCACAGGTGTCCTTTTGTTCATGTTATATATTACGATTAGGTAGTCCTGTATCAGTTGACTTATTTTCGGTGTCCGTGGATCCTCTAAATGTGGGCCTTGACAAGATGTCTGGGCTAGGTCGTACAAATTAATAGTTTGATATTTCAAGTTACCTACAGACTCGGCAGATAATTACGATGCAAGTCCTGCAAAAACTTAACGCCATCATATTGTGCAAGTCCAGCAATGTCAACATTTGCCTTCGGTTTAATTAATTTCATCTGCACCATAAGCTATTAAAGATGCTACCAAAAAGACTTGTTCAGTGAGAATATTTTTTTTTTCGATATAGGCTTAAAATTTAGATTTCCCTTTGTGTGTTTTATATGTGCACTTTATGCATATTGATTGGTTCAATATATCTGTGACATCACGGATTAGGTGCATAACTTTTCGTTGACCTTTTTCTGTAAGCTCTTTCCCTAGATCAGTAACCATTGTAGTGTCTCGTCAGAAATGTAAATTATATATCGTAGATGTTATTCGAAACCAAGCTTTATTTTATTATATTATAAACCAAGAATTTTATAAATGTACACTATTTTTTTTGTTTAATGTATAAACCAAATTCAGTGTTGAATGGCACAATTATTCGTGAAACTTTGCATTGCAAAAAATCTTGCACCCAACACATTTCTAACATTTTGCTATTTTTTGTTTTTATCTGTTGATTAAAATTTTTAATCTAGGCGTAACATTCATTTACCCTTACATTCATTTTTAAGTCTGTCTCTTAATAGGGTAAAGGTAAATACGTAAAATCCACGTATTTTCGCTGCTTTTCTATTCGAATAGGTTTTCTCTTAGTATTGAGTAGTAGTTGTTTTTTTAAATAAAACTTAAAACCTACTGATCACTAAATGTTATTATTGTTTGAAATATTTTTTTAATGATTGTAAATACTCTCTACCTTAAAATGAATATACCTATTGAGATTGTTATTAATTTGACATTAATTTACTATGCTGCTATTTTATATCATCTATCTATCATCTTATATCTATTTTGTTATCTTTGTATGTCATTTAATTTTATTATTTTAATTCAATTTGGTATGTTTTACTGACGCGGTTTGAATTATTATTACAGACATATCTAATTGATTATATACTTTAGACAATTTGACACTGAAATTATTTATCAGTGTCAAATACAAAAAATATCAAGTACAAATTAAATTTGTACGAAACTTAGTTATGTTCATAATTTATTTAATAATTAAACAACTGATTGCAACACCCTAGCAGGGTTCATGCTCAAACTTGTATTATTAATTATAAGACCTTATGAATGTAGCATGATGCAATAAATAAATGACTTATGACTTACGTTTACTCAAACCCACCTATGCGGTGGTTGTCAATTTCTTGATTGATCTGAAAAATACCTATTACATCAGTCGATTAGTCGAGTCAGTTTTTAGATTAAAATTTTACATACATAGCTAAAATTTAATTATGAATATTTATGCCGTCGTAAAATATAAAAATCAATTACGTAAATTTATAGTATAAAAGTAATAGCATTTATAGTAAAATATCATACTTATCGATGTTAATATTCGACACAGAATTATAATATCAGCGCGACCGAAAACATAGCCACTTCACAATTTTTTACTGCGATTGGACTGGCGAAACATGTTGCTACATACTCTTGCGTCCGTTACTGCTTATCCAAAAACCTTGATTGCCAAACAAGTCAACTTTATTCATTGTACTTTTTAAAAGGTAAATAAATTCAAGCTAGATCAATATAAATAACTAAAATGCGTTTACAAACCGATAATATAGTATTTTTATATTTTAAATAAAAGTGAAACTGACAAGTGCAAAAACTCAAGCACATTTATTTTCATTGCGTGTGATGGTTGACTGGTATTCTGTCCTAAAATAACAAAATGACATTTAAGAATGTTAATAGGATGTCTTAGGACACAATGAAACGGAAGAGGAAAAGGAGGAAGGCAGATACGGAATTTCTTTCGCCGTTTCTTCTCCTCGATTTTAAAGCACCTTAAATAAACGGTGGTAGAAGCAAAAAATAACTATATGTATGAAATACATAAATGATTTTAAAAATAGAATCTGATAGTGGTATCGCAACAAGAGTATCGATAACTCATGGTATCGACTACATTTTGGAAATAATAACAAATTGTAAATACTTTGTTTAAAATCAACAATAAAAACATATCCACTCTTATTTTTATAACTTTTAAAAATAATATATTTGTTGGTTATCAGAAAACAATCACATTCACCAACACCGGTCGGAGCTGAACAGCACACTGACTACTAAATAATAAATAAACGTTTACACACTAACACCCCCGCACTAGGATTCCCTGTGTTGCGGGTGGCATGGACATACACAATTATCACATCACATACACCCATGACCCGAGAACAAACATTTATCTGTCACATAAATATGTGCCCCGGCCGGGAATCGAACCCGGGACCCCTCGCTCGGCAGGCAGGGTCACTACCAACTGGACTACGGGGTCGTCAAATGATAAATAGAAGTGCTAATTTTTAAAAATAAGCGTCAATACGCGAAAACTCATTCATAATGATGTTTTTATTACTATAGTTAGTAAAAAGGAATACGTTATAAACTTTTAACTGGATATTTCCATTGAAAAAGTAATAAACCTTATATTGAAAACCTATGTTTGCCTTTTGACACGCTGCAATGGATTGTTTCGCAATTATATGAGAGAATTCCTATGCGCCTTGCTGCCATTAAAGGCGGCCCATCAGTGGGGCCTACGGGACTCGAAGCATTCCTTCTTGTCCGGGCAGTTCCTCGACAGGGACGAAGGCCTCCTGGTGACGAACCCCACGGTTTAGCGGGGGATAGGGAGGGAGGGGGGAGAGAGCGCAGGGTTGCCGGCCTCTCGGTTTTCTATAGGGTACATTTTGGAGAGTGTGCACAAGAATTGTTCCAATTAATTCCTCCATAACTCGACGTACGGCAAGTATCCACCCTTATGTAGTGAACGTACCACCTGCACGGACGACGCGGTTTGCGTCTTCATTCATCATGCACACTGCAAAGGACTGGAATAACTTGCCCGCGTCGGTGTTCCCGGCTGCTTACGATGTGGGAGTCTTCAAGAGGAGAGTGAATAGGCTATTTATAAGTTAGTGCGTTCACCATCTTAGACTTCATTACCACTTACCATCAGGTGGGGTTGTTGTCAAGCATTAACTTATTTTCATATTAAAAAAAGGGAATATCCGTGATATTCTATAATTTTTAAATCCAGCCATAGATATGAGAGTTTTGACACATTCCTGTGTCAAAAACACTCTTATCACAGTGATGTGATTATGAACTTGATTTCGAAAGAATCAAAAGCGATTTTTTAGGTATTCCTAGTAACGAGAATTCTAAAACTAAATATTGACACCTATTCGCATATTTACAAAAATATTTACATATTTACATTTACAAAAACTTAATTTTGAGAATGATAAAAGTTTCTAAAATAATAATTACTTGTTGTGGATCCACTTTCTGTGGTTCCGTAGACGGAAGCTATTTAATATAAAATTAGTGTTTTGTATGAAATTTAATTTGTGATACTCCTTTCGTACCTTTGTAATGGTTTGAGCGGTGAGATGTGGGCTTTTCGTGCTCCCGTTGTATTTTAGTTTGTGCCTAATATACTTTGAAGCGTGTCTTATTACGACTAGTTTTTATCATTTCGAGCACCGTATACCGGTTTCTGGCACGGAGCCGAAATTGCGAAAAGCAATAAATTTCGTCAGGTTTTATTTGCTGTACCAAGTTAAACTTTTTATCTGAGTAATTTAATTACTTACAACATGTTTTATTGCAGCAGCAATCTTTGAAAATTAACGAAAAAAAAAGTTCGAACATGTTTTTAGTTTTTGTTCCCAAAAGGGACTGTATTTTTCCTTCGTATGTGTTGTGGCCTATGAGTACATACATATATCAATTACTAGATCCACGAACCGTTAGGTAAGATTTGCCGAAGCTCTTCTAGGCTGTATGGACTTTTAAATCCACTATAAGCGATACCAGTAATGCTTATTTATCTTAATAATTTTCTGTTATTTACAAGTTTTTTATTAATTGTTCTATAGAAACTGATCAATGTCAATAAAGTATCAATATCATTAACAAACATTTGCAAATTTAATTAACAAACATTATATAATATAATATTTTATCTGTTTCGAACAGTAACCAACAGTTACCTGTATAGACTAAAACGTCCATAAGTACATACCATAGGTACTATCCGGTAAAGGTATTGTTTGCGTCCCATATTATGATAAACGGAATAACTAAATTTGGTGATCCATAAATAGATTAACATCAAATTTATGTTGTGTTGCTTACTCATTTATCTTTGTTTAGGTTGACATCCGAGCTATTAACATTACTAATAGTTAGCTGACAAATACGATTAATCATTGCTCTTTGTTCCTGAAATATTGAAGTATATGATTTGCGATCAAATCAAAATTAAAGTATAGGTATGTATATTAAATTAATACATTCAAGTCATATCGGCATGTTCAAATTTCAAAGTGATGTATTAATGTATGGCTTAAGTAGAAATCCTTTAACACTTGCTGCTTTCGAAGTACCTAATTACTTCTTGCGAGCTTATTAATAATATTATTAATCAGTTGCGTCGAATACTCAGGAAAATACTTAGAAGAAAATTGTATTGTTAGGTACAATACGTGTGAGTTTATTAATGTTTTCAAGGTTTCAACAGACTTATGAATTCGCACTCGCATTTCGCACTAAAATATTAAATAATTTTACCCATTTCGTAAATATTGTTTCTATTATTAAATGTAAATTATTAATTATTTATAATACCAAAGGTAACTTCATATACTGGTAAGTTTCAAAACGTAGGATGTATCAATTGCGTAAGAAAATAGAATGAAAAAGATATTACGTAATAAGTGTCGCACAGACTGTGGTCACCACTGCATACATAATATTAAAGACACCACCGACATTTTAAAGGCCAAAAAGAAACCATGAACCAGCTTATTTCGGGTTCTTAACATTGCAAAAAAATCACGAAAATACTTCACGAATGTTTGTAAAAGTTGGTGGCTAGCTAAGCAGGCAAAACCTTACCACCATGCACAAGTACCGGGTCTTACTGACTCCGACGACCTCCAACAATAGGAACCTAGCGCCACAGCCTTTTTCAATGTTCACCGGGGCACACGACGAACAAGGGAAGTAGGCTTTAAAGACGGATTGAGCCTTATTCGTCTTATTTTTTTAAAATATCAGTCATATCGCATTCATATTTGATATAAATTATATATTATGCATTTTATTTTTCATTTAGATAAGGGTATATCATTCGGGCTCTAGCTAGGGCCATATAAATCTTAAACCTGTAGAAGTTGGTGTAATAACTTGTTAGTTTTAAAGTTCATAAAACCTGGTAAGGCTGTCACAGATATCATTAAGCGTTGAGATAAAGGAATTGTTATAAAATAATAGTTAAAATGCACCCCGTCGTTATTGGAAAGATAGTAATAGACCCGTTGACAAGGCTCCTCTCATACAACTCTATCAGTTCTGCTGTCTAAGTGCATAAAATATTAAACAGAATATCTATAAAATTCAAGCTCGATGTGAGGGATACAATAACAATAGCGCACAATAGAGTCTGCTGAGAGACATTGAGAGAATAAAATTACAGCGGCTCGTAGGCCATACTGGACTGTGTTGCTGCAAGTCTAACGCTATGAAACCGAATAACAGTACAATTCTCAGTTGACTAGCCCGTTAAATTGTAGACTGGAGCTGTAGTCAAATGTAATTATAGACACAATTTCATGTTAATAACATTTACAGTATATACAACAGGTACTTATCTGGGAGTATTTATTAATTTTCACACTTGCTTGTAATGCAATAGTGATGTTGGTGGGTCTATTAGTGACGGGGTAACTTCTAAACAACTTACTAAAAGTTTCAAAAACCCATCCGTCCTTTACTGCTAGTTAACGGTTCCTTCTTTTTTGTCAGAACTTATTTTTATTAGTATTTATATTTATTTCTAAAGCGACATATATTTCTTATCAGTAATACCCACAATCCAATGTATTAATTTAATGGATACAAATAAGGATGTATGTTTGTTTACTGAAACGGAAAAGTCTAGTTACTACTATAATCATTTATTCAGCACTAAAGGATAAATAAGATGGGTAATGAAATCGGTTGTTAAGCAATTCAGGACTCATATTCATACAATGTATTTCTTTTCTTGAAACGATAATTGCAGTCTTTTGACCAAATTATCTTACGTTCAGTGGCAAGAGCCCATGGTGGCTATCATTTCATATAATATTACTATTTTATTTATTTGATAAAATAAGCTTCAAAATTATTCTGACCGGTAATATAGACTTTTCTTAGTAGTTGCCAAAGGCTATAAGTCTGAAACTGATAAGATAACGTCAGGAATTCCTCAAGGATCACATTTGGGGCCAATTCTTTTTAACATACTTATCAACGATATGCCCAATAGTTTCCTTTCATCAACGCCCTATCTATTCGCCGATGATTTGAAAATTGCCAGAGCTATTAAGTCTGAAGCTGATGTTCTTATGTTACAACTTGATTTAAACAGGTTATTCAATTGGTGCTGTGCAAATGGAATGGAACTTAACATAGATACATGCTTTTTTATTAAATTTACACGCAAACATATTATAACTAAATCCAAATATTACATTGATGGTAAACCATTAAAACAAGTTAATAGAATTAAGGACCTGGGAATAATAGTAGATAACAAATTAACTTTTGTACCTCATATAGAAAGCATTGTTAGGCGCTCATCTAATATGTTGGGTTTTATTATTAGAAACAGCAAAGTCTTTAAAAACCCACAGACACGTATCACGTAGAAGCACTTTGTATAAAGCACTAGTACGCAGTAATACGCAGGACAGAATACTGTCCTGTTGTATGGAGGCCTCACTATGCGACTCATATATTAAGAATAGAACGGGTCCAAAAACGCTTTTTGTGGCATTTATCTCACACCTCCAAAATTTCAAAGGAAACGTTTGCCTATCATGAGAATCTTAAATATTTTAAAATGTCCTTGTTGAGCAAGAGAAGGACCCTTTTGGACCTAATATTTATTTACAAAATTTTTAATTATCAAATTGACTGCCCTCAGGTTCTAAACCTTTTTAATTTCAGGATCCCCTTCAGGGTTCCAAGAAACCCCATTTCTCTTTTTTCTCCACCATTCCGTAGGACTGTTTTGGGAAAACATTTATCAGTTCCTCGTCTGTGTAACGCATTAAATACATGGTTTATTAATGAACCCAAGGATGTTTTCACTCTTAAACTTAACCAGTTTCGTACACATCAATCTAAAAAAATCCCAGATTAATTATATCCGTTGTTTTTTAAATTAGTTTTATAATAAACCTCATATTGATGTAAAAGGTACTTATGTTACAAGTTATAATATCATGCTGTGTTTACCTGTAACTGATTGTGCATTTAGCTCATAATACTTTGTTGCAATGTAACTATTTTAGTATTATTTAATGTAACAGTTATTGGTAGACCAACTAAATAAATAAATAAAGTACCACGAGTATGCGACATAAATTTGGAACTGCAAGGAGCGCCATAACTGAGCTAAGGCCGAGCTCCTCAGATAGTGGTGAAGAAACGCACAAATGGCTTCAGGTCAAGGTAATCAACCGATACTCGTGCAGTGTGATTAGGTTATTTATATGCATAACTGTCAACTAATTATTATCAGAGCTCACATAAAAAGCATGTTTATTTTTTATGTAGACGTATCAGTCACACCCTCGGTGTGAAGTTTTCTTAGAGATGGTTTGTCTGATCGTTTGCTGGCAAATATGAAAAAATAAAGAACTTTTATTCCGTCTCCGAGAGTTGAAAACGCACATGTAACAATAAGAACATGTAAAACGGAGAAAACATGTTTCAGTGAATCAAACGGGAAATCGTTCGCTGTTCCTAAGTTAAGTAAAATAATAACATGTCGAAAATTTGAAATTTAGGCATCGACCACTCGACTTTGATTACGATATAAAAAATAATATTTTTAATTTATTTAATTACAGATAATAAAAAAAAACCCATTTCGTCTTAGAACGGTTACCAACGAAGACTGTTTGCATCGCTTCTCCATCGATTCAGCCGCGATGCGGTTGTGAAGTAATTGCTAACGATCTACCTTCACACATACACATGACAGTTGCGGTGATACAATCGCGATGCAAACGCGATACTGTACCTATACAAACGCGATACAGAATTGACGCAAACGTGATACAATCCCGATGAATGAGGTATTTATTTTTGGTTGATTATTCGTAGCAGCCACATCAGAATGAGGTCAATTGAAACAATTTAAATCATACCTACTCGCTTGAAAATAAACAAATGTAAACTGCGTTTTTACTGGATTCACCTATTTATAAGTGTTAGGCCAATATCTGGTTATTATATATGAGCATTTAAAAAATGGATAAACCATAAAAATAAGTTTTTAAAATGCCATTTGCATTTTGTCGCGATAGTAACGCGTATCTGCATCGATAAAAAAAGGGCGTAAGCCTCGATACAAAGCGAGTAACCATAATAGTATAGTGTAGTGTTTGTATTGCTACAAAAAATGCCTGTGGCTGCTCAAAAATTAAAAGTAATACTACGTCCTTAATAGAATAGACGTATAGACGTCCTTAATAGAATAGTTAAATGCATGTTTTTTTTTGGATAAACTAAGTTAATACTTTACCACAATGTCACTTGATGGTAAAGTGGTGATGAAGTCTAACATGTTAAACACACTCACTTATATGAGCCTTTTTACAATTTTTTCTTCTTTGAAGACTTCCACACCGACACCGACGCACTGAAGTTCATAGATTAATATGTATTCAAGTTATTCCAGTCTCTCGCAGTGCGCAGAATGAATGACAACGCAAACCACTTTGTTTGTACAAGCGGTACGTTCATTACGTATATTGGATACCCGTCGTACCTCGGGTTGTTCGAAGGAGGAACGGAGACCGAGAGGCTGGCAACGCTACACCTGTGCTTGGCAGACTCTATTCGTTCAGATCTGGGTTACCACTGAGCCTCTTTGAACGCCTCTGTATCGAGACCAACGCTGATAGATGACATTTTAGCAGCACTAGTTCAAATGAGACTACAGTAATCCACACATAGATGAACCTGTACAGGGTTTAAAGCTGTTTCGGTGTGAAGTACCGTCGCATTTACGCAAGAACCGCAAGTTTCCTAGGCTTTCGCCTTGGACTCAATGAAGCGACCAAAATTGAGGTTCGACGAAACATCAAATCCTAACAATTGAAGACGGTCAGTGCATTCCAGGGATACATTCTGAAAAGTAGGAGCCGAGGTGAACGGAAAAGTCTTGGTGCTAAAGAGACTTTAATGGCGCTGAAACTCACAAGATTGGCACCACCCGATTCGGATACTGCCCGAAGTGTGAGATTCAGACGTTTCACCATGTCCACTTTTTCACACTGTATTTCGTCCCTACTGGCCTTTTTTTTTGCCTTAACTAAATGTTCGCTTTAGGCCTTCTTGTAGGACAAAGTGTGCAATTGTAAAAGTTTATATATCTGCTTATAACTTTTTTTATATAAAATTTCCATAAATTTAGTTATGTGTAATTGAAAAAATGATCTAGAGTTACACTATACATATTTTTTTTATACTTTTCCTTAAGATGCCCGCGCTAAGCATTCTTACCCTACAATACAGTTGTTTCCCTACTTAGTATGTATATTATGTACACATGTTAATATAGTTTTAACAAAAAATAAATGACACCAACCATCTTCATTTTAGTCGTTTCTTCAATTCTTATATGTTGTTATAAATATTATAGATTTTTTCGCGCGTCGTAGAAAAGGCGCAAGTCGCAAGTGATGTCAACTTTTTCTCCTAACGCGAATACAGTTTCCAGTTAGTATGTAGGTAAAACGTAAATGATTAATTGCGTCTTAACAATTTTCCCTTACAAATAGAATCAAATAAGCATCCTTTGGATCTTCGATTTCCAAATAATAATTTTATACCTTATCAATTATGTTTCAAATAAATTTCAGTTCAATTCGATTTAATTCACCTTCAGTCAGGTGTTAAAAAGTGTGCAAAAGCGCCTATTTCGATTATATTATAATAGCAATGGTTTTTTGAATCTGGCAGTATAATAGTATAACTCAATCCCAAAAAAAATTGAATGCGCCTTTTCGTATTGTATAATAAAAAAGTTTCAATGTCGTAATGCAGCCGCATAGTCAAAGAACAGGTATTCGTTGAATTCTTCTATTGATACTTTTTTGTGGAAATCACGAAATAAATAAATAATTAATTAATAATAAAAATTGTAAATAATTAGACAAACCCGCTGTTTAGACCATATAAGACAGATATGAATATATTATATGAATATAATTACATTTATCAGCGCTTACGACGAGTTCAATAAAGTTTAAATTAATTATGTAGAAACTTGTGCCCAATTAGGTAATATGGCGCCATCTCTGATCAAGTACTACAATACTCCACATTCGCGAACTGCAGTATTATATTTTTTGCGCTGCAAGTAAAGCTTTTTTTACCTAAACTTTTACTACGCGGGAAGTATAATATAAAAATCTAGGACTGAATTATTAAATGATAGATATATAAAAAAGCTAAAGTAAATTATATGTAGTGTTTGAAAGTAATATCACTAAACTCCTTATATACTTCGAAAAAATATCAGTATTAATAGGTTTAACGGCCAAAATAAATAATAACAGGCTTAGCTGTATAGGTTTCTTACCAACGACTACACAGTGTTACTACTACTATAATTATTTAAAAGACTATTCTTGTTTGATTCTTCAAAAATGGCAACTGTCATTGGCTACGTCACAAAATTTTATGTCATGTATAAATTATTGTGTGACCAAGGTTCATGTCACTCTGATTGTTAATAATTTTTATGTCAATTGTATATATGTGATGTGACTGATTATATTGTGTTTTGTGTGCTTAAATCAAAGCATCGTGTTGCTTTTTTTAAATGATTTAATTTATTATAAATTAATTACGACAAAATGTGCGATAGCGATGATCCAGGCGAAAATGGTCGCTCCGGAATGGATTTGACTGGGTTTCTGTTTGGTAACATTGACGAGACTGGTCAACTTGAAGATGACGGTCTACTTGATGGGGAGTCCAAAAGGCTCTTGTCTTCGTTAAACCGCTTAGGGCTTGGCAATATGATTTCAGAAGTTCTTGACGATGAAGACTTAATAAAGGAAGAAGAAGAAAAAGGTAGGTTTTGATATTTCCAATGGCCTTACAAACTTTTAGATATGCGGTTTGAGTTTTTGATTCAAAATTAGAATTTTTTAAATTCCTGTATTTGCCGGAGGGTAGACAATAGAATTAGTATAAGTTTTTGTACAGAAACATTCCCTTATTTCTTTTATTTTAATAATTAGGAGAGTTACCTTTTTTTGGCAGACCTAATACATTGATTCTTTGGTTACATTTATTTTATCGTCTAGAGCTATCCAATAATGCTTCAAATTCTGACCAGGGTACTGGTTGCTTCTGGAGAACAACATCAAATTTTTAAAGTCAAATTAGATAATATTTTCCTCTGTCTTAACAATAAAGTCATGAAAAAAAAAAAAACGAAATATTTGTATTTCAATTGCAGATTACACACAGAAAAGTCCATCAGCTGTTGACTTTTTTGATATTGACGATATAGCTGAAGAAGAGAAGGTAAATTATCCTTTTGATAAATTTCATGTTGTTTTAAATTATCCATTTACATATATTTCATAACTTTTTACCTCAATTTTTTTTATGAAAAATGATTTTACACTATTCATACCACTTTTACTGGTATCCTAAAATTTGAAGTTTAGAGACCTAACTAGATATAGACATATTTAAGTGAGGATTGTTAATAAAACCATCTTTTTTATTCATCATATATTTTTGCATTTTGAAGTAGGAAACAAACAGATTATTCACATAGATTAAAATATCCGCCACAGTAGTTTTTTGTACATTAATCAACCTAAAACAACGAGTTTTTTTAGATACTTATAGATGGGTAAAGGGTTGGTTTCATGAACTAAATCCGAACTTTTAAATTGGCTTCTTATATTACTATTCATCTACTTTGCAAAAATCTGAGACTACACTGTATGATGTACTTTTAGACATTTTTAGCACCTACCCACCCACAAAAGAAATATGTATGTGGGTCTTTTATATCCAGCTATAAAATAGCATTTGGTAGCAGGCGCTTACTTTACGGTTAACATTCATAGAGTCTAATTACTCTGATAATGTTCTGTTTCGATGTAAAGGGCTTTTTTGTGATGGTATGTATGTTGATATATTCTTTTTATTATTAAAAGTGCATGTTTCTTTTGTGAGAGACAGGAAGGTGCTACACATGTCTAGAAGTATATACCATCATATATTGTGTTCCTGTTTGCAGATTGTTTCAAAGTAGATTCATCTAATTTAATAACAACAATTTTCCAGAAAGTACCACCTGATATTATTAACTAATAATTGGTTTCATCCTCACTGTTCATGAGCATTCATCTCTCTTCGCTTCTGTGTGTATCACTATCAACTAAATAAAGTTATTCGGGATTCATTCCCACTGTACATTAATAATTGAATCATAAAATTTATTTCAAAAATTAATTTGACAGAAGTCATTTTGAGAAGCAGTTCAGAATTCAAGGAAAGTAAAGGATTCAAAATTTTTTACAGAAATTTAGAGTCAAAGATGTTTAATTTAGTTACCTAAAATTTTTTTAGATCTTTTATGACTCTGTTTCATATCACAATGTAGAAAATATTATATTAAAATAGATTTTACTAGATCATACAGATGGGTTCTGCCTTTGAGAAAAACTAGCCGTTTCTTTAGTAGTCAAATTATATCAACTGCAGGTTGTGCAGGTTTACTACTGACATAAAATTTACTTACTGGCTATTTCCTGGCTTACCTTACCTTTATCACCTAAATGTCAATTACATAGATATTCATTTCAGCTTATAGTAACTTGATCATTACTTCATATAAAAAAATTCATTAATTAATTAAGTAATCTCTCATATGTTCGTAAAATAGCACTGCTTACTAACATTTAGTTGCACAATATTAATGGCAACTTGTGTTAATATTAGGAGGTAGAGAGTAGTGGTAACACATGCACAGAGCCAAAGGATGACCAAATCGCAAGTACAGTTGAGATAGAGACTGAGGACATTAAAGATGATATTGTAGAGCCCGAAGACAATTGTCCACAGAGTGAAGTCAGAGTTGAAAAAGATGAGACTGATGTATATGAAGAGAATATTGAACAAGGTAACAATGATGAAGGGTATGAAGGAGACATGGAAGGTGATGGAGACCTCATGCCTCCACCCTCATCAGTTCCGTAAGTTTTCTTTCATAAGTAATAAATAAGATTTGTTCATACACTGATCATATTTATTATGTTTGTGTAGCATTTTTATTAGCATCTATTTCTATATTAATAGTTGTCAAACGATCCAATGGAGAACCTGATGGTAAGTGTTCACTGCCACCCATGCACATCCACAGAAGAAAATACACTATTGATATGTTGCCAGCCAATATAGGAGCAGTAAACCTGCTTATTACATTCTCCTATTGCTGACAATCTCCTATTACTAACAATATAAATGCAATAAAAGTTCTTGTTTAACATTTTTATTATATTGTATTTATCATTTTATTGTTTTATTGTTAATCCGCAGGAAAGCAAAATCTGAAAGAAACAAAAAATTGGAGACACCATTAGCTGCAATGCTACCATCAAAATATGCCAATGTAGATGTTACTGAACTTTTCCCAGATTTTAGGCCTGACAAGGTTAGTAATAATTTTGAATAATCATCAAAATTCAAAGCAATAGATTCTTTTTATGGTTAAATTATATGTCAATTTGAATAAATTAAGTAAAGAAATCATTCATAAAAACATTATTGTCTCTATAATGCTACACATAGACATGTGGATGTTTAATTATAATTTGCATATATTTCATGACTAAGTATATTGTTTTTGTTATGTATGTATAAATTTAAATATTGATTTAATAGACATTCTATATTTATACGTATTTGTATAAATACATACATCTATAGACATAAAAAAGCACTCCCCTATGCACGCACAAACATACACTGACGTATGCACGCACACATACTACATATATACATATATTAAACTTAACCATTCACTCACTTACATCTCCGCACTAGAATTTTCCAGTGTTGTGTCAATATGACATAACCAACACCATGATCCGACAACAAACAATTCATCTGTCACTTAACTGTTTCCCCCAACTGGGAATCGAATCCGAGGCCACTCGTTTGGCAGGCAGGTACTCTACCAAATGGTCTACGTCGTAGACTCTACGCAGTCATCGCTAGGCTAGTTTGTTTTGGCGATTAAGCGGCGTACCCATACTACCTAACCTACTCTACTACTACTACTACTCTAACCTAGTACAGAGGCCTCGCGACTAGCAACTAAATGTATTATGTGAATCAATAAAACGTTTTTATCTATTTTACTGTGTATATGTATATGTAATGTGTTATATTGTGTAAATTCATTGTTTATATTACATAGCATTTTATTTTTAATTATGTAAAATCGTACACTGCAGATTATAAAATAATTACTGATATTGATGTAATTATTTTTAAGGTTCTTCTCTTTTCGAGACTGTTTGGTCCTGGTAAGCTGTCAAGCTTGCCACAAATTTGGCGCGGTGTGAAGAAGCGTAGAAGACGCAAGCGCAGCGGGAGTACCGGGAGCGATACCCCCCCACAGCCGCAAGAGTTGCCCGAACCACAGTATGCCAGTGACGATGAGGAAAAATTTCTTAAGTGAGTAATATTGTAATTATAAATAAATATACGCGCAGACACTCATACTCCCGCGCTAGGTCCCGTAGTGTTGCTGGTGGGCCGTTCGCACTCAAATTTGCAAATATCCACTAGCCTAACCTCAGACCATCACTTTGCAGGCGAGGTAACTTGACACGGTCGTTGGTAGTGTACACTTGAAGATATTAATGATAATTTTCAAACCGGCCTAAATAAAACTATAAAAAAGGAATTATTATTATGTTGCGAGAGATGTTATAGAATTATGTTATTCTTGTACAGATAATATTATGGTAAGGTCGTGTATTAGACGTCCATTGGTGGCAATGATCTTTATTTATGTATAAACAAATCATTGTCATTCCAGACCAATGGAAGAAAATCAACAATCATCTGGAGACAGTAATGCGTATTCAATGTCAGGAGACAAATCACAAAGGCCCACGCCAGCGCATTGGCGCTTCGGTCCCGCTCAGGCTTGGTATGATATGCTCAATGTGCCTGAGAGCGGCGAGGGGTTTGACTATGGATTCAAGCTTAAGGTAATTGAATTGTGATTGACTTATGGCACAATGTAGTAATTTCATATGTATATTTGTAATGGGGTCAGTGTATATATCACTGAAAAGTAGTAAATGACAAGGATGATTTATTTGCAGGCGCCTTCACCGGATCGCGATGAGAAACCTAAGGAACAGGAGAATGAAGAATCCCGTGAAAGGAAAGAGAATGATAGTCCTGATAGTGGTTTCCCAGATGACGCTTTCCTTATGGTGTCACAGCTGCAATGGGAAGATGACGTCATATGGGATGGCAGTGAGATGAAACATAAGGTTGGTAATCCCAAAAATATTGCAATATGGTATTATTCACATGAATATTCATTCATTAAATGTATACTATGCTTTAGTCTGTTTCCACTACAGTACCGTACGAATCGCTTGGCGGTACGGCTTTATATGGTGGGCGATAACCAAAGCCGGCAACCGATGTTATTGGGCTACTACCGGAAGTCCCCTTTTAGTCGCCTCTTACGACAGGCAGGAGATACCGTAGCCCTATTCTAGTCCCGAGCTACAGGGGAGAAAATTATATAGATTTTAAGACTAGAAATAGATTTTTTAAAGTAATTTGGCTATGGGGTCTGAGGTATCAGTTGGAGAATCCCTTGTATATGGTATAACTCGGTGTGGTTTTACCGCAGGTATTGGCTCGTTTAAATAGCAAGAGCAATGCTGCTGGTTGGGTGCCGACGTCAGTGAGCCGCACAGCACAACAGTTCTCCCATCCACGGCCGCAGCCGGCCGCGCCCTTGCAGGCAAAACCAGCTACGTATGTTGAGATATGTTTTTTTAATTACTGGTAAACACGCCCGATACGATTTTTACTATATTTTTAAATATTTAATGTTTATCCCGTATTTTGAATCACTTTATCTATCATTAAAATTATTCTCTAAAAATCTATTGCATATGAAAATCCGTGCATTAGTATTTGAGATTACCGCGATCAAACAGGTGTGCGAACTTTGTTTGTTACTGTGTAGTGATTGACCCTAGATATTATTGCAATGTTAAAATATACAGAAAATAGAAAAAAACAAAATAATAAAGAATACTTTAGAATAAATTGTGGCTGTGAATATCTTTATCCATAACTGTTTTACGATATGATTTAGTTACATACTTAAAATTAATATTGTAGGTCATCAACAACAACCAATCAGGCGGGTGGTCAATCTGCCGACGGCGAGGACAATACGTGGTATAGCATTTTCCCGGTTGAGAACGAGGAACTGGTGTATGGTGCATGGGAAGATGACGTCATATGGGATGCAGAGAACATGCCGAAGATACCAAAGCCAAAGATACTCACCTTGGATCCGAATGATGAAAACATCATATTGGGTATTCCCGATGATGTGGACCCTTCGAAAATTACAAGAGGTACTATTGTTACTTCATACTTAACGATACCCTATTTGCACTCATAAGTTATTTATAGATATACAGATACTCGGGGAATGGTAAAGGGGCTTGTCGTCAAACCTTGTCAGTATTTCTCATTCTGCCAGAAAGCTTCCGACATGTTTCAACTATTGCTATCAAACATCCATTATCGATTGGTCCTTCGGATTATGGAGGTGCTCGTGAAAGTTTTTTATTAACTTTCACCCATTCGAGTCTCGTGTATTAGACAATGTTGATGCCTTATGATCTCGAGACGTTTGAGGTGTAAGTGCCAAATCGTCTTATATATTTCTTTTATAGCTTTTAATTACGTAAAGGCGGTCACGGCCTATAGGATATTCATATGATGTACAAATAGATCGGTGATTTTATTCGGATCCTAATCAACACATTAAAAATAATATTTCAGAACGCGGTCCGGCGCCTAAAGTGAAAATTCCCCATCCGCACGTGAAGAAATCTAAGATATTGCTAGGCAAGGCGGGCGTGATCAACGTGTTGCAAGAAGACGCGCCGCCACCGCCGCCGAAATCACCTGATCGAGACCCGTTCAACATCTCCAACGATGTGTACGTAGCCGTATTTAGCAATTCACGCGATCACACCCACACAAGATGTTTTGTGCTCACATTATCGTACTAAATTGTTACTTTTATGATAGGTAACAAACGTATAGATGGGTCAGTTTATAATAAGTGGTCACGTCACACATTAAACAATTCATAGATATTGGCCAAAGTGGATGAACGTGACCCGCTTATTGCTGGCTCTATGATACTCCTATTGAAATAAAGTAAAAAATGTTTTACCTTAAGTGTTTCTAATCTTTAAATTGTGTAGGGGACACCAAACATAACTATTATGTCACCTTTTAAAGTTGTTTTAAAGCAGTCGTTTAACAGCATTAATAGCTTATTGGTATGACTCCTGTATGCATCTCTAATTTTTCAAATTATATCCGTATTTCAAATTAATTAAGACTTGCTTCGGCGAAGGAAAACATTGTGATGAAACTTGCATAATTTTGAGTTCTCAATAATGTTCACAAAGATGTGTGAAGTTTGTCAACCTGCATTTGGCCGGCGTGGCGGTCTGTGGCCTTAACCCTTCTCATGGGAGACGCGAGTCCAGCTGTGGGATAATTATGGGTTGCAATGATGATGAAATAACGAAAAGTTTTTCCATGTAACGATAATGATATTAATTTACTAAATTTTCAGTTTCTATCAACCAAAGACTCAAAATCCACGTTTGAAAGTGGGCGGAGGTCAGCTTATTCAACACAGCACTCCAGTGGTGGAATTAAGAGCACCGTTCATTCAGACCCATATGGGGCCAGCTCGACTTAGAGCTTTCCACCGACCGGCGCTTAGGAAACCCTCGGGGCCGCTGGCCGCACCCGGACCGCACCCTGTGCAGCCGCTGCTCAAGTATATCAAAAAGAAGGCTAAGGTTTGATATGTTATTTGTTGTATGAAGACCATTATTCCATAAGTTTATGGCTCTTAATTACATGATTTATTTGTATGGATCTAAAAGAATCTTATATCTGAATGGTCACCCGTTCTAATATTTTTTTTTACACATTATAGGCCATTGATGGTAAATTCATAGCTGAAATCTGGTGTTTTTACTAAAGTCATCTGTCTGTTCATGTAATGTATAATTATAATATAGAATAATAGATTATTGAAGTCGCTATCAAGTTGATAGTATCAACTCGGTGATTGGTGACATTCTTGAGATTTATTTCTTCAGTTTATTTTAATATTTGCTAGAGTATTTTTAATGTAATACTTACTAATAAAAAAATAGTCTAAATATACTTTTGACGACCATGTAGCTCAATTGTTAGTGATCCTGCCTGCAGAGCGAGGAGTCTCGGGTTCGATTCCCGGCGGAAGTAGACATTTATGTTTCAGATTCTTATCTGTTGTCGAGTCGTAGGTATTTGCGATGTATAATGACGACCATGCCACTCGAAACACGGAATCCTAGTGCGGGGATGTGAGTGTGTGAGCTTTTATATGCTCAAATGTTTTGTTTTTAATCCGTGTACAGCAACGGGAAGCGGAGAGGCTGGCGTCTGGCGGTGGTGACGTCTTCTTCATGAGAACACCCGAAGACTTGAGCGGGCGAGACGGCGAACTGATTCTAGTCGAGTTTTGTGAGGAGCATCCGCCTCTCATAAGCCAAGTCGGCATGTGTACGAAGATTAAAAATTATTATAAACGGACCGCGGTCAAGGTAAGTGTAAGTGCTAAAATTAAATCTATAATTTAATTACCACTTCTGTGCTTCAAAGGGATATCGATAGTATGGCATCGTTACATAGGAGCTTTTAAACTTTAGGTATTAAGATATTCCGAAAGTTCAGTTGGTTTCTAATCCCTCTAACAATAATTATTTAGCTGAAAGTTACATTTCTTTGACAAGATTAGATAGGTATATACATAAAGATGATGTTTTTCAGGACACCGGGCCCAAACCATTCAAATACGGCGAGATAGTATACGCTCACACGTCTCCTTTCCTCGGCATATTGCCCCCGGGCACTACACAACCGGTCGTAGAGAATAACATGTACCGAGCGCCCATTTACGAACACTCGTTGCCACAAACAGACTTCCTTATTATAAGAGCCAGGTGAGATGTTAAAAATGACATTCGAAAGCTAAAGCTATTATTTTGTTACCTTGCACTTGTAATTTAATAAAAACAATTTTGTAATTTCTTTCCAGTATAGATTTTTTTATTTGAATTAATTTTTAACTCAAACGATTGTTTCACGAAGCAAAACGAAGGCGGGCGTGTAGTCTGACATATTTGTATATTTTTATGACCTGTAAAACATATTATATGACTTTTTTGGAACACTTCACTTATTCGCGAGTCTAAAATTCGTATAAGTACGACGTACTAGGATACGTTATAGTTCATTTATTATATAACATTCTGTAAGTATCGTTACACGGTTTGCTATATTTTCAGACAAGCTTACTACATACGCGATATTGACGCACTATACGTGGCAGGTCAAGAATGCCCGCTTTATGAAGTGCCAGGACCGAATTCTAAGCGAGCGAACAATTTTGTTAGAGATTTTCTACAAGTTAGTATATTCGGTTTTCATATATATTAATTACCGGTTTCTAAACAAAAACTTAATTATCAAAAATATTATTTTCAGGTGTTCATATACAGACTGTTCTGGAAATCAATGTATAACCCTCCACGTATTAAGATGGATGACATAAAGAAGGCGTTCCCTTCACATTCTGAGAGCTCTATAAGAAAACGTTTGAAACTCTGTGCGGATTTCAAACGAACAGGACATGAATCTAACTGGTTAGTATTAAGTATGATATATGGACTATTTACTTGGCAGTACTCAATAAATATATTGAAACATTGTTTACTATTAAATATTGCACTCACAGAATTGGTGTGTGTTTGTCGCGAATATCTCTCTGTTCGTGAAAATAGAATTATGCCAGTTTTACGACAGCAACTTTTCATACGAGTACGTTCCAGACTACTTAAACTGGCAGGTCAATGGTGTCTTACTTCATTAATCGTAAATAAAGTGTTAGACTCTTTCAACGCACGTGTATAAAGAAAGGGATATGAGGGAGATAGCAGCATGTGTATACAATCTCACAGGTAAAACAAACATTTATTGTGTTTTAAGAACTTATATCTGTGTGGAATATACACCTGTTATCTGGAAACCTAGGTGGGTGATGAAATCGGACTTCCGCTTGCCATCTGAAGAGGAAATCCGCGCAATGGTTTCCCCTGAGCAGTGCTGTGCTTACTTCAGTATGGCGTCAGCGGAACAACGACTGAAGGATGCTGGATACGGAGAAAAGTTTATATTCACTCCGCAGGATGATGATGATGAAGAAATGCAGCTTAAAATGGATGACGAGGTAAGTAGTGTTACCACAAATTTAGTACTCGTACAGATATTAATGTGTCTAGAGACAGAAATCGTAAGGTGTCATATCAATAGGGCGGGGCTAGTACTGGTTTTTTAACATCGTGACAGCAAACTGGAACTTTGTGAAAAGTGGTGACGTGTTCATATTAATAATTTTATTTCAGTGTTTCACTTAATGATATCGTCGCTTTTTCCCTAAAATTAGTTATTATTGATCTCAATATTTGGGATGCCAATTCAAATTCATACCTTAGACGACTCGGAGACAATTAAAAGAGCCCCTCTTTTCGTTTCTATTCTGAATATCATCAGCAATCCAAAGTTTGTTCGGAAGAGATTTTGCTTACGCTGAATTTATGAAATATTTACTGATACAAAAACAATATTTTTTCCTTGTGTGCAGTAAAAAGTATTGTATTGTACTGTTGTATATTTGAAAATCATTAATTAAAACATTATTTTAGGTGAAAGTCGCCCCGTGGAACACAACACGCGCCTACATCCAAGCGATGCGCGGAAAATGTCTGTTGCAACTGACTGGTCCGGCGGATCCCACCGGTTGCGGCGAAGGGTTTTCTTATGTGCGGATCCCTAATAAACCCACCCAGCAACCCAACGAGGAGCAACAGCCGAAGAGAACTGTAACTGGAACTGATGCGGATTTGAGGAGACTGAGTTTGAATAACGCTAAAGCGCTTTTGAGAAAGTTTGGAGTGCCTGAGGAAGAGGTGACTATTCTTATATAATATATTTTATATTACTCGATTACTTTCATAAACTGATAATTTAAATTAAGATACTGTTAAAGAAACAGTATATAAATAAATCACAGTATTATAAATGGACAAATATTACAGTTTGGAAAACATCGGTACTGATTTTCAGGAAAGCCTGATGCATGCAGTGAGTCGCTGTGTGGTTTAAACGTTTTAAGCAAACTTTGAATGCTCAAAATGTTGTATGAAATAGGGATCTTTAATCAATATTTTAAAATAGTAAAAGATAAATATATTTTAATTGTAATTTTTTTATTTTATCTATAGATTAAAAAACTGTCCCGTTGGGAAGTTATTGACGTAGTGAGAACATTATCAACTGAAAAAGCCAAAGCTGGGGAAGAGGGAATGACAAAATTTTCTCGAGGAAATCGCTTTTCGATTGCTGAACATCAAGAAAGGTAAATGCAATGCCCATCTTTATTTCAATTGTTGAAGCAACGTTTTCGTTGCAGGACATCTGGGATTGTTGTGAGGATATTAGAAGGCGAAAAGAGGAGAGTTATAAGAATTTTAGTTAAAAAATAAGAAGTTCTCATTTGCAGAGTGTGCAGTAATTAAAATGACAAATGTTCATATTATTTAAAAAGTACATCGTTAAATTTTGTTGTCAACACTATGCCAAATGTTAATAATACAACAATAGCCATAGAAAATGTATATTTTGTTTAACTTATTCCTATATACACTATATAACAATGAATTCATTGTGTATAATGTAAACCGAACTTTAAGATGCACTTAATAAAATCGTATATATTTTTTTTCCCACAAAAAACAAATATCTACAAAGGTCTATATTACTCTTATTAACGGATAACTTTCACAAGTCTCCTTTCTAGTTGTGATTGTAAGTAACTTACGGTTCTTGGTTTGGTGCCAAGAGACTTGGGTAATTCGACCACAATTTAAAAAACGAAATTAATAAGAAAACCACTCCTAAATTCAAATAACGGTAAAAATCAAAATTGTTTATTTAAAAAATCGTTATGAAATCGTTTGCTTTTTCAGATACAAAGAAGAATGCCAGCGGATATTCGAACTGCAAAATAGAGTACTTCTGAGTACTGAGGTGTTGAGTACGGACGAGGCGGAGAGTTCCGTGAGCGAGGAGTCCGATCTCGAAGAGATGGGGAAAAATCTTGAGAACATGCTCGCCAATAAGAAAACTACGGAGCAGGTATGCCAGAGAGTCGTTAATAAAGAATAGGGAATGTGCAGGGTTTTTTTACCGACATGAATTATGAAAAGTTTACATTTATTTTCTATTAAATTTGTAGTTTCGGTATTGTTTGGACCTTTTTAATGCTGCCGTTATGTTGCATTCGTGATGACGTCAGCGTCCGCGACAAGATCAGGAACGTTCTGTTTATATTTAGTGCAAATAATATTTTATCTTTTATGAGCTGTTTAAATGCCTGGAGAAATATATGAAACCATATTGGAAGTACAAAAATACTTCTAATAAATCAAAAGTACGATAAAAAAATACTCGAAACATCTTAAAAACTGTTATTGAACTAAAATTTTACATTTGGAACATATTCATTGGAACTGTATAATATATCATGAAGATTTTTATTGACTTATTTTCGAATAGTAAGAAATCAATATTTCAACGTACATATCCTGTGAGTATAAAGAAGGGTAATTTATAAAATATTACAGTTGTCTCTGGAAAGAGAAGAGGCCGAGAGAGCGGAATTGAGAAAAATGATCCTTGGGCAGTCCGAGAAGAAACCGCAAATCAATCAGAATGATCAGCAGCAGACGTCGAACCAAGGTAAATCCGATACAATAATGATTGATTAGTGATATCCGTTAATGTATACTATTAGTAAAATTGAGATAGGACCGAATTTGTATCTATATAAAATAACTTGACCTGAGTGAAAGAACGATTGGACCGTTTTGGTAGATTTTTTTAGTGTGTTTGTTCAATTGTAAACTAAAAAATTTGCATATTTGGATGGTGCTTTGTATGAAAATTAAAACAATGTGACGTGAAAATCTCATTAAAACAATATGACGTTCAATTTGACAGTTCGCTTCAGTGATAGATTGTTATTAAATTAGTATTATATGTGCTTTGCAACAATCCGCAAGCACAATGTACATATATTTATGGTAATGAAGATGGTATATACTCTGTCTGTCTGTGTACTTACACGTATCAACCGCTAACCACTGTACGTGCTTTGATGAAATTATGTATATTTGTAACTAATATTATGGGTATCTAAGCTAGATTTCATACATTAAATTTTCGTTCTACGAAAGTTAAATTACCATAATATTTCCTTTAATTTCTAATTACAAAGGTTAATCTAGAACAAAATTATGCCTTAAGAAATGAGGTTGGATTTTGAATACTTTAAAAATAAGGTTTTATTTTGTTATAAAACAAATCAACCTCAAACGAGGTGACCTGATAATGAGTGGTCACCGCCGTGGACATGCTTAATAAAAAGGCATTATCAACTCAGTGGCAATCGTAAAACCCGGCCATGCAAAAGAGTAGAAGTGTTTAATCAAAATTAACCTTTTTAAAAACATTTTTATTTTACGTTGGCAGGCCGAGTGCTTCGAATAGTCCGAACTTTTCGCAATCCGTCCGGACAACGGTACACTCGCGTGGAACTGGTACGTAAAGCGGCGGTCATAGAGGCGTACACGAAGATACGTACAACCAAGGACGACGCGTTTATACGTCAGTTTGCGACTATGGACGAGTCGAAGAAAGAAGAGATGAAGAGGGAAAAGAGAAGGATTCAGGTATATTATGCAATCTAGAAGTAGAGGATCTTCACTCTCGTGTTGATATCGTTTTGCTCGCTTGTCAGATTCAGTATATTGCCCAATGGTCTTCGTGCAATGTGTCCAAAGAATTTGCGAATTCAGTGCTAGCACATGCTAGATAGTCGCAGAGAATGGTTCAATTTTATTTCCTTAAGGATAGAGACGATAGTACGAAAAGCCGGCTATTAAATTGTTAGCAGGGAATTCTCGCCAGCACCACATTTCAAACGCGTTAACTCTATGGATTTTGACGTCAATGATTCTGCGTAATATACAAATATGAGAGTTGCTTAACATTTTGGTAAAACTATATTGGCCATAGGTTTGTAACTATTACAGAGATTCATTATACATTTGATCGATGATTTATTGTTTGTAGAATGGATTGTTTGTTGACGTTAAATGGATTGTGGATTAGCTGTTCCTGTCAACGTTTCCTTACTCGTGTTCTTAATTTAATTTACAGGAACAACTGAGGCGAATCAAGAGGAACCAAGAACGAGAAAGATTGGCGGGAAATGTCAGTGTCCCTTCTTCGTTCTCCAGTGAGAGTAAGTGAATAATGAAATTAGTTAAGTAATTTTGGTTAACTCATCGGCTGTAGATAGAGATAAATGCTATATTATGCCTGGAAATCATGGTCATAATGCTATGAAATAAAGTGTACTAAGAGTTATTTTTTTGGAAACCATGTTATTTTTTCTTAGGTATTATTATTACTTTAAACGGTTAGGTATTAAAATACAGATATTAAATAACCAAAAATTAAAACTGTAGAAAACCATTTTATATAATTCTATTTTATCAAATAAAGTTTCTTAAATTATATATTTTCAGCACTATACCGTCCTCTGGAAGATGTTAAATGTCAATTTAAAATGTAAAATAAATAATAATTACAAATAACCGGTCACACACCGACACTATTACACATTAGGATTCTATATTGCGAAACATCCAGTAATGACACACCGTGAATATCTGACCAATAGGGCCACAAGGTCATGTACATGTATATAATACGTATACAAAATAAAACTGCATAAAGACCAAACTTAATTTTTTTATACCATAGGAATGAGTGTATCGTCTGTCGACCTTGGGTCTCCATCGCCAGGGCTAATCCCACTGGGGCAAATCAAGCAAGAGCCGGGGGAATCTATGTCTTCCTCTTCCCGTAGACGTGCGAAGTTGAAGCCGGATCTGAAATTGAAGGTAAGGTTTAAATTGTTAATAAGTACGAGTAAGTAATTCCAAATTTTAGTCGCGAAGGAAGCAATTGTTGCGCGTTACATCAATCGTTTTATGTTTTTTTTTTTATTTCCGACATCGACATAATCCAACAAACGAGCAGACGGGCCGGCCGTCTGATAAAAAGGAGACACCGCTACCCATAAACATCCCTAACTCCAAAAGCATCATCGACGCTTTGACGTCCTTGATACAACCCAGCTGCCGTACACCACGTAAAAATATATTGCATTTGATTCCAGTTGGCTAGTAACTAAGCCATATGCCATAAATAAAGTACCGTTGGAATCAAAGGTTGTGGCATAGTGAACTGCAATAACCTGACCTTAGACTACTTTGGATCCAGTACAAATTTTACAGAATAATTTATAATTTATAAAAATTACAACTGTAGTCTTCAATTGTACAAGGCTTATAAAAATAAAAATAAAACTGAGTATGTCGTTTTAACTATTACTTCTTTGTTATTTTTATCCTCTTTGGTTTCCTTCTGTCTTCTCTTCAGTTTTCGTACAACAATCCCATCTATGTATTTAGTGTCACGAAATCACATATAAATTCTTCTTTCTTCTTTATAAAATAGGTATAAACGACAAATCTATAGGAATGTATATTTTATACACGATCTACTCTATTTCTTGTAGGCAATTGGATTTAATTATTTAGATAATCTGGTTCTTTGATATGTGCAATAAAAATAATTTGAGTTTGTTATAGTGCGGTGCGTGCGGTCAAGTAGGCCACATGCGTACGAATAAGGCGTGTCCGTTATACTGCGGCTCGATGGGCGGACCTTCCTCACCCATAGAAATGGATTCAGAACCACCGATTGAACCCGACGACGAATCCCTCACGTATGTGGACGGAACTAAGATCACTGTACCTGCTAAGATTGTTAAGGTAAACTAAGTACATATAAATGAATGAGTGAAACTTTAAATTGTTCTAATAGCGACAAAAAAATATATAACCTGTTATGCTTTTTTGTTATGAAATACATATATGATGGTTATGATTTAGGATACTGGACTATTACTAACAATAAAACTATTCGTGCATGTGATCTAGAAGCTATTCGCATAAAGTCTTTTATATACATATAAATTAAATATAATATAAATTTATTTTTATTTAGTATTTTAACTATTTTAAATTTATTTAATTAGATCTATAACTATTAGATTCTCACATAGCTATGAAATCAAATTTGAACAAAACAAATATATTGTGTGAAACAATCAGTTACTGAGTTAAGTCGTTCAGAAATTACACAATCATCAACAAATGCATCTGTTATGTAATTATATATACTCACGGATATCAATTTATACATTTTGACTAAATAACATTTCACCCTATGACAGATTTTTAATTCAAGCATGCGTAGATATGTCGATATCAAATTAACTATGAGTAGAAGTTATAAAAATATAACTAATAATTATCGCAGCAATCAGCGGAGGAGTTAAAACGAGGCCGCGGCCGTCGCGACTCACGTACGGGTGGGCCGGGAGCGCGTTCGCGTCGCCGCGGCACTACCAGCGAGTGCGACTATTTAGCTCCTCGTCGACCTGCCGAGAGGAGACGCACAGACCCGCTCGTGACGCTGACATCCTTATTGGAGGACGTTTTGAACAATATGAGGCATCTGCCCGATGTGCAGCCTTTTCTCTTCCCTGTTAATCCTAAGGTAAATCAATTATTTCTGTGAGATTGAAGGTTATGCAAACGAGAAGACTCGAAAAAGTAGTTGCACTGATCTATTATCTCTCCGAGTTCGTAATCTTGTGAAACTTATGTGTTAATAAACAAAATCCAAAAACAAAATTTATGTGTCATATAAATATGTACCACGGCAAGGAATCAAAACCTGGTCCTTTTTCTAGACAAGCAGGTTCACTAGTAACTGAGCACTACTTACAGGGTCGTCTAAAACTTAATTTATCATATTTGTGTATTTTTAACAGCTCGTCGCAGACTACTACCGCATCATCTCGCGTCCTATGGACTTGCAAACCATTAGAGATCACCTGAGACAAAAACATTATCAAAGCCGTGAGGAATTCCTCGCTGACGTTAATCAGATCGTGGAGAACTCGTCTTTGTATAATGGTAAATATACTAGCAGATACAAATATCCCCAAACTTTATGAAAGCTCTTATCCGTATCGCTGGTACTGTACAAGCGCTAGTTTAAACTTATAGCGTAGCTCAGAGGGACTAAACAGTTAGGCGTGGACTCTTAGCTTATTTGGAGTGAATGATACTTGTTAATCCGAATAAAATTTCTGATTTAAATTATGTAAAGCTTAATAATGTTTAAATTTGAAAATTAGCTTAAGAGCTTAAGCTGTATAGTTTTTAAACTCAATTACTTACTGCATTTGTTAATTTTAAAAGCTTCAAATGTCATCAAAGGACGTATGGATAAATAATAATCACGGTCAAGGCTTACGATCTAAGTTTAACCTGCTTAAATTTAATTTTTGTAAGTCTACTTAAAATAAAATTTCTAGATTATGTTATTATTCCTTCTTAACCGACTTCATTAAAGAAGGCATTTCTAAATATATGTATATGTATTTCTTTATGTATGTACAGTCGTGACCCCGATGTTTATGAATCGATTTTGATGATTCAAATTTTTATTACTTTCTATTGATAGATGTATAAAACATTAACGAAATAATATTCTGTCAGGCCCAACGAGCAGTTTGACAGTTGCCGCGCAACGTATGATGCAGCGGTGCTTCGAGAAGCTAGCTGAGAAAGAGGAACAGTTTATGAAATTGGAAAAACAAATCAACCCACTTCTTGATGACAACGATCAGGTAAATCTCTGGTTTGCATCTGTTTTGTTGTTACAGATACTGATAAATCTCATTAATTTATCGCAAAGATACTGATAAATCTCATTAATTTATCGCAAAGATACTGATAAATCTCATTAATTTATCGCAAATAAAACCATAAATTTAACCAACCGAAGAGTGCTATTTTTTTATGAGTACTGATCGTGTACGATTTGTGTAATCTTTTCGGCTTTTCTATTCAATGCAATTATTATTTTATTATATTATATTTTATAATTATGTAATAATTATTTTTAATGCATTGAAAAAAAAAAGTTGTTTAGCGAATTCGCATATTACTTGGCTAGAAACGTGCATCAAAGTTAATAGAGTACTTAACAATAAAAATTGTGAAATATTAATAATATTTTATGAAGTTTTTTTTATTAATTTTCACTTTTTTTTTTATATCACAATAGCTTAGTGATTTATTACGTACTGCCATATTTTCCCAAGCTTTAGTCGAATGACTTATCCAAAGATTAAATTTACGTATGTATTTATGTATGTTGATATTATATAAATATTTAGACAATACATTTAATATACAGGTAGCGCTGTCGTTCATCTTCGAAAACTTATTGACAACCAAATTAAAAGTGATGCCCGAGGCGTGGCCTTTCCTGAAGCCCGTTAACAAAAAGCAAGTGAAAGATTACTACAGCGTTATTAAGAAACCTATTGACTTGGAGGCCATCGGAAAGAAAATTTCAGGTGAAAAGAAATCTTTGTCAACATTGGAATGAACATTTCTGTCGTATTTAATGTTCTTAATGGATCTTACGTTTTTTTTTATTTTGAATTTGCTTGGTATGTGTGATTTTGATAAATCCATAAATATTGTAAAATAAAATACAATCGTATTTCCGTCCGGCTCTATACTTAATCAAATTAAATAACGCATTGGAGTTTGATATATTTTTTGGCCAGTTATAATGTATGTATAAAACATTTATTTTTATTAATAGTTGAAAAAAAAAACATGGCTATATGAGCATATACAAAACATATAATAAATCATTACAAATCCTAGGATTCTATTCGGATAGGATTGGATAAGATATTGTATTACTAATTTCAAAATCGTTTATTATTGTCATCATATCAGTAGCACCAAAAATTTAACCAAGCAATCGAATCGTTACTTGTCGAATACCTAAATATTATCCTCTGCTATCACACAAACATTGGTTTGACGTATCCCTAATCATCTTTTGATCTCGCGCCGTTCTCGTGTCCCACAGCACACAAATACCACAGTCGGGAAGAGTTTCTACGCGACATCCAGCTTCTAGTGGACAACTGTCGCGCGTACAACGGACCGACGTCGCAGTTCACGCGGCAAGCTGAAGCCGTGCTCAAAATCACTCAGGAAGCGCTCGAACAGGTATACCACAAAATATAAAGGTGATTCCTTTGATGAAGACATAACTTATAGACGTACTTAGTTGGTTACTAAACTTAGTTTATTAATCTGCCATTGCTTAACCTATAAAAGATCATCTTAAATAAACAACAATAGATGATGATTTGTTGTCTTGGTAATGTTATAGGTATTTAAAGATTGATCGTAGTTTAGCTTATTTAATTCTAACTCCTTTGTTCTCAGATTGACATAGTCTATGTTTATCGAAAGTCTGTGGAACTGTACCACAGAGTACTTATAGTATCTGTTCATATAATTATTTTCACTACAGATACGTAATTGGCGGAATAGGAATTAAATCAAAAAAAAACAATTCTTTTTCAAACTGTAGTTCCTGTGAATATGCCGTGTTACATTCAAATTTCAATTTAAAAAATAACGCGCGGTCTGAATAATTTCGATCCCAATGAAATAATGTGTTCGTCAAAACCATGGAATCGTTAGATGTATTTAAAAAGCTTATTGATTTATGTGTTATGAAACTCAATCGCTAGAGTATAGCTTTGTGTTATATCAGTTCGACGAACACGTGAGCCAACTGGAGGCGAACATAGCGAGAGTGCAGCAGAAGATGCTGGAGGAGGCGGCCGAGCAGTCGGAGCTCGAGGACGAGCCGCCGTCGCACGACGAGAAGCGTGGTCGCGGACGGCCGAGGAAGCACAAGCCGTCCACCTTGGCCGACGGTATGCATTAAAATACATACTAGCATCCTTAATACTAGTACTACGGCGATGACTCCGTAGCACAGTTGGTAGTGACCCTGCTGCCGGCCGAGGGCTCCCGGGTTCGATTTTCAGGCGTTTATGTGACAGATGAATGATTGTTCTCGGTGTTTGATGTCTTATGTGTAAGGTCCATGTCACCCGTAACAAGGAATTCTAGTTCTGAGTGTGTGAACATTTTCTTTTACAAAGAGACGTGTTCGTAAGGGTATCTTTCTACTTTTTTCAAACGAGGCATAATATCTTTGACTATTGTCAGAAATCAATGCGGGCATTCTTGTATACTTACAAAATGTATGGTAATTAACTTACCACATGGGCTGAAAAAGTATGGGAAAGTAATTTGTAATGTTTTTTTTTTTATTTTGTTAACATTAGTATTTATGTATTTTCCTACAGAACTTGAAACATTCTATTCTGTATACACTTATATTCAAAAAAGAATAAAGGGTGCGTATCTTACAACTTATAAAAATACTTATCGTTCGTAACAATCCCTTATAGATAAGCTTTGAGAGTTGGAAGAATTAGAGAGGAGATGCGAGGGATCCAAAGCTGCGCAACCATCATAAACGTAATATATATTTTGTTAAATGCATATACACAAGCGTATGTTAATGTTACGATTTGAAGGTGTGCTTTTGGACTTGCTTTTATTTCATATCATTTGATTACACAGGTACAACACCGCGCAAGCGAGGCAGACCAAGAAAAGATGAAAACAGCCTGGTCGATGGTAATTATCAACCATTATTGAAATATTTTTTAGTTTTACAAGTCACATAAATATTTATTTTGAGCTGTTTGTTCACAGACCTTCAGTATTCTGATAGCGATAGCTCTGGACTTGAAGAGGTGGAACAGAAAGACGCCATTGAGACCATGGTGCAACTATCGAGACCTGGTAATTTTATCATTGCAATATTAGTGGTCATCCATCCGCTCCGCTGATTTATTATCTATTAAATATCACTTCCATTACTCTTATATAATTTAGTCATCACTTTCTTACCTTCTTCTCATTTCCTGGCCGACAACGCATCAGTGATACCGTTGGTGTTGCTGATATCCATGGGCGACGGTGACCACTTACCATCAGGTGGCTCGTCTGCTCGTTTGTCGGCTATTAACATAAAAAAAAACTCAACTTTCAA
>PDGT01000156.1:143916-198090 GCA_003671415.1 Megathymus violae | reverse complement strand
TTCTGCGTATATATATCTGCTCTATTGGAATCTCAACGCCTTTATATTTGTTAAGTAATGCTTATTTAGCATTAAGTCCGTCAATTGTAACATACTTTTTTGGAACAATAAAGGATGAATACATAAAAAAAATATAAGATGCGCTTAACGGTGTTATTCAGAATAACATTTCGTATTGCCATCTATTGCGAAAACTTTGAACCATTCTTTTAAATCAAACTTAATTACATTGGTAAGAATATATTTTTTAAAGATATATAAAAATATTATCAAGAGTAAAACAACATTGGTTCAATGTAAATATATGCAATAGTTTTTATGTGCACGTCGATGTATCTAAACAATCGCGATACAGGAGTCTAACTATTATTCACTACATTATGTACAGTATTCAGTATTATACCTATCTCATTCTCACATATAAGTAAGAGCAGGTCTAGCATTATGTGATGCGTTGATTTTCTGTCAAAATTAATAATACGACTTATGACGTCATCTGCCCTATTGCTTCCGGTGTCAACGTCTGTTGTGTCGGTCGACCTTTTTAAACTGCTTTTATTTATTCCGTTTTGAAAGTGTCCACCGATGAATGGTTTAGGCTGCGCACAACATTTATATTGCTAGGCATTCAATTATTTTCAATAATATTTCAATAGCCAATAGTTTTCTGTTCATATTTCCGTTATTTTTTTTTTAACTGTTGGGCCTTATAACTTGAAATTAAATGCCTGGTTCTGAATTTATTCGCGTGATGATTTGAATGCCCATGGCCCTAGTATTTTGTCATCTGGCTAATGGAGAAAATTTTAGACTTTAACTCTGTACATTTTATTTGTTATACTTGCAATAATATCAAATCGACTGAAGTTGGTGTGGTCCCGAGGTGCGGAGAATAAGAATTTCTCTGGCGTCAAATAAATTTGTATTGATACACTTTATAATTTGAACGTAATAATTATGTTAACTGTTGATATATATTATGAATAGTAAATTCTTATTAATAATAAATAATATTTTAAACCCTTTGATGCGGTGAGTAACGTTTTGAAGATGGTAGCTTGATTAAGGCTACCGTGTTATTTATATATAGATTGACCTGCAACATTTGATTTATCTACCACTCTTCTACGGTATTGGCCGTCACGAAGCGATTTCTGAAAACTTATTTTATTTAAAATCTCACAGATGACGATATGCCCGGCACAAGCACCTTCGACACGTCAGAGTTCTTGATAAAGCGCGAGATACCCGACGAGCCGCCGCACACGTCCGACGAACTCGTAGACTTGGACCGACACACCGATTACACTTACCCGCCTGTTGTAAAGGTGCGTCCTTCTGTTATTTCTCTCATTTTGGGGTTTCATGCATCCGGAAAAAAAATCGGAACGCCATGTCTGCTTCAAATCGACTAGACGGAGGTTTGTTTTTGTTTACAAAATACAGTGATACACTAATAAATCCTTGAGATATATCCATATGGCATCGCTGAATTTTTCTTTTAATGTGAAGAGCAATCTGCAAGGATAAAAAACGTTAAATCTAGGGGTGCTTGATATTAAATTTTACGAGGTTAGTTATTAATTAGAGGGATCGAAATGCTGCAGTAATAAAACTTATTCAGTTTGAGTTATTTCCTATCGAAATATAAATAATGGAGTATCTCAAATGGCACGCTAAAAGGTTAGCAGACTCCTAAATAGATAAAATGGTAAATTGAACTAGAATTTTATAAAATGTATGATTATAATGTACCTAACTTTATCTTTGCATTCTCTATAGTGGTAATAAAATTATACTAGAGATTCATATATAATCAAAGCCTGGTGTACGTAGAGTACAATAGGTATAGTTTGTACCGAATCTTTTCTGTATATAACTTAAAAATTATGGTGTTAATTTTGTCCGAGTTTGTAAATGCAATTTATAAAAAAAATACTATGCCACTCTTTAATCATACCTTTTTTGGTTTTTTGAACTTCAGATCCTAGTTCGTGGTTTGTAATTAAATGTGAAATATTATGAAGTAGTTGCTTCTACATTCTATAATCGGATTTAAATTTTTAGGAGGAGCCAATAGAACCCGATATGAATATGGATCCGCCAATGTTGGATGGTATGCCAACCGAACCGCCAACCTTCAAGGAAGAGCCCATGGAGAACTGGCAGGTAAAGTCCACAATATTTTAGACTCAATTTACAACGTAGTAGAGTCCTGTACATATAAAAAAATTAAACTTTTACACATATAACCAATTTTTACAGAGAAACAAAATCCTTAAATGTAAATGTCATTGGTGATTTCGTTGAATTAGGTTTAATCTGAATTAACTTTATAAAGTTATAAGTAAAATGAAATGAAATGAAATTATTTTTATTTTTAGCCGGATCCCGCAATACAAGACGACTTGCAGGTCACGGACAGTGAAGAGGAGGCAGAAGACGGGCTTTGGTTCTAAATTATTAGCTTAATTAAAGTTTTAAAATCAATGTGGATTGATTAGTATTTACAGAGGGAAAAAATATCAAATAATATGTATCGTATAATTTTAAGTGAAACCGTGGGATATTTTGTATTATTGTATAAACAAAATATTGTAATTTTACACAGATGCAATTTCTTCTTTAAACGTAAGTTAAATAAAAGGTTAATTTTAAATTTTATTTTGTAGTATTAATTTATGACCGCAATTAATAAGATGGAAAATATACGTTTCTGAATTCAAAATAAGATAAAAAATGTTTGAATGTAGGAAAAGTTTGTTGTAAAGTTAAATTTATTTATTTATTCATTTAGGTAATCCAACAGCGTATCCTTAACCCATTTTATATAATTTCGAGTTATCTTGAAATTAAGTAAAATTTTAGCTGAAGTTGGTTTTTACCAACACTTTTCGAAAGTCAAGCCATCGGTGTAGCAAATCTTTATCGTGAGTGGTCCCAAAAGATGAAGCCGCCAGACACTCCCCAAGTTTTTTTGCATATTCACAGCTACAGAAAGCACCTACTACTACTTATGACTACATGTTAAAGTAATATCCAAGCAATTTTGTCTTTCAAGTAATCATGTAGTTTATAATAACTTTTCTTCATAAGAATGCCTCTGACGTGAGCGTTTAATTTACAGTATGGCATTTCCGTCAATTCTAACGGAATTAATTATACATTCTTACACATGTATTCATGAAAAAAGCAAAAAGTAAGTATACGGTGAAAGCCAATTTCATCGGTAAAATTAGTGAGGAATTAGGAATCGTTAATTCTGGTCGCTAGTCAAGACTAACGAGGGAGACTTGTCGGTCATCTCTTTCACCAGTGTGATCTAGATGACTCCATGATTCATACGGCAAGGGGAAAAGTTGAACTCCTCGGCACCCTGTTTGGCTCCAACTTAACTCTTGATGACGGGGGGACTACATCACCGAATATCACACGGTGTGAGAGCTCGTTGATGAACATAATTTTAAGACAAAGTGTATCAAACAAGTTCTACCTACAGTCTCGACGTCGAAAAGTTGACTGGGCCGGATAGCATAACGTGCTTATTCTAGTCATCATATACCATAGGAATAGTACCGTTTTCGTGAAAGATTGTCCTCGTTCACCCCATTTTTTATATATAGACCAGGTTTGGTAAAGGTCCTATCCATTATGCTAATTTGTGCCATTAGAAGTCAGCTTTTTGTCTAAGCGGCACAAATCGTAAAATCGCAGTTGACGGTTGCTCCTCAGACATGAAGCTCATTAATACTGGCGTTCCTCAAGGGTCTGTGCTATCCCGCACGCTGCTCGTTCTGTATACTCACCGGTTACAAAAGTACTTCTGGGAGTACTTCGTAAAGGAAATCTGGGAGTTGAAATTCAAATGATGTGCAGTACCGGTGTCATCTGCAAGTTAAAGCTAAGCTAGCTTCAAAAAAGTACCTGCTTGTCCATTAGACGCCATACGAATATGCGTATTCCAATCAACGACAAAGTGAAATTTTTAAGCTCTAGGACATACATAGGTTTCCTTTGTATTGCAACGATCTATCTATCGGTATTAAAACGTTGAGTGCTCCGAAGAACTGTTCGGCTTGGTGTCCACGTCACCTCCCACGGAAGAATTTAGCCACACCGATTGGATCTGTGACATTGACAATCTTTTTTGCCGCACACATGCAAATCGTAGAATGAGAAAGGAACTTGTGTGGCATTCCCGGAGCGCTATGATATTAAGTTCCTCAAAGAAGATAAAAATAGATCCCCCCCAGGGCCGGCGTGGCAATGCACATGTTTATAGGCGACAGTGACCACTATATCAGGTAACCTATCTGCCCTTCTGGATGTAAAAAAAAAAGTATTCTAGTTCGAGTTTTCAAATGTAATTTCATTCTTTCCTTGAAAAATGTTAGTAATTTTTAGCTCTTAAATAGGGTAGTTAAATGTAATTAATGATAACAATATGCTTCTAAAATTCTTTCCAAATGTATCTAAATTTATTTATTTATAAACTTAACGGAAGGTGCTTTATGAAAACTATTTTACCACATTTCCACCAAATTCGAGTTTCAAGCCTGTATCTTCCAGCATTAACTTAAGTTCTTAAGTTTGGGCTGTACAAAATATTTTTACCTATACCCTGTATCAAAGTTAAACGGTTAGGTAAGCTAATCCAATATATGGGTCGGGATGGCTAAGTACATCAAAGGGAAGTCAAACTTTCATGTCGCACGAGGTTATCGCAGTATATATTAGGGATGTTATGGATAGGAAATTTTGGATTTGGATACGGATACGGATATATGAATAATATTTTACCGGTTTCGGTTATGGTTACGAATATGAAATTGTTTCGGGCTATCTAATTGTTTCGAATAATTTCGGTTACGGATATTAAATGATTTAGGAATCTAAAAAAAAAAATAATGTATTTACAAGGTTTGATTTTGTTTATAAGTAATATCTGGTATTACGATCATAGAAAAGAACAATAGCCTTAAAAAATTAATAATAAAAACTATCTAAAAATGCAAGCGACACTGCTAGTGTATCAGCTCAGCTGGCGAAAACCTGCCATAACGTTCATAATTTATACTGCCGCTAAACGAAATTATTCTAAACTTTTTTCTCGGATTTGGTTACGGTTTCGGATACATTTTTATTTCGGGTATCCAATAGTTTCGATTAGGGTTACGGAGCTCCATAACACCTGTACTATTTTATGAGGCGGCTACTGTTCTAGCGCGTTTTCGGCTTTGGATACTTGTACATACTGGTGGAAATAAATGCGAGCGTTTATACACTAAATTACTCCATTAGTCAGAGAGGCGGAAATCTGCCACATGGTGAGCTCAGAGCGCTCAAGCGGAGAGTATGCTGAAGCCCAAGCACTCCTTAAATCGCGTACGCGTCTAAAGGAGTCAAGGAGTTTGTCAATGTATTGTCGGTGGACGAACGAGGATAACGTCACATATCGGCTGACTCCGTTATTTACCGAACATTGCTGTTTCGCTGAGTATATGAGTCGGATCGGGCGATCGGGCAAAAACGCAGTGTCACCACTGTGTGTCCTGTCACTGAGAAGTGTCCTGCATGGGATTTCGAGCGGCGAGTTCTAGTAGAACGGATCGGTATAGATCTTTCTCCGCCAGCATAGCTGCTGCTATTGTTACATGGACAGTTATGGTCTCCTTCTGCGAAACCGTAATGGTAAAGAATGAGATCACTGAGCGAGATCGAGAGAGAGTCTATTTCTCTCGGAAATGGCAGTGGCAGGACGGACGATATTCTCGTCTCGATCGGGTTTGTCTATAGTTCCGAAATTGGGGACACAAGGTCACAAGCCTCTAGAAGACAAATTTTACGTATGTGAGACACTTCGTTCACATTAGATACTGGAGCTTCACTATGTGCGTTTGTTAGCAGCCGAGAGGGTTTTCGTGGGTAGCAATCCACATAACCCGGTAGCTAGCGAAGTCGGGTATCCGAAAGATTCGCCCCCCCGATACCAAAAAGGCTAATATCAAAAAACAGTTTTGCGATCTAGATTTAAAGCTTTGTTTATTTCGGAACCAACGCTATTGTTGCCGTTATCGGCTTACGATACAGACTAACGGTCCTATATTTCATAAAAACGCGTCACAATATTGGTCGTTGAAAGAAAGTTTTGTTACAAAAACATGTCATACAAATATTTTATACGCGATATGGCGTGACGGAAAAACGTACTGAAAACTCGTTTAATATGTTTACGGTTATTGCCTATTTTAGATGTGACATGATGTATATTTTTATATGAAAAAACTTCCTAACAATGCGGCACGCTACGGAAGCAATTATCCTATTGTACAGAATAACGTAAACATAATTTAGCTTGCATCGTTACACTGCCTCATGGTGTTAAATGGTTCGAAATGAGCGCAATCACCGCACGCGCTGCCGTTACAATTCGTCGTGATTCGTGACGCCATAGAGCGCAGACCAGCTCACCAGCTGAAGTTTATTGGCACACTGGAATATTCAGTTCCTCTTCTGTGGTCCGAATCAAATGGATTCGTACTTCACCATACAATATAAGCTGAAACCTAAATATAATAGTAGGTGTAAAGATTAAATTTTCTAAGTAAGATATCTCATCTCTGTCCAAGCAGACGAAAAACGCACAATCTAAACATCACGTTGTCTGGAAGAAAATATGGTGATTTGTACGTACAAGATTAGAAGGTGCGATTGGTAAAACGTAGTTTGGACAATCGATCCTTGGAAAATAAGTAGGTACTTTAAAATAACTAGGTACAATTCGTATTAACGTGACATGCAAAAAAATTCAGTGTAAAATTAAACCAAGTTAATTTCGCATGAAAATCTCGTTCCCGATACATATAAAAATAAGGTATAATTTATACAATGATTTATGTATGAAAACGATATTTTATTTATTCTTACTAGTGAAGGTATATTTAAGGTACACAGTAGGTAATAAATACGCGAATTGTGCATTGAGTGTCTGTCGTAGTAGATTGAATTGGTTTGGTAATTTTGTCAGTCTTGTCATTAAGACTTCATAAATCAGTTGTTACTTTTTTCATACATAGACCCTTAAAAGTCATCAAAATACTGCAATACATCTTATATTAAAACATATCAACTTAAATGCAAACGATTGCGTAAATACGTATTATTTTTCATCTTGACAATAATATAGTCAAATGATCAGACATTTTATAATTATGGTCATGTACGACAATTTTGTTAAATGTCTAACGTTTGGTTACATAATTAATTTAAGATTAATTGTTGCAATCGGAATCGTGCGGGTCGTGACATATTTGCATATGTATAGACATTTTGATTGGTACACATTACACAATTGGTAACAGTTTATTGATTATTTGAAAAACAGATTCAACGCACTGCATACCTAGGTATATTTTTCAAGTTCAAGTTAGGTTCCAACCTAAACTAAATCAAACCACTGTTAGGTAATTAAGTTGGGTAAGTAATTTAACACTTTCCTTTCCCCGACAAAGTGCTTATTAAGCGAGTGCCTATCTACTATACATATATGTAACATCTCACCCTTCGGATGCTGAACTTAATAGCTATTCCAGGGACCCTCCTAACTTTATTATAGCCAATTTATGACAATAAGGTCAAGTAGAAATGTGTTTTCACCTATACGAAGAATGGTACGAAGGTGCGAACAGATTAAATTATGACAAAATTTGTATAGATATTTTTTTACTCTCTGACTTTTGAACTAAAATATAGATAATATTTAACCAAGACTTGTAAAGGACACCTTAGGTATCAAGTTGTGTGGTATCGCGAGATCTTGGAGTTGTCGTAACTGGCGGCTGGTGTAGTGGTTAGTATCTACATTTTTAAATCATAAGTTGTATCGTGTATCAGGTGTGTTAAAAGTGCTATAAAAACTAACCATAGTTTTATTCTGTAGGAGTAGTTATTGTTTAAATTTGGAAATCATTTTATTTACTAACTATAACAAAGGCTCGACATCTCATAAGTGTTGTTGAAGGAATTTAGGAAGTTGATTGCTCAAATGAGAGGCGTGAACTGCCTAATTAGATAAGCCTGATAAAATTTTATTAAGTCGGAAATTACGTACGGACGGTTCCACAAAATATCTCATCTCTGCTTATATTAACAACAGCATAAAAACGATTTATAATGAAAGAACACTGAATAGTGACTGTGTACTAAATGTGTACATTAATTAAAGTCAAGCCATTCGAAGTTCATTTTAGAAGTGGCAAAGATATTTTGATAATGACGACGCATGCTACGTACCACCGTTTTACTTTACGTGTTACGTTTTTTTACTTTTTACATAGAAATGTGGCTCTAGACAGAAAATTGACGCTCTTGATTTAATTGTGATATTTATAGGTCACTTATTTTGTATCATCAGAAACAACAATAGTAGCTTACATGCGGCTCTGTGGTCTTCTTTGGTTTCAAATGTCGTCCTATACATATTTTTACTACATGTGCATATACGTGACAATGTATCAACGTAATCCAGTGTGATTCCCCGAAGCCTGGCCTTTCTTCATCTCTTCCGCATAGCTTGAAAAGTTTTTAGCAATACTACCAAATACTACTAAGTAATATACCATTTCCAGTTAAATGACCTATAATTTTCCAGCATTGACCTTGACAAATGGCCACACCGCGAAACCAAGCCACCATTTATTTGCCAATGTCGCTTATTAGTTATTAGTTATTTTGTCGGTAACTTTTACTTTTTTTTACTTTTTTTAAATCAAGTTTCAGATTTAGCATAAAACAATAAATCTGATACTGCAATTTTGATGTACTAGTTCGTATGAATAGGCGATCACCTCCGTTTTAGGTATATCATAAATAATAAAATGTATTGTAAGCAATCAAAAGATTCTACTCGGTTTCCAAATATACTTCAGATAAGAGGAACAGGGAATTAGCTAGGTAAGCAGCTATTCATATGCAATATTTACTAAAATAACACCGAAATATACCGTACTCCAAATAAGCTCTCTTGTTTATACGAGTAATATGAAATAGCATTCCCCCATTTAATCGTTATAATTTATCGTCAAAACAATTTTGTTTTGATACATAAACATGCAGAATGGTAAATATTTGCTTCGGTGAATACATATATATTTACGTTACTTTGTTTCCCGACTTATATTTTTTGTCTCTAAATTTCATGCTTGCATAGTAATACTAAAAAAACATAAGTAAGTGGGTAAGTCTACTTTTATTTTATTGGTTTAATAGTAAGAAGGTAGATGCATAGAAGGTTAAAGGAAAAACTTAAATATGTTTATGTTCAACATGTATGTATGTTGTACGGATATTTCATTATTTATATTATTTATCTTTTTAGTGTGATGAGTACATATTTGTGTACAGTATGTGTGTATCTATTTGAATATATTTTTTTGTTGTTGTTATTGTGCAGATATGTGTACGCACTAAAATTTGCTATTTTGTCTTAATGTTTTGTTTTGTACTGCAAGAGATTTCTAAACGAAATAAGTAGTACCTTGCATATAGTTACCTTTTGTATTTTTTCCTGTTATATTTCTGTATGTTAATTAATAGTAAAATGAAAAATTTAATATCACAGCCATATTCAACATACAGTCTTAGTAACATTTGTGTAAGACATCTTTCTTTCTCGTTGTAGATGCAGATAGCCTACGATTAAAGTGAATAACTAAATAATGGTTATTTAGTTTTTTCCCAAAATAAAACCTAATTGTATTGTATTTTAATACTTAGCCGCATAAGCATTATATATTTTGACAGCTGATATAGTAAGGCTTCTTTGTTAAAAATTATGTTTGAATCTTTGCAATAGTTCTTGTTTGGTGCCATATCAAAGATGGAAAATCGAGAGCAGAGTTTACTACATATTTTCCTCTTTTACTATCGAAAAGGTAAAAATGCAGTTCAAGCCAGGCGAACAATATGTGATGTGTATAGAGAAGATGTATTGACCAAACGACGAAGTATGAAATTGTTGTATCATACTCGTAATGATATAAACTTATTCAGAAATCTGATTGTCGTATTTAACTATACAAGTATTAAAATATGTAATAGTTGATTCTCATAAGCTTAGTCAAGAATACTCTGGATACACTTACTTACCTTTTGCGACTATTTATAGGTACTTGTTTAGAACCGAAATTAATTACCTACTTCAGGAAATAAAGAAAAGATTTCTTTTATCCGTAATCTCGAAATTAGGGTAATGAAGTAAGCAGAGCCTTTTTGTGTTGACAGCAATAATATTTATTATTTATAGCCTAACGAAAGTCATAAATTACAAGTAATTGCCGTATCTAATTATTAGAAGCTCCTCAGCATCCTTGATTTATATCCTAGATAGCTTTATCTATTCTACCTACGCGAGCATTTTGTTCTGAAATTATAGCTTTATTTAATTTCTGAATTAATTTATCGATGAGGGTGATCTTTTTAAATAATTACGAATGAAATCAGTGGGTATCTGTTTGAAGTATAAATTTGTGTAAAAATATTGTAATATCTAAGAATTTTCTGTAATATTCTCAAAGCTGTAAAGTCTGCCCATTTGGTTTGGCTTGGTGGATGTTCAATAGTTGACCATGCTATTTTTTTTTCATTATCAGAGAAAACTTGACCTCCGACCCCAAGCACTTTTAGGGTGTTAGTTGCAATTCTGTGTTGGTTACTGTCAGGTGCCTTATCTGCTCGCTGATTGTCCGTCGTGTCGACTTGTTAAAGGAATCCTTGCTTCCGATGGCATATCAAGCCATGTCTTGGTTATTATTATTGATAGGTAATCGTTAAGCCATGCCGGAGATTTTTTGGGCGACATGAGAACATTCTATTCTAAAGTAGACCAATTAGCAGTGCGCACTTAGCAATTATGAGGAAAGATTCATGTCCTGTAGTTAAAACTTCAAGCTTATTAGTTATTATCGTATGTATTATTATAAAAATTACTTTAATTAAGATTGCTGCCTTTGTTCAGTATAATGTTGTTTAAGCATGTTTTTCTAATACATTTTCGTATAACAGGGAACCCTCCTTCAATATACATTTATACGAATATATAAGTATAGAGAATCAGTCCTTTTCAATGCTACTACTTATGTGTCTCTCAAATTGGTGCGTATACAAATGGCTTTCAATAGTCCTAAAGGACATTTGGCGAAATGACTTTCTGATTGCTGGGCCTTTTACCGAAGGATTTGAGTCCAACGGATTTGTATTCGTCGAGATCCAAAAGACCCGATTAAAAGCTTTTGCAAACTCATCACTTGAACTCGTAACTTTTGCGTCGCATTACAAATTTATGTCGTAATTTTATTGGCAGCAGGTAAACGGTGCTTTCGTATGTAGTTACGGCGCGAATTGCTTTTGAGGGCGTTATTGTATGAATAAATTGGAAAAAAACCCATTGCATGAACACCTTACGTAGGAATACAGGTAACACGTGAAAATTTATTTAGATCCTTAAGGCTACGATTAGATTCATGGGAATTACCGACATAATTTTCATTTATTTTACAACATAGTTGCTGAAAATGAAAACGCTTTTCGGTGAAGTTAATTGCAATATAAAGCAAGCAAGGTAGATATGTACATATTCATATTGACATTTCGTCATATATAGCAAAATAAGTTAGCAAACTTAATCTAAAGTGAAATGAATGAGAAATAAAGTTTTTTTTTTATAACCCGGCGGTTACTTTTAATGTCTTAATATACAATATGATTGTTTATTTTGTACTTTTAGTATTTAAGTTTTCTGTTATTAAGAGGGTTAGAATATTGTAAAATCACGCTGGTAAAGAAATGTTGATCAATGGGTTAGTATAGAAATAAGCAGCAGAGCCCTAGGTATAGCAAGTTTCACTTTTAGTTAATTCTAAAGGCAATCCCTATCAAGATTATATGAAACACAGACCTCTATTCTTTTTTTTGTATCTTCAATTCCTCAACATCTAATAGATACTAGACTACCTACTAATAATAAAACTCTAACTGGGCTGAGTCTGTGCATCGAATATATGTCTATGAAAATATTATTGTAGGTTGACTTTGTTATCGATATAGAGCCCTAAACATATATTTTTTGGAATTTCAGTCTGTCTATGCATGTTTAACACTAAAACCACTATATTTGGAACTTATATCGTGGGTGTCTGAATTTTTAAAGCGAAGCGAAAACGGGTTTCTAGTTAGGTCTAAGTTACTGAGTCACCACGGCTTCGCATGTGTGTGGTTTACTAAAGAAGAAAATCAGAATAACGCTTAGTGTAAAAATATCAAGTATGTTTATTTATCCAATGTAATATTTAATTTAACTGTCAAGCTGAATGTCATATTTTTAATAATATTTTTGTACAAAAATACCGTCCAAATTTCCGAACGGATTATTTCATATAAATTTGGTCCTGTAAATTCATATAAATTTGGTATTACGAACAGAATAAAAATGAAATCAACAAATCGGTTGAGCCTTACTCTATGATCGTCCATATATGTGGTAGTACCTAATATATTTCTAATATACGGTTATGTTTCACTTGTGATGTAAATAATTAATTAAATTCCTTCTCGGTGGCACAACATAGATTACAGCATAAACCTAAAACATCACAGCATTGATCTGCTAATAAATAAATATAAATGAAACAGTTGATATAGTAAAACAATTATACTCTATAGTTAGCTTGGGTCATGACTTTAATTACTCTTGTTGTGAAAAAATTGCCTCGAATAAGCTTAGGTATTAACAATTGCATATAGGCGTTTTATCTTAATCTAGAGGAATAACAAAACTTAAATATTTCAATTATTTTATGTGTACTCGTTACAGTTGATAGTATCAGGCATTACTTTGCGGAAATTTATTGTTATTAAATTAGTATTGATTTACTTCTCAACAATCCGCAAACACAATGTATGATGGTATATATTTCTTACCGCAATGACTTTGCGGTTACCACTCGTAGAGTCTACTACCCTGATGATGCTCTGTTTCGGAGCGAAACACGTGTTCGTATAGAAATATATATCATAGTACATTGTTTGCGGATTGTTCCAAAGTAAATTAATAGTAATTTAATGTACTCGTTACCTTCCAGGGACGGTTCGTCCTTTACTCTATTGGGTTTTCGTTATGAAATTTTATGCGATAAGCCTGCTTATTTTATTTTTCTTATTAAATAGGACTGGATTAAAAATATAATTTAGTTTATAGCTTGGTTATCGAACCTTAGAGTTTGAAATGATAACTAAACACATAAATGATGATACCAGATTGTTATTTCCTTTTCATTAAAAAACACGTTACGATGAAGAATTTTCAAATTTTTTGAAGGCAATATGAATAATGTACATATTAAAATCCCATAAAAGAGAGTTTAATAGTATAGTATGTATTCTCTTATATACAATGATACATGTTAAAACGCTTTAGTAAATAACTAATAAAATTCGCTATTATCTCGCACAACACCATTGCTCTCCAAATGATCCCATATGAAGAGGATTAAGATGTACATACGTCGTAACGGTAATAAAGTTAATATTGTAATTTCAATAACAGATTATTAATATTAATTATTATAAATATCAATTGCATTGCGATTTTTAACTATATAATCGATTAATGTGCTCATGGCTAGATAGATGATGATGTATGTTGATCAGAGTAGGTCAACGAATAATTTCGGTATTTCCTAAAATTACGAGAGATGTTTATGAGGAGTGTTACTTGCTGGACTATTCCATGTGTATCCGTATAGAAATGTTTAAATTGGAGTAATATCTTAACACTGTAACCTCTGATGGTTCTTTTTCGTCGAAGTACAACTTCGAAAAGATGCTTTAGCTGTCTTTTTAATTTTTTACCTATTTTAAGTTAATGTTTGACTAAAATATTATCACCTAATGATAAATAGCGATATAGCCTTATATGGTAAAGTATATTAATTTACGAAAAGCCTATGAAATTTTCCTTGAAGTCATTCACATTGAAATTCTTGAGCGCCCTTTAAAAGTTTTTATTCAAGAAATATTCCTCAACCGTTAACAGGTATGTATAGTATATCAATAGCCTCCAGAATCTCGAGCGAACGGGCCCGGTGTTTTCCTTCCGCAATACCCCATGCAAGGTAGACAATAGAAATCCCCTGACGTTAGCGACCTCATCGTTATATTCACGTCGAAAAATATAGACTGCAACGAGAGCTCCCAATATTTTAGAGATACGCTGTACATAATACGTTCTGCACAACAATGGTGATCTGATACAATGGCGGTATTGCCAGTGTACCGTTCCGTGGATAAACCTTTTGTGGGCATAAGATAGGACGCCAGTAATAAGTCGGCCAAACACGGCCTCTATGTAATAGAAATATACCAAAAAGGAGGATGAAAGCAAAACATATTATACAATGTTGATCTTAAAATACAATGATGTTGAAGAAATATTATCGTACATTGTAAATACTATATATGTAGCTATATATTTGTAACGAGTAAGCGAAAACATTTATTGTGTGTATTGTAATGATGTTGCAAGAAAAAGTGTTATTACTTTTCATGAAAACATGATGTTTAAGTTTTTTGTTTCCATTAGCGTGGTTGATCTTGCTGATCTTTCTCATTAAATTCCATTCAGTACATCGTATCATTTGTACAAAACAGATAATTGAATTAAACTAAATCTATATTGTATTGTCTGGTGTGGGGAATTGCATGTTCATTTTAATACCAATTTTCTAGAAAGTTGGAATATTTCAGTTGTATTTCTGAAGTAGTTATTAAATTCATACGCTTTCGCCACTTTTCCAGTCTCATACGGCAATAAAATTGAGTTTGAGTTTAAAAGTATAGTTAAATTTACTGATAAGTTTGTCTAAATGACGACCGAATAAGTTTCCGGAAAAGTTACAAATTAAATTGTGTATGTTTGGTAAACTTTTCAAGTATTTTTAATATTTTTTTTTTGTATTAATGAAAATAGCTTTTATTTCTCAAATAAATATTTACAATAAAGTTTCTACTGTGGGGGCATCCTTTTAATAAGTATTTACCTGTGCCAAGATGCCCCGTTCTTTGTCAGTAAAGTTTTACATAAAATACAATTAAAATAAGCATTACTATTTTCTTAAAATAATAGATAATAAGAACAAGTTATAGTTTGGGATTGGAGTTATTGTGTGTGTGGGTGTGGATGTGTGCGTTATGCATGCATGTTAGGTATATATTTGAGAGGTAATTCAATTAATGTAATAGTGTGTATCACATTTTTTATTCTTAATATAAAATTAAGTAACTATTTGTAACAAAGCTTCAGTTTCTGCATAGTTTTTTTGTCAAAAGCCAATTTGTTATTTCTTGTTTAAGGTGATGAGGATGCATCTTAGTAATGTTTAATATCCTGTTTACTTTGTTGTATATATGCGGATTGTCTAATGTAATGTCTAATGTAATGTTTAGCGAAATGTGTTTTTGCACTAGCAGTTTTAATTCTTATTTTTCTTTTTATATACGTATTTAAATTTATATTTAAGTTTTTATGTTTTTTAGTAGCAGATGTAAAATGTGCAATTTTCTCACACTTAAGAGATTAGATATAGTATAGATTTAATTTCCTCACAATCAGTGTCGAATATCATAAAAGATGAGGATTGCACGGCAAGATTTGACCTTGATGTGATATTACAAAACTGTTGATAGTTTTTTTGAACATCTTTAGCAAGATTCCGGCCAATATTGGCGAAAAACCTATTTACGGCGTTCACTGATTTGATGGAGCATAGTTCTATATCTAGTTACTCTTTATTCGTTGATTTTAACTGTTTATTATTATCCCATAACACTTTAGAATTTTTTACTTATAGTTGTTGCTTATCGTAGTTTTGTTTTAGTTTTTTTATTAAATTATTACAGTAGTTACGGTATCTCCGGTACGTTACTTTCAAGATTTCATCATCGGGCCTTGATTTTAATTGGTTTTGAATTTTATTTCTATTTCTAATACTGCGTAAAACCCCTAGAGTTATCCATGGTTTAAGTATACGTTTACTTTTAGGTAAGTTAATTATCCGCGTATGTTCACGTAGGCAGTCGGTAATTTTATTAATAAATATCTCGATTAACGTATTAGGGTCCTGAAAGGGAAGTAAGGAAGACAGATTTTGATTTGCAACACTGATAAGAGCTTGACCGAAATCTGTATAAGATTTTGTTTTAGAGCATGTTTTCGTTATTTTAATTTTAGCCAAGCTCAATATAACCATTTTATGCTTAGTCATAGTTGTATTCAGGAGGGCCTGGGTGGCAGATTTTTTTTTAAAAGAAATTATCCAGACAATTATTATCTCTAGTGGCTATCAGATGTGCTGGCAGTAAAGCATAAGTGGCTAAAATATTCAGATAATTGTTTCGATTCTAATAGTCCATAGTAGATTCATTAACTTGACTGATAAGATTAATATTTATATCTCCTGGTAAAATAATATTTTTAGGTGGTTTAATAGTGTCAAGGTGGATTTGGAGTGACTCAAGAAATTTATCACTATTTAAATTGGAAAGAGATCGATATACACTTAATACTATATAATTAAATATTTGTATTTGTAAGCATGACGCTTAGTCTAGTTTAATTTCTTTACTCTTATGTTTAAGGTTGCTTTCGATGTAAGTGATTATCTTGTCATTCTGATTTAAATGCCTAGACGCAACAAAAGAAGTATAATTATGCAAATGTTTTATGTAATTATTCGATAAACAAGCAGACGAACCAACTGATGTTACGTATTCACCGTCGGTCATGGACATCACGACGAGTTGAGGAGGTGGATTAGGCTCAAGTATGGATGGAGCCTCTTGAACTAAAACATTTCATATTCATATATAAATCAATTCAAATATAATCATTCATAGGAAAGGACCTCCAAGCGCTTTAAAAAACGAGGAAAATAAATTTCTTTTTACAAATTCTGTGTTGCTTTTTTATACTTTTACGTTATACCGATAGAAACTTGAATACTGTGGTGATTGCATAGTCATCTATCTGCAAATAGCAGCAAGCTATAAATAAAATCGGAAAAAAACTAGTATAAAATATGTGAGTAGAGGTTCATTTCCTGTGCATCGTGGAAGTTTTTTTGTAAAATGTTATAGAAACGGTCCATCAGTGAATGTGAATCATTTATTCAGTAATCAAAATAACAACCCTGTGATACAATTGAATGACACTGTGTAAATCTTCTACTCGTGATGGGCTTGGGATCAAACATTGAGGGACGTAAATGCCATAATCATTTAAGCTGTTCAAATCCAGATCGATAGTTCACACACCTTTGTCAACACTATGGACACCTGTCAGATGTATAATATTTTTAAATTATTTTTCTGTACCGAATGATAATGAACAATCTACTAATAACGCTTAAAAAACTAAAGTAGCATTTGAAGTCAGAACTGCAGAAGCAGTGGATGTTGACGAGATGGCGGGGAGTGCGATTTGGGAGTTTGATAAAGTATTGTTGACAAAAAATTATAATAAAATTTGAATTTTAAATGAAGTAACTGCCATATAAAATAGTGATAAGAGAAAAAAAAGATTTCACGGCACATGTAATGTGGGCATGGAATCTGTTTAGTGCAGTTCAAACTTACCATACAAATTTGAAAAAATCTCATAAAAATCAACGATGCCGTCACATATTACATCCAATAATAATGACGTAATCAAACCCTCCACAATTAAAATATTTTTTAAATACATTTACTTAATATAAATCAGTGATTGAATACAGTTGCACTTCATAGTAAGTGGGGATGTGTTGCCTTAGATGGTGAAGCACACTAACTTAGAAAAAACCTAGTCACGATTTCTCTAATTCGTTATAAAATTAATTTATTTATCGTTCCTAAACATGCTTAAGTGAGTATCTAGGACTGAGATTATAAATAGCGTGAAATGTTCTTTTTTGTACTCGTAATAGATATTCTAGGAATAATTGTTCGAAAACTTATTCTGGGAGGTCTGAAACTGGAACCCTCAACAAATTTTCACGGGTCAAAGATATATTTTGACCCGGTAATTTAAACGCCTTTCACGGGAAGACATGTTCAAGGTCAACACGTTGCCTGAGGGCAAGATTGACATAAGTGACTAGAGTGGAAAAAGGTGCGGCACCGATTTCACCATCTGGGTAGAATGACTCCCCATGAAAGTATTTTCTTGTTATTTTGCCATTAGACAAATCCACCCCCGAGGATATACCTCTAGTTTCTCCACTCTGGCCGACCAATCCAGCCAAGCATAACTGTGGATTCTATTCCACATCCTCAACTCCACCTATCGAAGATAAGAATCAGGGGGTTCCCCAGGCTAATTCGGGTCTATGATCGTTGTTAATTAGCAATGACTTACCACAAGCTGCCTAGTGGTTTTATTACGAGTATTATTACAACTGATAATAAACTTAGTGTGCATAGGAGTGTTACAATAAAACACATTATATTACTGGAAATCGTACTAGTGCATCCATGTTACTTGTACTCCATAAATATCCGATAATTGTCAACAAGTAACGCTATTTAAAAATTAACTTAGGATGTATCTACTACTCTGTGATATACAATTGATAACACACAACTTTAAAATCCGTCAATCTATTCCAAATTATAATTAATTACCGCTAAATTATATTACATGCCGCTTGAGGGTATGTAATATTATGCAATAAAATTCCTCTGAGATGTTCAAGTTACAAATGTTCTCGTATACATTTCTGATAAAACAAATGTCCTAACCGGGGTCAAGCAATTAATTGTCCATTATTCTCAGCTAGCTAGCAGGCAGCATTAATTATTGTAATAGACGCAGTACGCTGCTGTGGGATTTAGTAACTGATGGTTTAAAAGATAGGCAGCGTTTAAATTAACTTGATGTATAGTAATATTATAAAGAGAGAATGCAAATTTTGTGAGTTTGTGTATGTGTGAAAGGTAATCTCCGGAACCACGGCAACTCTTTGAAGAATTCTTTTACCATTCGAAAAGTACATTATACCGGATGAATGTAGGCTATACAAGTATGTCATAGATATATATTTTTATCTCATATATGATGTCGGGACCGTTCGCTACTCAATACTACTGTATAACTTTGTAGTGGCAGTCTGTTTGTACATTCCATTTTTTGACAAATTTCATAATAAATATTCATTTTATGACTCACTGACATCAATTTAGCCATTTTGAAAATTTTTATCTGTCTGTATGTCCCGTTATAACTCAAGAACGGTTTGACCGATCTTAATGAAAATTGTTATGTAGTGAGAATACGTGATTGCGCAGATATAGCTTATATTCAAAATGTTAATAAGCGTAACGAAGACTAATCAGGGCAAAAAACAATTTTTTTTAGTAATAACGTATAAATATATAATTAATCGTTCAACCTGAACGAAGTCAGAGGGGCCGCTAGTATTATTTATATTTACATCATTTATTTATGTATTTGTACATATGTATACGAGATATATTTTTATGCTTTTTTGTGTGCATACTAAATTATTTTATCCTACAAGTGGTCAAATACAAGATCTGCCATAAAAATATTTTTTTAATAAGCAGTAGGTGCCATTGATTTCAGACGAGTGATTAATTATAGAATATACTCGTATAACTTGCACGTAATAAATAAATAAAAAAAATACGTATAATATCAATATGTACTCTCAATACCCTGAATACTTGTTTGTTTTATGTTAATAGCCGACAAACGAGCAGACGAGCCACCTGATGGAAGTGGTCACCGTCGCCCATGACCATCAGTAAAACCAATGGTATCAGTGATGCGTTGTCGGCCAGGAAATGAGAAGGTAAGAAATAAAGAACAGGCTCTCAAGCTTCCAGCCGGAACACGACGAGTCGTTTGGCGGCTGACTCAAGCAGGAGGGTGGTAGCTAGCCAGGCAGGCTTCACGGAAAGATAATAATACCAGTAATAAAATTAATAACTTAATAATAATACTGATAATATAATCTTTATGCGAAGCCCTACCACCAAGCAGGCAGACTTCTGTCGCCTCTTACGACACCCTGTTATGCCAGCATGGAATACTCCCCGTATTCTAGGTCGCCCCAATACGGCCAAAACATCTTATTGCGTTATAGTTGCTTGATATAACAATGCGTCTTTATATAATCGACCTGTGATATTTTATATATTTTTTATTTTAATAACTTTACCTTGTTGTGTATAAAGAGAGGATATAATTATAGACCCATGTTCTGTTTTTATTTTTTCGTATTTGTCTAGTATTGGTCGTTCTACGATTTAGTTCAATGTGAACAAATAAGAAAATTGAGACGTTATCTCTAATTCTATGATAAAATCGTACATCATAAAATAAATGACAAATTTTATCGCTCGTGGCAGGAAGTTATAATTTGAAGTTTAGGAAACGTGCCATCGAATTTAAAAGACATTTTGCTAAAGATTTGTTCAACATTTAATAAAAGTTTGAACGATTATTTACAATCCGTTTTATAAAAGTCTATTTTGACTTGTGAATATTTTATCGTGAAATCTATGTACATTACGCGGCTAAAGTAATATGATATTTAATAACAAAAACTAGTTTTATTAATTTCCGTAAAAACACCACATAATATTGCTGTGGCATTATCTGCACTTGATAGAAATATTGTCAATCAGGGGTAGCTAATTCGTTTCTCTGGATGTAATACTTAATAAAAACAAAAAGCCGAGTCCTAAGCGACTTAGAAAAATTAAACTTTGGATTTAGTCAATGTTCTGGAATCCGACGAAACGCTCCCCAACGCTCTCATAGAAAATTAAGCAATTTAAGCCTATTATAAAATTGTAAGTACAAACAAACCACTCTATATTATTAACTTTGTTGTAATATGTTTTGTTTCATGACACTTTCTCAGAATGATGCTATACCTAGACGATGTCGGCATTACTACCTACATTCTACACGATAAAAGTAGATAAATTTAATGGATGTAAATAATTCTAAAGTGGGTTTTGTGTGACTGTCACAATAAAGTGGAGTATCCGGAATTATCTAGTATCGTAATTAACGTACTGTTGTTTATTTTTAGCAAACAACCTTCAAAGATGTGTGAAGTCTGTCAATCGGCACTCGTCCAGCGTGGCGGACTATGGCCTTAACCCCTCTCATTGTGAGACGAGACCCGAGCCCAGCTGTGGGACTATTATAGGTTGTAAAGATGATGATTATTTAAAAAGTGACATCGAAATAATTACCTTAAGCAATAACCAAACGAGCAGATAGCTACCATTCGGTGGCCACCACCGCTCATTGAAATCCCTAATACCGAAAGAGTCATCGACAAGTTTTTGATCATATAGACAGATGGAAACACATTTAATAATAAACTTTTTTTTACCGTGGAATTTGACAAATTAAAGATAGGTATATAATTTGATTTTAAAACGATGAAGTGTAGACAGGTAGGTAAAATTTTTTTATGCAAGAGTATATTCAAAATGGATACGGTGGTACAAAGGCCAGTGCCTTTCATCAAAAGAAACCTGAAGTCATTGTTTCGTCCGTCTGTACGAAGTGTAGCGTGGCAGGTTCTCTTAATCTTAAGGAGAGATGGATTTCTTACACCTACTAGGCGGCGTACATATGTACGCCAGAGACAGTCATGAATATGATTGCTAAACCTACCTGCTGATGTCTGACCATGAAGCCACAATGACAATGTTTGATTTTGAGAGGATATACTTAAATTTTTTGCTTAATTATCTTTATGTATTGTGCAGTAGGTAAAACTAATAAATTATTATACACAAACGTTGACCGCAACAGTATGCAAACTTAAACTAATCAGGTGACCAGGGAATACATCCTGTGTCAACAATGCAAATGCAAGGGTTTTCACACCGATAAAAGGATTTGACATTATGACAGTTATGAATGTCATCGCACACAGTACAAAATTTTGAGATTTAGTCCAAAGTTATAGTGTATTGTTCGGGTTAGTTCTACACTCCTAAAGGGGATGAGAGCAAATGCACTAAAACATTTTGTAGTCTTATTAGCCACTCCGGTTGATTATCTTCAAAATGTAGCAAACGTTATTCTGTTTATAGTGTTCATTCTGTTCGGCGAACAGCCTCGCTGTTAGCACAATTCAGCGGTAAACTAAGTTCTCTGCAATAGGCAGCGTACAATAATGGAGCAGTAAAACTCGCTATATACTATAATTGAAAAAACTTTTTACTTATATTGTTCTTACTGAATACAATTAGCAGAATAGTTAAGTGGTGTGAAGGATGGCACCCACATGGATGGTTCAAGTTCGAATCCAGCACGCAGTACCAGTATCCTGAGTACCTGCGAGTTCTTCATCCTGTATCTACTTAAAGGGGTGTGGAACTATCAATCTGCCCAAAGTCAGCCCAATGGAATGAAACTTTAAACTTTTTTATGTGATAATCCTTGTGGTGTAACGTCCGTGACTATGAACATGGCTGCAACTTTAGGACCTATATATTAAATACATCTTTTGACATGTTGAAAATTTAGACAATTGAATAATGCTTATGTTTCTCTAAGTGCCTTTGCGCTATTATCCAAACGATGATATTCCCTGAGGCATAGGTGTAAAGGACTTATCTAATTAAGATACTACAAATAACAAAGGTAAAGATCTTACACATTAAGATAATATTTTTGTTAATTTATAAAAATTTATAGACAAAAATACTGCCGTTATTTCAAAAAATGCAGTAGCAATTTTAGACCTCACAAACTTCATGATCAGCAAACTGAGTTTAAAATTTTTCTTCTCAGACTAATTTACTTTTACGTATATAATTTAATGCTATGTATATAATTTTAACTACAACTACGTAGAAACCAAAAAAATAATTATCGACGGCGTTCTTCTCAAGAGTAGATCTAACCCTAATATTGCACATATTGGACGGCGGCATTGTCTACCCATTGATAAATAGCTACTATTCGTAGCTTCATTATATGTGTGGCTAGTCTCATATGTGTTACTATTTCAGGGAACTGAGATGGGAAACTTCATTAGTCACGTTGTTGGCTGTCTGTCAATACCCTTAAAACTGAAACAACAGATTTGGATATCACTAGATAATATAATATTATTAGTTATCAGTAGCTAACTGCCCACGCTACGCTTCAGAAAAACTACACTTTACACTTAGATATAGCACCCGCATTGTTTTAGTACTGTGTTTTTCTCGTTCTGTTGGTTAGAAATATTTTAATTTATTCATTTGTGTAGATTAAAATGAAATTAACTTTAAATATTAAATGATGCTTACTGCAATAGTTAAAGTCATACCGAAATCGGTTAAGCCGTTTCTTAGATTAACGCGCACAACCGCACAGATAAACAGACCCAATTTCTAACAACTATTGTTTTGGGTTCTGTTGCATTACTAAAGGACCCTTATAATAGATTTACTCATATATCCTTGATGTACAGAATGCGATCAGATAAAATTTTATTATTATGTATAGGAGACGCGACATGTTAATTTTATAGTTATTTATGACAAGAGGTCTATGACGAGCTGTGGGTAAATACATTTTGACAGTGTCATGGTTTGTCCGCCGGTTCGGAGACCTAAGTTTAGAACTAAATTTATTGAAGAGAACATCGTAGAGAAATTGGAAAATGTGAATGTGTGATGTCTACTTCTATAAGACGACGTAATGGCCTTCATCTCTCTTATTGATTCCAGTAATCACACAAACGACGCGCATTAGAATTTGCTATTTTATAGTTGAAAGAGGCATAATGTGCTTCAATTTTAATATCTCAAAAATGTCTTTATAATTTATACCTAATTATAACGCTATCAACACACACTTTAGAAAACCCATTTAAAAGCCTCTTTTCTGAAAATGAAACTACAAAGGCGAGCGTTATTGTTTGTTTTTCTTTTTACACCACAAACGAGCAATCTAGTTTAAAGTAACATCTCCAGCGGGCGAATTAACTTCTGTTACGGAGGTTACAAACATAAATGCGATCTGAATTTTCAACAAATATTTTCGCTTGTAATTTCAAATTGTTATGTTAATCTACATTTCTACTAATACTATAAAGAGAGAGTGAGAATTTTGTGAGTTTGTAAATAAGCGGAACAACGGCATCTACTTGAAAAATAATTTTACCATGTAAAAGGTACATTACTCCGAATGTATATAGACTATATATGAAGTTTATATGTATAACAGGGAATTGTTGAACCCGAACGAAGTAGTTACGGGATGCTAGTGTATTAATAAAACGAATTCACAATGGTATATTTTGTAACGAGAACAGACGGCAAACAAGTAGTTTGGCCACGTGATAAAATGGTCTCTTTAGTCACTGTAGATCTGAGCACATTGAGCATCATAGAAGCTTAGTGACGCAAGAATGAAGCGCAAAACCCGCTTATTAACTTATACTTTTAAAGCACTTCACATTTGATTTGTAAGCTATAGCTTGCAAAGCTGGCAGTGAACCCAACTACGATGCGTACTATACTATATTTAAGGTGTAAGTTATTAAGTAACAATAAAAGTAGTTTTTAACGGAAATCTATTGTTTACATCGTCGTTATAACATAAATGCCGTTAAAGAAATGGCTTTAATTTGCTCCACATTGTTTGTTCAGTAAATATTTAATGTTTATAAATATAATATGTAAGAAAATCCACTAGTTATGTTTAACTAGTAGAATAAGCTTTACTAACTGCAACAATATGTTTGTGATTTGGATTAGTATGTTATTTACTTAAACATTGTTTTTGATATAAAGAGAAAGAAAAAATATTCTATGCCATCGAATATGACTGTCAATGTTAATCAAATAATTTGTCACTTAAAAAGAAAGGATTAAAAAAAATTATAAAGCATACAACAAATATTTTAGTTAATTATATTTTGACTAGTATATAAATAATGTCATCTCTTAGTAAAAAGCCAACTTGTTGTTTATATGGACAAGTAAAAACTCAACACGATAAAAAGCAAGTAACTTTTTGCACAGACTTCGACAAATCTATAGTGGTCAATACGTTTCTGAATCGAGGATGGAAACAGGTTTCTCCAGAAGAAGACTGGAATATTTACTGGTCTAATACATTTAATTGCCGGTCCTTATTTAATATGGAGAGTGGATATAGATTGCAAGATCATCAAATTATTAATCATTTTCCAAATCATTACGAACTCGTTCGCAAAGATTTATTGGTGAAAAACATACGTCGATACCGGAAAGATTTAGAAAAGGAAGGGAATCCGCTTGCCGAAAAAACTCACATTACACTCGCAAACGGCCAGGTTGTGGCCCGCTATTTATATTTAGATTTCATACCCACAACCTTTATCCTTCCTTTAGATTACAACCTATTCAAGGAGGAATATCAAAGATTTCCACAAACGACATGGATTTTGAAACCATGCGGCAAATCGCAAGGCGCTGGAATTTTTCTAGTAAACAAACTTTCAAAATTAAAAAAATGGTCTCGCGAATCTAGGAAGTACATTCAACATCGTCTTTCCACTAAAGATACGTACGTTATATCTCGGTATATAGATAATCCTCTTTTGATCGGTGGAAAGAAATTCGATTTAAGGTTTTATGTTCTTGTTACTTCTTTTCGACCCTTAAAGGCGTACATGTTTAGCAATGGTTTTTGCAGATTTTGTTCGATAAAGTACGACACGAGTATTACAGAGCTCGACAATATGTATGTACATCTAACGAACGTAAGCGTACAGAAACACGGGGAGGAATACAATGCTCAACACGGTGGTAAATGGAGCATACATAATCTGAAATTGTATTTGGAAGGAACGCGAGGCCGGGAAGTCACCGAACAACTATTTAAAGAAATACAGTGGCTTATAGTTCATTCATTGAAGGCGGTGGTACCAGTTATGTGTAACGACCGCCATTGTTTTGAGTGCTACGGTTATGATATTATTATTGACGATAAGTTAAAGCCTTGGCTAATAGAAGTAAATGCGTCCCCGTCGACGAGTGCCACGACTGTTAATGACCGTATCATGAAATATAATCTCATTGAGAATCTTTTTTCGGTAGTACTTCCTCCGGATGGAGTCCCTGATGTAAAATGGAATAAAACGCCCAATGACCGAGCTTTAAGGGATTTCGAGATACTTATCGATGAAGATTTTATGGCTAAAAGAGATTTAGAAGTTACTTCGCCCGAAAATAAATAAAGGGGTTTATGAGCGTAATATAATTTTGTCGTTAAAATTATATGACTATAATTTTGCTACAGTCAATTAAAATTTTGTAATGACATATTAAGTTTTTATTATGTTAACAAAGCATGCAATTAAATAATTATATTAAAAAACATTTTTTAATTAGTACAGCTTGTAACGATGGTATTTATTATAACGTGAGTTAATATCCTCTCTTTCGATTAATTCTTCATCAATCAAAACGTCGAAGTCACCTAAAGCCTCCTTCGTTGGAATTTTGTTCCACCTTGCATCAGGAATACCGTCAGGTGGCACAACCACTGAGACGATGTTATCGATCAGTTTGTATTTTAGGATTCTGTCATTGTGGGTAGTTGACTGTAGAGAAGGTGATGCATTCACCTCGACAAGCCACGGCTTCAAGGTATTGTCAATTATTATATCATAGCCATAGCACTCAAAGCAGTGGCGATCGTTAGCCATGACTGGGGCCACAGCCTTTAAAGAATGAACTATGAGCCATTGCATATCCGCAAACAGCTTTTCTGTTACTGGTCGACCACGAGTTCCTTCTAAGTATAAGCGAAAATTCTGTATACTCATTTTTCCACCATGAAGACTATTATAATCACCGCCATGTTTCTGTACGCTTACATTTGTTAAATGTACGTACATATTATCCAGTTCAGTAACACTCGTATCATATTTCACAGTACAAAATCTGCAAAAGCCATGCTGAAATAAATACGCTTTCAAAGGACGGAATGATGTTACCAAAACATACAACCTAAGATCAAACTTTTTGCCACCAATCAAAAGGGGATTGTCTATGTAACGCGATATAACGTAACTTTCTTTGCTGCTACTGAGTTGAGGATGAAAAGGAGTTTTCGCTTCACGCGACCACTTTTTCAACTTAGAAAGTTTGTTTATTAAGAAAATTCCAGCGCCCTGTGATTTGCCGCAAGGTTTCATAATCCAGGTACTTTGAGGCGACTTTCTATACTCTTCCACAAACATATTGTAATCAGCAGGTAACACGTAAGTTACGGGGATAAAATCAAGATGTATATAACGGGTGACAACTTGGTTGTTAGGAAGAATAACTTCTGTTTTTTCAGCCAAAGGATTACCTTCTTTTTCGAGCTCTTTTCGATATCTTTTGATGTTCTTGACTAATAAGTCCTTCCGAGATAGCTCGTAGTGATTTGGGAAATGATTAATCATTTGATTATCGTTCATTCGATACCCGCTTTCCATGCTAAAGATGTTGCGACAGTTCTGTGTAAAGGACCAGTAAAAGTTCCATTCGTCGTCAGGTCCCACTTGGATCCAACCACGACGTTCAAAGTTACTTATAATGACAGATTTTTCCAAGTCAGTGCAATATGTTACTCTACTTTTATCGATATTGAAGGGTGAGAACATTTTTGTTGCTGTGGATGGTTGCAATTTTTTTGGATCTTGCGTCATGTCTACAATTAATAGAAATAAATATTTCATACAAAACAAAAATACATATTAGCAAAAATTCTACGTCACAGTGAGTGTTTTGACACTACACTTTTTAATGTTTTTTAATAAGTTTGTGTCAAAGTTATTAAGATCATAATGACGCTGTTATAATATTAAATTGGTTTAATGATTATCGTTGGTTTTATTTGAACGCTGAAATGTAGTATATAAATTTAATTTGAAAACACTAAAAATGGTATAATCGATCTTTTATATTCATGAAAAAAATGTCTAAAAACAGAAGGAACAGTAGTTGGGACGTCGGGTTTCTGATGAAATATACGTATAAATTGTACCTCGCTCATGGTTTCAAAATAAAATTAAAGTAAATGTTGATTTATGGTCACGCGATGAAAAGAAATATTCTGTAAGTGCCCTTATTCGGGCACTACGATCAAAGGGCATATCTATTGTGTCCTTAGCTTGCCATTTAATTTTAGTGTTTCACTCCTTCTTCTTGTCTACGATATTAATCGGAATGGAAAGTTATTCACGCTGCAGCAAGGAAAGTAGCCAGTGAAAAGATGTATAAATTTGTCTGGGTGAAATACGGCTAGATCAATGTTCGCAAAGATAATTCTGCTAGCTGCATAAACATTTGAGATTTGGACGCATTGAACATGCTAGTGTAGTGTGTTTTCTTATTTTAGTTTATTTTTTCTTGGATTATGATAATAGATACTTTTTTATTATCTTAATGTACAATCAGAATGTTAACCGCATTACATCTAAAACAAAATATTTTTACCTTAATGTTCTGAATAACGATTGTGATGGTGTTTCAGAAATTTTTGATAATCATTATCATATTGTAAGGCGAGATAGATATGAAACGAGTATTCGTAAAACTCTTGTGTTATTTTAATTTAATTTTTGAGAAACCCTTAGCTGTCTCAGTTGCAAATGAAGGACCGCATAAAGGAAACAATACGCTAAAAAATAAAATTATACCACAAAAAGAAATTTGTTCAAAATCGCAAAATGTTATCCAGGTAAAGGAGCCGGCCCTGATAGCATTCCGCCTATACTTATTAAGAAGTGTGGTAAGGAATTAAGTACGCTCTTACTTATTTCATTCAATTCCTCCTTACAGGCAGGTATTTTTCCGTCCATATGGAAAACTGCTGACATAATTCCCATTTTTAAATCTGGAGACAAAACTTTTTGCGAAAATTATCGGCCAATCAGCATTCTTTCTTCTTTAGGAAAATTGTTTGAATCACTTGTATATAATTCCTTGTACTACCACAAAGAATCTCTGATATCTACCAAACAGTATTGTTTTATGAAGAATAGATCAATTACATCTAATTTATTACAATAAAAACATTATCTGTGTCAAGCTTTTGCTCAGAAAGGTCAAGTGGATAGTATTTATACAGTTTTTTTTAAAGTATTTGACAAAGTAAACCATTCTTTACTATGCGCCAAAATAGCGATTTACGGTATTCATGGTAGATTACTGCGATGGATGGAATGCTATTTGCATAGAATAAGCGAACTGATAGCTATTAAAGGTTTCATATCATCACCAACAGCTATAACATCAGCCGTGCCCCAGGGCTCTCATTTGTGGCCTTTACTCTTCGCCAGTATCTTTCTTGACCATCTGACTTACCCCAGTTTGCTATACGTAGATGATTTTAAAATATACTGTAACATGAAATATTATTCAGATACTCTAGTGCTTCAGGCTGATTTAGATACAATTAAATGATGGTGTGATGAAAACTGTATGTTACTCAATATCAAAAATAAAGTTTAGATATTATTTTTAGGTCTAAATATAATAAAATTATTGGAAGTTATAAGCTGTCCGGCCACACTTAAGAAAGAAAATTTGTAGTAAAGGATTTAGGCTTCTTATTTGATAAAAAACTCACGTTTCTCCCACATCACGACCACCTGATCTCTAAATCTAACAAAACACTTTGATTTGTCACCAGAGTAACTAAAGATTTAAAAAAACCCTTTAGTCTATTATGTATCCACAATTTTCTTATTCACTGTTTTCTTGAATACTGTGCTCCAGTGTGATCCCCGTACTACAAAATACACGTTGAAAGAATTGAAATAAATGTCAAGAGAATTTTAAATATTTTATTATATGTATTTGAGCCTAACTTTACTTTAATAACTGGTAAAAGACTAAATAGACCTTTGAAAACTTACTCCAACAAGCTACAGAGATTCAACATGGTATCTCTAGATTCACGGCATCAATATAACGATATGATTTACCTGTTCAAAATTTTGCATGGCGCAATAAATTCCACAACACTTATTTTTTTCAATAAATTTCCACGCAAATCTTAGATCTCGGGACTCTTTTTCAAACACATTTTCATTTAAAATGTACACCAAACTTCTTATTATAACTCAATTTCCAAAATGTATCGCCTATGTAATGATACTGATATTTAAAATAATAACAGTTTAGATATATGTATATAATAACAATATTTCTAAATTGTGAGATGTTCTATCTATCCTTAACATGACTGATTAGTCACTATGTGCTTTGAAGTATTTAAAATTATTTGCGTACTATATAGTCTAGCTGACCTAGATCCCTGTTATTCCAATAGCGGGATCTATCTGGCGTTTAGTAATCACCATTACCCACGTCCATAACCCAAAAGGTATCACGGACTCATCGGCGATCATGTTGAAAGCGGGGGACTCATTTATTGCTGACTTCCCGACACTATCACCGTAACAAGTAAAGTTCGATATAATGGTTATTTCTAGGAGGATGGTGGAGGATGAGTATTGTTTGAATTAAACTGGGTGTTTCACTCAGCGACCTCCGACAGGATCTCTCACCGCAGCTTCGTCCATTTTTTAGTAGGGTGCAAGAATCATGGTACTCAAGGATAAATGGATCCCTCGTACTGCTTGCTGACAAAAGCATTCCGAGTTTGACCCTGGTTACGGCAATGATTTATTGTTACAAATAAATGTCTGATCTGATCTGTTCAAAACTCTGCTGAGTTTTGAATTTGAACCAAGGGAAGTAAATCAATTTTTCACAATTTACTGGAGGAAATAGTATACTTTTAAAGTTACTTGAACCAAAAACAGATACATTTATGTCGTAAATAATAGAATTTTAAATTTCAGAGTTAACTTTTGGGATTATTACAAAGTGTAAACAAATAAACTTTTTTTAAATGAGAAATTAAATAAAATTAATGAAAAAGTCCAAAAATTAACCATTCCCCCTTATCTCCGAATGTAGTAAGTCACAAGTTTGGAAAAAAATATACAAAATATAAGTTTTCACCCACAGTTTAGATAAAAATTACATGAAAAGTTATTATTTTTTACGAATAAAGGAAAAGTTGAATTAATTATTAAAAACCTTCCTATATTGAAACTGGTTTTAACTCGTATTTTTCACTCTTAAAGGTGTATTTTTTCTTCAAATTTAAATGAGGTCAAACAAGACAACCCTCTCAAACAAAAAAGGGAATTTTCCAAATCGGTTAATGAATGCCGCAGGTCTGGGGCAACAAAAATAAATAGTATACTAATGGATTGAGATTTGAGATTATTTATAAAATATATCAGGTTTCTTAAAACTACGAATAGACGGTACATGGAGTCAAGTAACTAAAAAGAAGTATATATTTTCATAGCACAATAATAGCTCGCGTTAGCTAACTTAGGTAGTAAAAGAAAATAAATACATGAATAAGTGTATTTACAAATTCGTCAATGATTAAATGATGTTGAATTTATACTTTACTTGCATCGCGCCATTGCATTGATTTGGAAATTAAATTTCATGTTACCCCAAACACCTTATCTGTACTCTTGTATTATGTCATACTTCATCTATTGTTAAAATTTCGCAAAAAAATGTATGCAATAGTTTTTTTGGATTATTGCAATCAGACAAACAGATACTTTGTTTTATATTATTATGTATATTATACAAATCAATATACCCAATAATTAATTCTACACTTTTTTTGCAATCCTTAATAAATTTTACACTAGACAGACCAATTTAAATAACTGGCATAAATTAAACTGCTGTTTGTTAGTAGAATGGACGGCCCCGGTAACTGATAATTATTGCTTTAGGGGCTTTTAATATCGTGGCGGGCTGCACAAACACAATAAATTATAAAGTAAGAATAATAAAAACAATTATTTATGTGTAAATACGTTATTAACAAGTTATGTCATGTTATTGAAACTGATAAAATAAAAAATCTTAGTCTCATACACATATAAAACCTCTTACATTATATTGGCCTGTTTTGAGATATCTAAACAATAATTTAAACGTGCCTAGATGGAGTAATTTGTAAATTTTAGAACGAATAGATATGAGTCACCAAAAGATAGTTATTAATTAGTAATTCACAATCAATTTAATTACTAAGTAATATAGTACATATTAATTCACTACATTGGTTTTTTAGCCTGGTATATATTTAATTTCGATTGATGTTAAATATTTTTTTTCAGATAATGCTTCAAATTTAACATCGAGAATATTGAAAAGTGAAGTTCCATGAGAATCAAATTAATACATACAAACACCTCGTTTTTGAGCGCGGTTTAAATCATAAAGTACAATAAAACTGAATAATGCGATTCAATCCAACGTTGCATCAGATGTGTGAAAGTGATCGACCATTGTCCGCAGTCGTGGCGCGAGAGTACAAATACTTCGTGTCAACACATTTCCAATCATCTTCAGTCGACACCCGGATTAAAACCCTTGTCTGCTGTCAAATTACAGGGCAACATACGCTGCGCAAATATTATTGAAACAAAAATCTATAAATGTAAATGGAAAAAGTATCTGTATTTGCATTTTATGTGATAAAATTTATGTTATATTCAAAAATCCTGAACAAGTATCAGCTTCATTTCACTATCGGATTACTTCTGGTTAAAAAATGTTGTGATGAACTTTTTCGTGAGTATACTGTTACTAACAGGAATCCGGAATGGATTATCCCCGGCGTGTAATAAATAACTGTCAGCTGGCAAAGTTATTAGCGAACGTTGGCAACAAACAGTCTACAGTAGAGCTGCATCTGGCGCGACCCGAGCATCTGATAAAAGAAATTATATAGAGACCGCTCGAATACCCTGTTTATCGAAGACCTCATTCGAGGTAGATGTTTTTTATCAAAAAAATATGTGTGTTATAAAGTTTTTGCTGTTTCTTATGTTCGAATTGATGTTTTAATTGTGCGTGTTCGTTAGCGCACGGAACCATGATTCGAATTCTCAATTCAAAGTTTTATAATTTTTTAGTTAATGGTGAAGGTAAACCGTGAGAAACTTTGCATAGCTGAATGTTATTCATAATATTCGTAAGAATGTGAAGTTTGTCAATTCACAATTGCTAAGCTTGGAGGTTAAATAAAAATATCTGTGATTCATAAATATTTGATTAGTTGAGGAGACAATTCCCAGATTACAAATAAAAACTATCATTGGAAAATGGTTACGCTAAGTTTTTGTGTATTTATAATGGAAACATCTTAACATTCTTTACCAGTTTCTATAGTAGCACTAGACGCTCTTATAAATTTATTTTTAATAACGTATGGAATTTTTATGCGGTTAAAGTAATGGATTGTAGTTGGGGTCGGAGATAAAACCCTTTACATTGTATGTGAAACTTAAGGTTACCAGTTATGGGTTGTATAATCACACTTTGATGTAACCTTATATTAAACTATATATTATGGGCACGTTTACGTTTGCACTACACATTCAACGTTTGCGGCCAAGAATTGTTTTGTGCCTTTTTTTTTGCTATAAGTGCTTGTGCAATACGAACTGCTGGTAACCGACTATGTATTTTGTATTCAATGAAACCTAATAAGTTACGACTGAAGGCAGCATAACTTGTAGGTGTGAATAGCACTGCATTTCAACACTGACAGTTTTAAGGCATTTGTAAATGGATTGCCCTCTAAACCATTTCTTTCCTCGTGTCACTCCAACTAGTTGAGATACAACAACGCAATACGTACTGTAAACTAGTTAGGTTTATCTCCTTATTAAGTGAAAATAAGAATATGCTTGAATACACAAGTAAATAAATAAAATTATTTCTATATTTAACCATACAACAGTGACTACTTGCTTTCAGATCGTTCATTGGCTTTTGTGATAAAAACTGGTAATATTATAAATAAGATGTTTTTTAATGTAAATAGCCGAAAAATAAGCAGACGAGCCACCTGATGTTAAGTGATCACCATCGTCCATAGACATCAGCATCACCAAAGGTATCACTGACGCGTTATCGGCCAGGAAAAGAGAAGAAAGTAAGAAAGAACTGGCTACTGGCTCTCAAGCCTCTAACCAGAACAGATGAGTCGTTTGACGACTGAGTCAAGCAGGAGGGTGGTATCTAGCCAAATAGGCTTCACGGAAAGATAATAATACCAATAACAATTTAAATGACTTATTATTATCACTGACAATATAATACTTTCGCGAAGCCCTACCACCAAGCAGGCTGGCTTCTGTCGCCTCTTACGACACCCTGTTCTGTATTATCAAGTTTGGTGTACAAAAAGATCTTAAAATTCGCGAACTACATATCAAAATTAATGTTGTTTTACATTTAGATCCACATCCATGAAACGGAAAGCGATTTCTAATTGTTATGTTGTACTTTTAGATAATTATGTCACAGGCTGGGAAGTTAAATTTATTATCCAGAAAGGAAAATTAAAAAAGTCTAGAAACTTCTCCACAAACTGTCCATTAGACACGAGCAAAGAAACGCTCGACGGCACTTCAGAAGGCCGCAGCGGACGTTTGCCGGACTCATTAGAGAAACGCCACAGATTTTTACGCATATTTTGCGTCTACGTAAATATCCTGGATATTTTTCCGTAACTTTTTTCTTCAAACTTTATATTACTGCAGAGTTTTTCCTAACTGAATCTATAACTTTAGCCGTATAAAAATCTAAACCATACGTAAAGAAAATGAGGTTTGAAAAGGATTTAAGCGTCACTTTAGACACTGGTAAAAGACATTATAATTGACATTATTAAGACATTGTATTCATTATAATTTCACTTCATTCTTCATTCTATTATATTATAATATTATTATAGTATATTCTTCATTATAATTTAGACTTTGCGGTTAACACTCATAGAATCTACTACCCTGACGATGTTCTGTCTCGGAGCGAAACACGTGTTGGTGACGGTACCTGTGTTGGTATATACTTTATATCATAATTGCATGTATTCCTTTGTGGGAGGGAGGGAAGTTTCATGCATGTATAGAAATATAGAAATAAATATATGTATGATACATTGTGTTTGCAGATTGTTGCAAAGTAAATTAATACTAATTTAATAATTTCACAAAAACCTAAGCGAAAATATAAAAAACGAATGATTTGCTTCAGGTGTAGCATTCCTTTTCTCATCTAATAAAATAATTATAAATCCTTTGAAATAGTTGGGTTTAGTCCATTTTATGCTAAAAATTTTTTTATTCTGCTTATTCTCTTAACAATAGTAAATAAATTGTAATAACTTCTCAACAAATTATTTTTATTTGGGCATAGATAGTTGTACAAATAGTGGATTTGAATAAGATAAAGTCGGTTCCAACGCCTATGTGTGTTCTTATAATTAAATAAATAATAATGCGCTAAGCCATCGCGCCATCGGTCGCGATTATTATCGTCAGATAGCAGTCATTAAGTCATGTCGGAAGTCTCGGAGAGCATAAGAACTTCTAGCCCTTAGGTTGGCCACTAATCCCTCCATCAATCCCCAATAGAACATGTTACATGAGCAAATAGATTAATTTATTAATATGCTAATAGCCTAGCAAAATGTAGGGAAAGCATCATAAGTTAAGTTTACAATCTCTACTACATGCATATATACCATACCTTTAACTAGTAGTAGTACTTACTTTAAATATTCTCACACTCAAATTCCGTCAAACCAAAATTCGGCGGGTATTTTCGACAATTTGTTAACTGAGGTCGTAATCTGCTACTGTGATTGGAAACGCATTACATTCCATTTGCGATCTACAGGCACGTCTTCCATGGTAATTTCCGATCCCCCGCCCTAGGCATTCAGCCACGGAACTGTGTAGTGGCGAACGGCTAGAACATTCGTTGTTCCTTTTTGAATTTTCACTTCATTGCCACTTATGGGAAGAAATCTTAACAACTTAAAGTGTATTCATAGTCACAGACCGTAACTTGACCTGACCTGACGTTGTTCTAAAGACACGGTAGATTCAGAGTTGTTAGGTATTCCATTAGATAGCGTATTTGAGATTCTCAAGCCTCCAGAAGTTTTGAAGTCCTAAACTCTAACAACACTTGAGGAAAGGCTAACGGTACGTTAAATGAAGGAAATAGTATCACTCTCAAAGGAGGCCTTTGCCTTGCGGTAGAAAAGTAATGGTTTATAATTTGATGGGATTAGTATTTTGTCTTAGAGATCTTATAATTTTAAATTTATCTTTAAACCTATCTTATGAAATCGGGTGGAATTCAGACATAAAATTTTGTCGAGATTGTATAGAATTAATATATACTTAGAACTATTCAAAAGTAAGGTTGTTATGGATATGAAATTTCGGATCTGGATAAGGATACTAATATATTAATAATATTGTACCGGATTCGGTTACGGTTACGGATATAAAATTATTTCGCATTATCAGATTGTTTCGGATAATTTCGGTTATCGATATTAGATGATTTACTTGGAAAAATAATATAATGTATTTACACGGTTTGACTATATTTCTAGGTATTATTTGATATTATAATAACAGAATAAAATAAATAGCCTTAAAAATTAAATAATAAAAACTGTTTAAAATGAGCCGGCGAAAACCTGGCAAAACATATTTCATTTAGACTCTGCCCCTATCCGAAACCATTTGAAACTTTTTATTTGGTTACGGTTTTGGATATATTTTTATTACGGATTCCGATAGTTTAGGTTACGGTTATGGAGCTCCCATCCCAATTCAAAATATATTTTCAGGAGTAACATCACGCTTGTTATAGGCCGTTAATAAGATCAAAATATAAATTTAGTAAATACATTTTCACTTCTTAGATAAGGTTGCCATCTTTAATCGCTTTTTCCAGGAGTTATTCCAGGAGTATTTCCGGGAATATTTATTTTTACTTAAATGTCCTCGCGCGGCATAAAAACGAAGTAGATTATCATTGTTGCCATTGTGCTTGAAGCTGGAGTTCTTGAAAAATGTAGAACTATGAATATTTTAGCACAAAATGGAGATTCACAAAGAAAATATTTATTATAATAAATGTTTTAAAATCAATTTAAAATGTGTAGGTACGTTAAGAATAACCATTAATCGTAAATAAGTTCCTTTCGGATTAGGGATTCATCTCTAAAAGAAATATAATATGTAATTAAAATTACATGATCAACCAAGAGTTAAAAAATTGAGGTTACATTCACTTTCATCATGTTACTTTAAAAGTATTTAGAATTAACGTGTGTATGTGTGTGTTATAGGTAAAATTTAACATGCTCCAGCCTTCAAAATGCGAGCGCATCAGTTAAAGTAATGCGGAAATTAACTGCTCAGCCTTTGCAGTAATAGCTTTTTGGTACGCTCATTTTATTTATGTTTTTAATTTACGAAGCGTATGTAGCTGATGTTTCAGTATAAAAATATGTTTTATTTATTACTTTGCTATTGAATTTTATTTATAAATATTGACAATGTCAGAAATGCTCCTCTGATACATGATAATGGTATATCTAATTAAATTATATTGGGACCGAATCTATTCTGTTAATATATTTTTATTATAAAGAGTGTGTTTTAAAGGTATTTATAAAATTTAAACGTTTTGTTATTTTTGTTTCTCTGTAGTTAACCGGATTATGTGAACAAATTTAAATTATATTTCTTATATCTGCGACTTAAAGATAATAAATAAATGTATAATACTATTCTTCCCGGTATAAGATTTTCTAGATATAAAATATAATATCTGTTCTCAGGTAATAGGAAAGTTGCAATAGATTAATTTGTAGTTCATAGAACTAGTAACAGCGACCTCTGAACCAATAAAATAGGCCAATGTGAAAAATATTAAATGCTTGATAAACATTAACAATTGTTTTGGTTGACATACAATTGGAACGACTTATGTTTTCAGAACCGAAGCAGGAGTAAGCTTTGATTATTAGTGTATATTATTTAAGGAATGTCCAATATGGAAGGAATTGTATTTGAGTTCCTGCTGTGTTAAATTTATAAGAGTGAAGCTAAAAGAAAGCTGGGATCCCTGAAATCAGGTTCAACCCATTTGCGACTCACTGTAGGGTATGACTTTTCCAGCAATGAGAAGACTCCAGCATATCGTAAAAACTTACTCCATTGTAGATTGAGGAAGAAGTTAGAACAAGAGTCAAAACCCTCCGATATAGCTTAACGACTGCAATCTTAAAATAACAACTCGGTCTGACGACGTAACGTGTACTATAAATCACGGAACCGCTGCTGAAATATAACCCATCCACCCACTCAACTGCAATCCGCTTCATCCCATACCAAGATGAACTCTGTCAATGCTATAAATTTGGATTAAAAATAGTGTTACAAAATATATGTTACACGCGTATTATTAATTATTAACCATTAAAGCTAGTTATAAATTTAACCAAACGAAATAGAAATATGTTAGCAAAACAGTATTGAAATATTCATTTGGGTCGCTAGCCTACAAAGAGCACCGACTCGTCAACATTATCTAGAGAGAGAGCCCGTGTTGTGATTATCCCTCTCTATAAAGGATAGCATGCTTAACACAAAGAGAACGTGAATGGTACAAACATTTTTAAATGTCGACCTTCTATTTATTCTCGACCCTTAAGTGCGCTTTTTATTCTTTTATTTACACGAAATTATCATGAATAAAGTCCATTTTATTTGAAATAATCAGCATTATAATTTAATAAATCAAGATTTAGATAAGATTTCACAGCTATATGTACCTTCATTTTACAGTCGTTATATCAATTATGTTCACCATCATTATCTTCATCATCGGTCAATGTCGGTCTATTGTTGGATATAGGCCAAGTTGCACCACTGCCTGGATCGGTCTTCGGATGTCGTTATCCAGTAACTTCTTATCATATGAGTTGCCGAAGAAGAAGTTCCATGTCACCTTTATTTAGATAGCCTTTATGAGCCCGACTCAAAATCCGGTTTCTCCAAAGGTTTTCGGTCAACAAATATGATCAAACACAAGACACTTCAACTTACTAACTTTCAGAGCTATGTTATGTCGAGGTCATAAATCCTTCCGACTTACTGCATTCCAGATTTTGTTCCCGTGATGACATACTAAGCATATGTATCTTCATAACACATTGAACGACTTTCTATTTGTGGATTTGACTCACGTTCAGTGTCGATGTCTCATTTTAGGGTTTAGGCTTTCCAGTACGGGTGAAAAAAAGATATGACGAATCTTTACAAAGCTGCTCTGACTTAGTGGATCCTCTTTTCTGCTTCAATAATTATGTAGTAAAAATGTTTTTATTGCATTTTAAAGCTATTTTTCATTAAAACATATTATAGGGTCTATTACTAAAGAAAACGATATAATACAATATCATTCAACGTGGTATTAAAACAGAGATGAAGGTTATATATATGTACTGGGTACAGATATATTATGTATTAAAGGCCCCGCTGGCTACCGAACAAATTTGGTTAATATTTGGTGCACTATTTAGAAGAAATTGTATGTGGTTTAATTTAATACCGTGTCGTCGTAACAACTATGTTTAATAAACTAAAATTTACTTTAAAAACAATTATGTATAAAAGTGTATACGAGTATTTGTAACTAAGTTGAATATATTTCAAAAGAACGATTCGTAGCCTAAAAGATGCCCGGCATGTACACATTTTATATTGTAAACTTTCACATGCCATTAAATATAATTTATCGCGCAACATTACTCCCTATGAAAACTATGCCTTATTTCCGAATCATTTGGCAGATCGAATCAGGTGAAAGAAATTGCTTTTGAAATAATATACCTGTTTGGTGAAGCTTAAACTGGTGGAAAAAGGAACGTTTTAAGAAAAAAAAAAAGTTATAGACTAAACTTTTTTCCTCAACAACGATCTTATCAACGTTTGAGTGTTTTTGTTAAAAAGCACGAGACTTTATAAGGGCCCTAAACGGGCTTATTAATTTATTGTAAAAGGTAAACTTATAATAATATAAAAGGTATACTTACTTTCATATTTATAACATGAAAAATTATTCAGTACCAACTTATGAGTACTGTTGACAATATTCTTTGAAATTGTGAAATAATTTTGAAATAAGAATAGTTTGTTATATAAAATCCACCAGTAGATGATTGTTAAGAAATTTTGATAGTTTAGTGAAACATAATTTATTTTATTTTATAAAAGCGTGTGGTGATTTTATCATATTTTTGGAATAATTCGAGCTTTCATGTCAACATGATTTCGTCAGATGAATATTGATGCAGCTTCTCCAATTTGAAGTGTTGTCTTTAATAACGATGATCTTAAAATCTGTCGGATGACAAAGGTTGTTTCCTATCACAAGTGTTTGTTAGGATATACATACATATCATTAATCACAAAAGCCTACTTTTTAGTATCAATCAACTGGATGGAAATAATGAGGAAATACAAAATTATATTTACTTAAAAGATGTATAATTTTTTATTGAAAATGATTCGGTTGAGTGATCTTTTTCTGTTGACGAAAATGATTGCAGCCTTAATAGTTTATGTTTTGCAGACACGTTAGGTACGTTAGTCTAAATCCCGTGTAAATACGAAGTACACCTACCTATGTATATGTCCTCGTCTCAATGTATCGTAAAACGATTCCACGTTCTCAGGGGAAGCGATTCTGAAATTTATGTTACATTTCAAAACTTCGACGTATGTATATGTACATATCACGAACCATTAAATACGAAGTTCGTTTACAGTTTCAGTATTTGAACCAATCTCTAGTAAACTTGTGGAAATTAAAATATATTATTATGTATCTAACACGATATTTGATAGAATATATAAAAGCTGCAAAAAGTGTCTCTACAATAAAATACGAAAGAAATCACCGTACCTAAATCATAAGATCTAATAGTTATTGATTTTTATTAATCATAGTATCTGATCAACACCCAGACGAAATATTTCATTTCTGAGCAGTTGAAATTGTATATTTTGCAGACAAATTTATGAAGTTATTATATGTCCCTTCGATTAAAAATAAATAATGCTAAAAGCCAAGCGAGGGTGGTTGTATGTAAATAATACATATATGTATGTTGTAATACATTTATTTTGGGTATAACTTTATCCATGCGGAGCACGAACGGTTGTTATCAAAACTCAAAATGGATGACCTCCCAAAGGGGCGTTTAAGTATTTGTAACACTATTATCGTGGGTTTTATTACTAAGCCGGCACTATATTTTAAATTCAAAACACTGTCATCCTTCTGAATTCAGATTCAAGTTTAAGTATAAATGCATATAAAAATTCAAATTCAAATTATTTACGTAGATATTATGTGATATACATATAAGAGCGCGTCATATTTTGTCATCTAGTACGTTAAAGACAAAGGTTGGGAAGAAAAACCGGAAAAATAATTGTTCCAAAGATTTATTACCAAATATAAACAGGAATTGTTTATAAAATTTATTTATTACGTTGAGGTTATGCGTTAACATAAATATGTATATACATATATGCTTATGAAACGAATGCGTACACCTTTACGGAATTTGCGTCATTTAATTGCTAAAGAAGATAAAGTATACAAAACTTACTGCATGTTTATTACTTAAAAATCTTAATCTCACAGATTTCCTGAAGTCAGCATAATGAATAAAGATTGATAGTATTTTACTGCAATAAATTTATTTTTATACACTTGTTCAAAACATTGTATTAAATCAACAGCTCAGTAAGCATTAATAGCCAGTGATTAAATAATTTAACCATATACTAATAAATTGTACAAAACTACTTGACACGTAATATACCAGTGAAACAAAACAGTACACATGAGACTTCTTTATAGTGTAAGTGAAAGTAAAATATCTAGTCCGTACTTTAATCGCGGGGTGGAATATGGCTTTACATTCTCTCATTCTGAGAGAAGACCCGACCCGACAGTTTTATGGGTTGTTTTGATAATAAACTAACGTGTGTGTACTTAAATGTGCATCCGGAGATAAACGAATGTCCGTAGATAAACGCCTGACTAATGTTACAGTTGTCTACGTGGTGACAAATGCTGCACTGTCTTGACAAACTTGCGTCAGACCTCCGCGCGACCTATCATAATCTATCTTCCTCGTATCTCTCTGTGGTACAAGTAAGCAGTGACTGTGTTGACTAAAGTAAGGTAAAGTATAAATATTTTGTTTGGCTGTGTATTAAGCAGAACTGTAGTACAATAGGGCTGGATTCGTAGGTAGTGAAAATAAACTCAACAAGGAAGATTTTGAACATATAACTGTATTGTCCGGAGTCAATTTTGTAACTATCTTTTACACAATCATTTTTACAATATTTTAAACTAATATATTCTTAATGACAGCTTGTCATATAATAAAAGGAAATTTTAAATTTTGGTTGCCAACAGGCTGAAAGATTTGTTATCCTTTGTAATATGAAGTATTTTTTGTATATAGATTTACAATTGCAAAATTTGAGTTGCAAATTTCTATGTATTAAACTTAATTGAATTATTTTAAGGACACTGTCTATATAATTTAATTAAGTAAGTAAGTAATTAGGTAAGTAGTGCAAAACGAACGGCAACATTGGTGCTGGGCCTTAATATCGGCCGACGTGCCGGCTAAAGTTAACTATCCATCAGAGAAGGACACGCTGCCAAATCATTCGTCTTGTTCGGGAGTTCCCACGGTCTCTATATCAAGTGCCCTATAGCACAGCAACTGTGATTCATTCATTAGTTAACTACGTGCAAGGTACATCTCGTACGAGTGCCATATCCCAGCGTTTTCAGTACACTAGTTATTCATTCATTCATTAAATCAGTAACATGAAAGGCAAGAATAAAAGGAAGACATAATCACAACGGCTGCACTTTCCCTCATTCAAAGTGCACCTCACGAACATCTCAGGATTGCACTCTAATCTCGTTTAAGTCTACCACCACCTTGAGAATGAAAAGCCGTACGTGCTCTTCCTAACTGAGACGCAACGTCGATGTACGTCAAGCAGAGGATATCTTGACTAAGTTATATTATATAAGGCATGTCTATTTGTAGCTTAAAAGAGACCATACCGACCGCCCGCCGCATATATCCCGACCGCCTTCACTTGTTAGGAGTAGAAGTTTTCTCGTATCTTAACTTTGGACGGTTAATTGAGTTCAGAGCCAAATAAGCTGTTAGGAAGCTAGGCGAGGTTATGGTGCTACTTCACAACAAAACAACTTTTAACCATATATAAAGCACAACTTCAACCGTGTGTGGAGTACTGCTGTCATATCTTGGTCTAGAGGTCCCAAACGTCACTTGTCAAAATTGGACTCAATCGAGAGGCTTACAATTGCTTATTTGTGACTCAGAATAGCTCAAGAGCAATCTTTAGAGCCTTAAGCACAGACGCAGAGTAACCAGCCTCTCGGTATTCTATAGGATTTTAGATTTATTATATTCTATAGGATATATTCTATAGGATTTAGATCTATAGGATTTTAGAGGGTGCGCGCGGGAATTCCATGATCAGATTCCCACATCCCCTCTCCACTATCGAACGACTTCACGACGGCACCCTTTTATCGTAAACATCTCTTCGGAACGGAAGACAAGTTTTGCTTCGTTATTTATAATGAGTACCGCGAAAGATGGGTATGGTTTGGAGTATCGATGTTATAATCCATAACGTATGAGTGACGTCAAAATAAGAGTGAATAGGCTTTTTTAAGTTATTGCACTTTTACATCTAAAGTTACATCGTTACTTACCATCAGGTGGAATTGTAGTCAAGTACCAATTTAAAAAGAAAGTAAAATAAATAGTTCATTACGAAGTCTGCAGTTACTAATGGCTCTGATTATAAAGTGAAGGGTATTAGATTTTATAAATACATATTTATACAAATATTTGTCTAAAGATATTGTTTTTTTTTAACGTTTTAATATGATAATATATAATATCGTAATGATGATATTTCATATCGTATCTTAAATAAACAATATCTTTAACGTAATAACTGAACATGCGATTTGATTTCCCTATTGATTATGTTCAATAGTCGATGTAAGTTATTTGTGCTTTAAACTAAATTTTATCAACTTGTACACTTCTTTAAAATTAAATAATCTACGCGTCATATGGTGACTTTTGTTTACATAGCGTTTTTGGCAGAACTCCAGATTAAGGTAGCGAACCGAAAGGCAAAGGAAATAAATTTCCTCAGCATATACCTATCTCCGGAATTTCCGTAATCTCTGATAAATTATACGTTGGCAACAGAATACAATTATTGTATGTTCTTCATAATTATATTTTATTGCCTTATTAGTCACGGTAATTTGAATAAATTCATAGTAAACATTTTTATAATTATATTTATTAATCTAATAACAAATTGATGTATAATTTTTTCAGTGATCTTCGGTGCAAGGATCTATTTACCGTTGAGCCAAAGCCTTATCCCCTGCTCATGATACACCCAGTTGAACAAACTTTACTTCGATGGCATCAGACCATTCTTATTGGAAGTCGTTGATTCGTTTTGATCAGTTAATTCTTGACGGTCATTAAGTCATTGGTTAATTTCTTGACGGTCTTGGCCAGGTATCAGCTTCTTTCTAAAATTCAACCTTAATAGTTTTTAACGTGTTTTGGTTACAGTTCCGGGGTCAGTTAATATGGAAATTTACGGCTTCTTCTTCGCTAGAAATGTATTTGTGACGCCCTTACTGATATGTGATGCCCTGTTACTGATATCCATAAACGGAAGAGACCAGTTTACCTCTACTAGTTTACCGGCTATTAACATAAAAGTACCTGAATTGGTGGAGTTCAATGTAAATTACGGGAACGCCAGACCGAAAGTGCCGTATGTACAAAATATTAATAAAGTTAAATATGTTCAAATGTGTTTCATACAACTCTAGTTATCACGTAATTGCAATACAACTATAGAAATCTAGTAATAACTTAGTATTTATATCAGCTTAAAATTTTGTGGTAACCGATAGTTTTGGACAGCATTGTACCTACGTATCTGTACATTTTTAATGTTGTGTACTTATTTAAAATCAATTTACACTTGCTTCGGAGAAGAAAAACGCGAAGAAACTAGTACATGTAACAGTTCTCAATGATGTTCTCAATGTTTTTAAAAGCCTTAAACCTACCTGTGGTCGCCTTGATAGATTATGGTCTTTACCCCTCACTTATTTTGAGAGGAAACTCAAGACCGGTAGTAGAATAGACATCGATTATAATTAAGTGGGAGAACACGAAAAAATATTATTATGTTATTATCGTCTTTTGTGAATGTAACGTGTCTTGGATATGAGTTACTTAAGTTATAATTGTAGTTAAAATTGTTATAAACAGCTAAGACACACTCATCTTCGGTTAAATTTAATGTAGGTAACATAGCCTACGTTTGCATGAACTTTCTTGTAAATTAATGTTTACATCCTTGCGCGAATTCTGTACCAGATCTTTATCCGTGGGAAGTTCATTGTTATCTACCTTTTAATTAAAGTTATGCTCTTCTTCGAGTCACATTTAGAATTCTCATGTAATCACCTCGAACAAAGTTTAGTCATGTCGAATATGCTTGTAGAATTATAATTATGCAATTTTGTTTCGATTTTGAATGACACTATACCGGTTATTAATTGCTATCGTAAATGTATTTCTTAAACATATTTAATACTGTACTGTATTCATTTAATCTAATATGGTTTTCAACCGTTTTATATCTGTGGAACTCGATAACACTTTTGTAATTAATTAGTCATTTTCATAAGTTACCCCAAAAAATCTATAATTACATTATCTATATTTATACTACTATATAAATCTGTTGAGCTTCTCTATATATTTCGAGATAACTCAAAAACTGCTTGACTGACATTAATGAAAATTTATATGTAGTGAGAACACGTTATTGTGCAGATGATAAGCTATATAAAATATCAATAAACCTAATGATGTCTAATCAAGGCGAAAAATATGAAAATTGTAATAATCATGTATGTACAATAAGTAATAGTAAAATCGGGACCAATTTGTCCGGGGCTGCTTGTTATAAAATATAATAATAATAGATTAATATGATAAATGACTAATTATGAAAGTACTGGTAAAAATAGCTCGTATATTATTCTCATGTATGTTTAAGGCTATTATTAGAATAGCGTTGTTAACTTTAAACGAAGTACACAATATATTCTAATTAAATGAGTTGAAGATTTAAAAATTTAACTTGAGCAGAAGTGTTGTCATACAATATTTATATTGTGATATGACATCGAGATGATATGAATAAAATAATGAACATTAACAACAAAACATACTAATATATCTAATATTGTATAATAAAAAAATTCTGAATCATAATACGCGTAGCTCAATAAACTGATAGAACACAGCTGACTAAGCACTAGTTGAAAAATCAATATCAGCTAAACAGTATGTTTACTGGTATCCATAGTGAGGGACGTCTAGTATTTTCCTAACACTGTAGTCAGTTATAACAATGTTCAGTTAAGTTCAGAGTGACAAGACAATCCATCTTTAACATAGTATTGAATATTGTTTCAAAGGAAACCTATTACTGTAATAAAGATATAAATAGTGCAAATATGAACCAAGAAGCAAAAAAAATATCTACAAATTTATACGGAAGAGTGAATGTTCCTGCCACCGAAAGATACCGAGTAAACTTCTGTACGGACTTGGAAAAGTCGGTTTTAATGAGCAACTTTGAAAGGCGCGGTTGGCACCAAGTTGGACCCGATGATGAATGGAACTTCTATTGGGCGTCCACTCAAACTTGTCGAAACCTATTCAGTGTGGAAAGCGGATATCGAATGAATGACAATCAAATTATAAATCACTTTCCGAACCACTACGAGCTATCTAGAAAGGACTTGCTGGTGAAAAATATCAAAAGGTATAGAAAGGAACTGGAACGTGATGGTAATCCTCTCGCTGAAAAAGCAGAAGTCATTCTCCATGGTGGTCAAGCTGTAACACGATACGTTCACCTTGATTTTGTTCCAGTAACGTTTGTTTTACCAGCGGACTACAATATGTTCGTGGAAGAATATCGAAAATCCCCTCAAAGTACTTGGATAATGAAACCGTGTGGAAAATCTCAAGGTGCCGGAATATTTCTTATAAATAAACTTTCTAAGCTTAAAAAGTGGTCTCGAGAGGCAAAAGCTCCATTCCACCCGCAGCTAAGTAAAGAAAGTTATGTTATATCTCGCTATATCGATAATCCTTTATTAATTGGCGGGAAGAAATTTGACCTTAGATTATACGTATTAGTGACTTCTTTCCGCCCCCTAAAAGCGTATTTATTTCAACTTGGCTTCTGTAGATTTTGTACAGTGAAATATGACACAAGCGTCACAGAGCTCGATAATATGTACGTGCATCTGACTAATGTTAGTGTGCAGAAGCATGGCGGCGATTATAATAGTATTCACGGCGGCAAAATGAGCGTTCAAAATTTACGTTTATATTTACAAGGCACAAGAGGCAGAGCTGTGACTGAGAAGCTGTTTGCGGCTATGCAGTGGCTTATTGTGCATTCCTTGAAAGCCGTGTCGTCCGTAATGGCTAACGACAGGCATTGCTTTGAATGCTACGGGTATGACATAATAATTGACAACCAACTGAAGCCCTGGTTAGTCGAAGTAAATGCCTCACCTTCGCTTACTTCAACGACGGTTAATGACAGAATTCTAAAGTTTAAACTCATTGACAATATTTTATCTGTGGTTTTACCTCCCGAAGGAATACCAGATGTGCGTTGGAATAAGCAACCAAATCCAGAGGCATTAGGTAATTTTGATATGCTAATTGACGAAGAGCTTTTGGAAAAAGATGAACAAATCGCATCAGTTGGGCGTACTTTGAAACATAAGAGACAATAAAGATTTAAATATCTACCACACATTGAATTATGATAGTCTGATCAAAAACAGATTATTTTAAAAAGAACTATAGTTTTCAGTATTAACTTATAGTGAATTACAAGTGTTATATAAAAACAGCAATTTTTATAAGTTCCATTAAATGTGACTGTTTGAAATTTAGTCTTTCAGTATAAAAATTGTTATAAAATAATTTTCTGCGGAAAGAAAATTTCAGAAAATGAAATTCTTAGCGTAGAAAGAAATAACTATGTGCGGTTAAAGAAGGGCAGGGTAATTTTGCATGTTAATATTTGCCGTCGTGGAAAAATTACGTACTACAGCTTCTATTCTATATGCTAATGGCCAATGAAAAGCCATGAAAGTGAACAGTTTCACTTTTATTACAAAAGAGTTTAACAACCTTTAAAATTTTATATCCTGCCACAGAATCAATCCAAAGTCTGAACACAGTTCTGTATTGTTTGTAGATTATATATGTATGTGGATGTGAGGGGAAGTGCAGCCGCAGTGGATACTATTATTCCTCTTGCTTTTCGTTATTTTGTTTTAAATGGGATGGAGTGAATAGAATGGGGAATGAAAATTAAACGAGGCGTTGCGTGGGTGACCCTGTGATAGAGTCAGTGTCGCTTACCAATGGGGCAGTTGGCAGGGTAACTCTTCATAGCCCTTCATGGGGGGCTGTCCACTACTAAGGCCCCCTACTGAGTACGGTCGGTCAGCGGTGCACTGTATTCGGATCCTACTACCCTCCAAAGCTAAAATCCCAACGCAACAAACAAACGTAACGTAACTGTTTAGACTCATTCCCCATTTGGCTTCATCAGATATCATACCGGACACGACGAGTCGCGGCATGGCTTTCTCTGTGGTAACCAAAGCCTGGAGCCGATGTTATGGCCGGTGTTGCTGCTCGTTTTTGACTACCCACGGGACATGTGTAGGATATTCTGTGTTTAAGTAATCTCCTACGGATGCGAGTAGCCCGTCCTCTAAAACGTTTCCGTTAGATTGTAATTTTACATTCTTCGAAATAATATCTCATTACTATTTTAACTTTTTAACCATTCATATAACTCTCTACTTGAAACAAATAATAGGATATTTAATTGATATCCTAAATAATCTAAACGGTGACATTTGTGCAACTAGATCTAGTAATTCTGCCGGGAAATTAAGTGCTCCCAGCACAAGGTTGCTTTTTTGAAAAAAGGGTGATGAAAAAATATTTCCAAAAGTTTAGTAATATTACTCTATTTATTTATAATTTTATTTATTTAATTTATTTTTTATTGATGGATGTAAAAAGGTCCATCCATTCTTGAGTGGTGATAAAATCGGTTGCCCTACTTCCTTGTTAGGCAGAGTTACGGTTATTTTTGATGTTTCGGATGTTCTAGGGCAACGATGGCCACACCATCATTTTCCCTACTTCCTATCAGCTATAAAATGATGATATTTTGTAAAATAAACTAGGTATAAATTTTCTGTGATTTCATTTCAGTTCACATCAGCAGAACATATGTAGCTATAAGAGATATGCATATTGTTTAATCCTTTCAGGATTTACCGAAATCCGATTACGTAATTGGATGGGTTGTAATTAGATTAATACATTCGGAAAATCGCTAATGGATTTCAATTATACGGGTTAGATCTGTAAATACTTTTTAATTTATTTCATTTGGACTGTGTCAGGGTAACATACCCTCAGGAAAAAGCATCACCTAATTGTACATTATGTACAACGAAATGATAACATATGTACATCATGGTCAACGTTATTGCATATAAAAGACACAGAAATCAGCATTTTTCCCTGAATTCATGTATACAACTGTAAAAACAAAATTTTCATTTCACGTGTAACGAAAGTGCCTCAGATTTGCAAGAGATTGCGCCGTAAGTTGCGGCACTAATGCCCAGTGCACATGCGACTTGAAGCAAAGCAACACTAATGTGAGTCTTAACGAAATGTCAAAGCAATATTATTCTGGCACAGTAAAGTATATCATGTAGTTTTATGTTTTCTACAAATAACGATAATAATTACTATCATGGTATGTTGAATTTGGTAGCGAGTGTGTTTGTGCGTGCTCACGCGCTTGGTTTTGGGCCTAAGTGATGAAGAGTGGTAACTCACAAATTTATTTATAATTTACTGATATCACCACTAAAAACGTTATTACTTACTTTGATAAGACATGATAATTAGACAGATTTCTTGCATTATTTAAGCATTATTTATTTTCGTCTTTTGGCGTGTATTATTTCGTAAGTGGATCGCATGTAAAGTATGAAACAGAAGTTATAATTGAGATAAACTAACGTTAATGCACAGTCTGGCGACAGCTTTAGACGTAAAAGTCGCGGGAGGTACACAATATTTGCGATTCAATTTCTGTTTAGTGCTGTTCAAATTATTATTCAACGTTTAAACCTAATCGAGTTTGACGAAGCAATTTATTATTGAATGAGGTATTTGAAAAATGTTTCTGTGTGTTAAATAAACATACAGAAAATATCACAAATAACCGGAAACAAACTCAAAATTCCCCTGTAAGTAGTCACTACAGCGGTGACCATGTACCGTATAGTAGGTTGCTCTCTCTTTACTTGTTTTATCTGCTTATTTGTGGACTATTAAAAAAAGTAATAGATATTTTATTGTAAGTCTAGTTAAACTCCTATTGAAATCGATCATATTAACATTAATGAATTTGGAATATAAATGATTCGCTTTGCATTTCACATACGAGTATACGAGCACTATGATAATTCTAAGAACAAAATTATATAAAAGTTTGAGAGTACATATTGTTTTGAATACATATTATTTGTGTTGAAATATGTAGATATAATATTGGTTCAGTTGTTTTATATAAAATCTGTAAATCAGTTTATTTTACGACTGCAACTTAAACTACGAAATATTGTAAATACAAATAAATAAATACTATCAGAAATTATTCCGTATTGGTAAGATAGCCAGAGCCTTTTGATAAATGGTACGTACGTACATGACGATAATTATTCCAAATTATATCCATCAAAAATCTGCATGAAGTAGATACTAGTAATCTGACTTCGTTAGCTTCGTGAAACATAAAATAATTTCGTTTATATATATATCGTAGCAGCATAAAAACATGGTCATTCAGTATTTTCAGGCAACCACTCGAACTCATTGTTCTAAGACAATTTTGGAAATATATTAATAAATAATTTTGGAAATATTTTATAAATTAAGTTCAATCTTATTTATTATTTTTTTAACTGAATGTCTATATTAACGTCATGCGTTGTTCAGCAGAGAACCTTACAAAAGACTTGCATTGAAGGATAGATTAAGCTCTTTTAACTTTCCCAGTTGTTAAGTAGATCCTTATCCTGCATGCAATTTGCAAAACAGATTTTCGGGCTTGCTTTCCACAGTCCCCTTTTTGTCAGCGCTTAACCATCTCAAAGTACTAACCCCATCCATTGTTTACCTTTACGAATATTAAACAAAGAACTTGATTTGAATTGTTAGCCCTTTGTGATTGTTAAAATATTCATTCATACGAAAGGCATTACTCCAGTGAATCTACGTCATTAAAATTCATTGGAAGGTGTCTCTACAACCCTTTATTTGTCAGCTTTGATATATCCCATGAGGTGAGCCGTCATGACAACGAAAATGTTGCCCGGTTTAATCCTAGGTTTTTCATGTCAGGAAGATTCACAAAGTAAATTGTATATTATACATACACACCCAAAAACATATATATTATTTACTCGCCGTGTTGGCTTTAATATTAATATAATGTGGAACCATTACGACTTAACTGGAATAATAATCTAGTAAATGCGAGCTAATAACTGCAAGATATTAATTTAAAAGTGTTGGTAATTAGACAATCCGAGTACATAAGTATAGACTATACTTATATACTTAAAGGCATGGTTACCAGATCTTCAGATTTCAAGGAACTGCAAGTTAATTATTAATCTTTTCAAAATTGCTTAACTTCAGAAAACCTACGCCTTACATTTAGAAATAGCATTAGCATTTTAGTTTATTCTATGAATTAGTAATAATATGTTTATTATAACAGCTGCAGCCAGATGCTTAAAACTTTATTTAGCGTCGTCTTAATAGAATTTTCATATTAAATTTAAATTCTATCTTGTGCGAAAAATCTATTTTCCAAGATCAGACGCATCCTAGACTATCATCCGTAAGGTACTAAAATGTCAAGTATCACCCAATTCATTATTTTTACCCCAGTAGTTTTAGTGTGATACGTCGTAATATACACACACAGACAAACCGACAGACAAAACTTCAAAAAAAATACGTTTGGACCGCTATATCGATAACAATGTCTACCTACTTTAAAATTTCCAAAAAATGTTCTATGTACATATTCAATCCCGTTACAGGTTTATTAATAATCATATTAGTATAGATTCATGTTGTATGTATGTATAATGTAATATTTATTCATATCGTTTCGTCGTACTCTATTTTTGGAACGATTTTACCAATTCTAAGTTAATCAAAAAAAATATTTAAGGGTCTATTAAGATTTAAACTTGATTCGTATTTGACCAGAATCAGTGGAGGTATATTAAAACTACGAGAGAATGAAGATTAATATTATGATATTGTTATTTAAAGAAATAATTAACCGATTTATCCAAAAGTGCGAGTGGAATAATTCAAATAACAGTTAACGGCGTATAAAAATAAGCTAAATAGTTGCATTCGAACGAGAGACATCGTTGTGAACGGTAATCGAAAACAAAAAAATAACAATATATTGCAACACATTTAACGCATACCAGGTTAAAAAACCGGTTTCCACAGTTTTGTAACAATTACCGTAACTATGAAAAATTCAATTAAGTTGACAAAATGACAATGACTATGCACTTGTAGCGAACAAACTGTGTTCGTTATAATTTCATTTTAATAAAAAATATTAAAACATGGTACAAATTCAGTGGTTTGAGGTTTCAGTTAATGATTATATTTGTTGTGGTGACAAATATATAAAACCCGTTGAATTTCATTTGTACGCATTTATATTGGAGTGGACTCAGTCTGTTTAACATGGAAACAGCGTACGATAAAAGATAATGGACCAGTTTGGTTTCAAAATTAATATTATTATTATATTTTAATGAAAAATTATGATTTTAGGATTAAGCTATTATATTTACTTATTATATCGAGCCATTATTGTTCAACTGCGGGAATCTGTCATTCGATATTAGTTCTGAGGGTCCAAGAAAAGAGAAGGTTTCGACATAGTGGTAACCCTAACAGATTTTGTGATTTATTGTCTTACGTCGTCCTTCCTACGTCTTTCCTGAATTACGCCACCTTATTAATTTTAAATCATGGCGGATATTATACATTTTAACTATAACGGGTGTCGTGTGCCATCACATGGTACCTAAGAACGCAAAACAAACTAGGCGTATAATTGACAGGTTCTTCTGTCATTAGTGTCTGTCAAGTGTCATCTGTTAAGTTTCTCCCTGACATCGCAGTCTCCCCGTGACCGTAATCCATCTATTAGGGAAAAATATTGGTTGAAAACACAAAAATTGTGAATATCCGCTATAGTTAAAATTGACAAATATTTAGCCTTCCTATTTCCTTCCTAGCCTATGGTTTCCTACTAACCTTTTCAAGTCATCGGACCACCTGATCGGGTGGCATCATGTTTCTTTTAAGAAAAGGTATTCATAATTCAAGGACATTTTTGGTCTCCAACTTTTACTGGCCCAAAATTTAAGACCAGGAGAAGGTCAACCCCAACATTGACCACGTTACATAAGATATTAAATAAATTATGACCTACAAAAGAAATCAGTGAAACTTCAGCCTCAATGAAAACATTCTGGTCGAAAGCCTTCGATAACTCAAGCGTCGTGAAGTTGAGATGAGACAATGTTAAACCTCTTTCCATAATCGAATACCCACCCTCTCGTTTCATTTCATACAATTTATTCCAGGCGCATATTTCTGTGAATGATAAATTGAAAAGTCGCTCTTGTAATATCCTTTCTTTGTATACACGTATTCATCAGCTTTCGTGTAACTTAAAAAAATATTCAGGACAACTTTATATTCTATCTTCTTTTTACCGTGCATAATTTGGA
>PDGT01000156.1:78470-143403 GCA_003671415.1 Megathymus violae | reverse complement strand
AACACCGTCGTAAATTTTAACAGTACTTATACACATAATATTTAGAAAAAGATCGATCGTAACACGGAATAAGTGAAAGTACTTATTTCGCATTATTATTTATATTCTAAAAGACAGAAGAAAATATTTATAGACATTATATAGTGTTACTTAAATTGAAACCTAAAATCATCGTGGTTTTTGTTTGATTTTTCTAATACCGATATTTCGATCTTTTGGCATGGATCATGATAACGGATAAACGGCATTGATAAAATACGATGATGATAGCTGAGCTACTCCCAACAAGCATAGTAATTAAGGCTTTAGAAAAATAAACAAGTATAAAGTTACCTGATTGAAAGGTTTCCATGGAGCAAAGTAATACGTCAGGCTTCAGTCTAGTAAATTTAATTTAACTTTCTTGAACGAAGCGATAAATTTTCTGTAGACATTTTATATTCCATATGTTATACTTCCTCTTCTGCTGTTACTTCATATATTATTGTAACTGCACTGTTCCCCACGCTAGGCTAGATTTTTAATTGAATACAGAATTTTGAGCTTTAATGTGTTTTAAAGTTCTATATCACTTGCCACGGTAAAACCATCCCAAAGTTAAAGGAGACCCAATGGTGCACCAGTTATGGGTTGTGATGACAATGCACAGTTTTTTATTTAAACTATTACATATCATAAATGTTTTGTATTATCATGAGTTGATATAATTATTTATCATAAAATGTAAAAGAATTATAGCACACAACAAAGGTGAAGTTTATACATAAAGTAATAAGGGCAAACAATATCTGATTTATTTAATTTTGAGATAATTTGAAACCAAAAAAATATGTTGTTCTTTTTTTAAATAAAAGCATTTTTAGGTATCATCTAAATACAAACTTTGTTAATTTTCAAAACATTTTTAACATAATTTTTTAATTAAAAAAACTGTTATAACCAATAATAAACCAGTACTAGGAAAACTGCACTCAAAAAAAGTTAGTTTTAAAAAACTTTTCTTGCTAAGTTCAAGTTTACATTTTTTAAGTTAAGGAAAGCCGTCTTAATGAAAATTTTTCATCTCAACGTAATATCTTCAGGTGGAATTTCTGCTGACTTTAATGATATGTGGATTTAAAATATTTTTCCAGCAGCACATTATAATTTAGGGCACGTTAGAAATACTTCTAGCAATTTAAAGTGCATTCCTACTAAATATAATATTATTTAGTAAGGACTACCTAAGTCACATATTTTCTTTAATGATATGCAGAAATATTTCCTTCATGTAATCAAGTCAAATTAAAATTTTCATATAGTCAGTAGATTTTTGGTAAAAATCATAAAAAATCTATTTTTTTTCAACATTTAATATGACACATTTTGTGTTACTCATGTGCCGCGGATATTTTCTCCTCGATTATTGCGCAATAAGATATTGTCCTTTACAAGAACATGTTCAACAAGCTCATTAGTTGACGAAACTGTTGTTTATTTCCAAATGAATTACATAATCATTAAAACTTAATTAATTATTGTTAATAAATAATAAGAAACGAATACATGTTTTGTTAATAATTTAATAGATTTGGATAAATGTAGCAATGTTATACTTTAAATTTATCCATGGACATTGATAATAATATCAGTGATTCATTTTGTAGATTTTGTAAGACCCAAATTTTAGTAGATTTAGATTTAGATTTTGAGCAAATGGCATCAAAATATATCCAGTATAAGACCAAATGTAAAAAGATTTGGAGTGTTCTGTTTTTATCCTAAATAATCTTTAGTACCCTGATAATGAGGCACTATATAAGAACTTGTAAAAGTTCGAGGAGCTTCAATTAATATTGAATTCCTACAAGGGTCGCCACAAAGCTCCTGTAAAGAAATAAACTTTCCGTATTTACTTAATGTTTCTGAGATGGAGTACCGCTACAAAGACAGGATGCAGCTTAGGAAGTCTGAAAATAAGGAAGAAAATAATTGCAGTTGTTACAATCGGTATAAAATTTAATTAAGATACGACGTAGTTTCAGAAATATAAATGAGAACTATATTAGTGGTGTACGAAAAACGTTTGCAGGATCCTAATTTTTCTTTTGTTTAGATTACTTATTAAATATTGTTTAGTAGAGTGTACACTTAATATTTTTTCAGAACACAATTAAGTACCGGGCAACAAATTGTTAGAAAATATGAAATTTTCGATTTTAAATATTAAATAAACTTTTTAATTTTTGTATAAGTTCAGTCAGCAGGAACCGCACCAAAATTCAACTGTCAATACTAAATTTATTTTTTATATTTCATATTTAAACCTGGATCATGGTCGTGGCCACAGCAACACTCTTTATATATTTTTTTTAATATACTTTACGTTTCAAATATTTAATGTCCACAATTAATATAACTTTAACATCATAGATATAATTTAGTTTACAAGGTTTGCAATATTTGATTACAATGAGTTTAAATTTAAAAGTATAAAAATTTTGAAGAGCTTGCAACGATTTTCTATTCAAGCCAGGCCAAACTCCAGAATCCAGTAAAAACTGTGCTAAAATATTCACGAAGCAGCCAAGCGGCAACGATCGATCGCTTCGCTGTTGGATCCGACACTCGCTTCATGAGCATTTTTCCGTGAAAGGCCCTATCACACGTGTACATGGGCTCGAACAATCGACACTTTTTATTATCATTAATTTTTATATCGGAAAATATACAAGTAACTTTAGTTATTTCTTTAAGGCCCACGTAAATAAATGATTTTACCAATAATAATATTTGAAATTTTATTGCAGTATCTGGAAAAAGATTACCTAATTATATTATACTACTGTGTGTAGGACCAGAGACTAATTTTAAACTAAGAAACTTCCACGATAAAAAACATAAATAGGTATATATTTGTATGTCATATTTTGCGAAAATTTTGTTACGTTTGAGGCGTTGTTCCACGAAACGCGAATAGAACATTAAAACAACTTTTTTTGAAATTCTAATAATATTTTTCCACACGTAAACTGTCTTTATATGAAACAATATCTGTGGCATCATATTTGTCCCCCAAGTTTCCGTGCGGAAATATTGAAACGACGCAGTCCCGAATATTTAGTATTCGTTTCAAAAATTCTTTTTCTAGTTACTTGGTTGCAGCCGTTGAGCCTATATTGCTTTGTATTCAAATTTTCTCAATCGAACTCCGTTAAGAGACCTTGTTGCAATTAATTGTTGTAGGTCGTAACTTTAATTAAAGCTTCACTCACGTAGTTTTCAAATCTTAAAGTAGATTTGAGAGAATTTTATTTATTTTGTAGTAAAACTGACAAAGGTCTTATTTTGAGTTAATGAAACTAAAAATTATTTTTAAATCATGGAATATTTAAAAACACAGTTAGATCTATACATATAATAAAATTTTAACTGATCGCTTTCTGTACATGAAGAATATATGAAAAAAACTATTAATAAGGGCCTTTATTAACGAAATACAACCCAAAATAATATTTGATAGAATAATCGTTATAGTTTTTATTAATATATTGCCGTAAGCTTCACTTAGTATTTCAAGTTCATTTTATTTCAATATGTTCATAAATAAAAAAGTTTTATAATAATATTCCTATTCCATTGCGGTGTGGATGATTTCAAATCAACAGTAAATAATCTTTTTTTTAAGTGAACGTGAATTACTTATAGTATCTAAGGCTATCCATCAGGTAAGAATGTTGATTACAATTTATCACAGCATTTATTTATAATAGTTAAAAAAACAAGGACCATCGTCCACTACAGTGTCCTTAGTTGTTCAGCAGGGTGCACCAAGAACAGGAGAAGTTGGCTTAAACTCAAGGATGGATCAAGCCTCTTTTACCTAAATATATCAAAGATCGAATAGCGAAGATCTTTAGTGTATTATGTGAAATGTTAATGGATTAGTCAGATTATAACTATGACTGTCTTGAGCGAAAAAAAACTATCGTAAAAAGCGCTTTTTAATATCGTGTAGGTGTCAAGTTGATATTCTTTAATTGAAACGCTATTGTAATTTTGTAAACTTAAGAACTACTATGCCCAAAGAGAAAGTGAGATAACGAGAAAAAGAGAGATGCAAAAAAAAAACAGTTGTACAAAATCATAAATACAGAATCTTTCACCGCGTCAGACCTGCGCCCGCATCTACCGCCAGCTCATCGAACTCGTCCATGTTTGGCTTGGAACATAGGTGTTCTCCCTACACATATATGCACATTGAAATAATATTGAGAAACTTACGCGCTAAGTACTCGTATTAGAATATGTATGGAAGTCTTACTGCTACGAACTAAAAGTCGAGTCTATGTACTGAAGTTCACAGAGAGTGGCTATATTTAAAAAAATATTCTATTTGTACCCCGTGTAGTGTATCATTATGATAAACAAATTCACGTGTGGCCTGCTGTGAAGTGAAATTCATGTTTTTGGAATTGAGGACGTGTGGAGCATATTAACCACGGTGATTCGTTGTTCATCGATGGAGGTATACTGGATGGAAGGAAGTGTGATAAATAACAAAGCATGTCTTCCACCTGATTTTAAATTATTGTTTCTTCTTTTTTCATTATTTTAGTTTCTTGTGTAACGCTTTTCTGAGATTAGACAACGATATCAAATATTTAGGATTCTTTCTAAGGTGTTCAGTTATCAACCGAATAGTTGAATATAATATTAACTATGATTTTAACAATTCATTGGTAATTTTACAAGGGACGCTTGCTAGACATCAAGTGTCCTGCGCTGCTCATCTGTTACAGAATTCGCATGCACGCCAATGATGTTGTCTTAGGTAACCCGTAGAATAATTTTGTCACCATCCGTCATAATGTCGGAGAAAATAAGTAAATAATTTACAACATTAAGGTATCGGAAAGGCTTTTTAGTAACAATGATTTCTTTATTATCTTCAATCAATCGTGGTCTTTCGTAATCATAGGCATTAGTCTCCAATGTACATTTATGGTTTTAATTTTTTACTATCTGATTAGCTCCCCTCCTCCTATTCTATTAAGCGTTTATTAACGGTGTTTGTGCATCATTAAGTCACCAAATGTTAAAAGAAGTTGCAACGTTTTTGGTCTAATTGATTCAGAAAAGATACGGTGTGAGAGACAGAAAGATAGATCAGGACTTCTCGCATACTGTATTCTTATTTAATAAATATTCCCAAATGCTCGGAATACATCATTGCCACGTCATGGATGGTATGGATATTTTACGTGCAGAAATGAGAAATTAAAAACAATTAAGCCGATGGACTAGACGCTGAGACCAAACCTCGGGCTGATATCGGATCCTAGATCTGTTACTCGAGAGGAAGGTTCAACAATAAATAAGCTACGGTCGTCAGAATAAGTAGTACGAGAAAGTGCTAAATTTATGGAAATTTACACATAAACAAACTGGGAATCTTCAAACACTTATTCAAATTTTATTGCAACATAGTCAAAAACGTTTTCTCAGATCTGCTTTCACAAATTCCGTGCACATGCACCGAGGCTGTAAAATCCTCATTCAGCTTTTAATCAGACGGTAGCGGTGCTTCCGCGGCTACGACTTTACATAGAACATAATGGGAAACAGTGCTCTCGAAGAAAATATTTACCTGTGAGCTACATATCTCCCGACTTTTATTATGAAAGGCTTTCACCAGAATGGTAAGCACTGTTACGGGCCGAAATAACTTTAAATTTAAAAGGTTATTTTCTGATTCGTTACTATAATTGTTTTGCTTGTAGAAACTTTGCATTTAACTTTTGTTTATTGAAACCTTAAAGTTCGGTAATAAAATGAATTTTCCTTTACAATTATGAATCGTCATTTTACATCTAGAATATTGATCTCAATCCTATACCTTATACCGTGTTTTGTTTCATATAAATGTTTATCTATTTCAAGCTATGAGACACTCACAGAGTTAAATATAATTGTTTTTACCCTTTTTCACATTCTTAATTATTGAATTCCTAGAAATATGTACTTACATAGTGTTCAATATAATGAGTAAATGAGCAGATATTTATAACTATCAACTTTTCAGTCCAGTCATCTAGTCCAGTTGGTAGTGACCCTGCCTGCCGAGCGTGGGGTCCCGGGTTCGATTCCCGGCCGGGGCAGATATTTATGTGACAGATAAATGTTTGTTCTCGGGTCATGGATGTTTGTGATGTGATAATTGTGTATGTCCATGCCACTCGCAACACAGGGAATCCTAGTGCGGGGGTGTGAGTGTGTGAACCTTTATTATTAATTTTTATTTTTTAGGGCATAGATAGGTACTTGTATAATACAAATCAGTCAAATTTCTCTTTTAGTGTAAAAGAAAATTAAAGAGAAAGAGAGAAACAGGAGAGAAAAAACATGCAAGTGACTCCTACATCTTCGTTTGCATAGAAATTTTAAAAGTTTTAATTATGTCTTCCTTTAGTAAACTCTATCACAGCTATGTTTATTTTATCGTCGACGCTTTATTGGAATTTTTTCATTCTTGTAATTTTAACTGTCATATTTTAACCTTTAAACATAATCGAAAACTAAAAGTATTAACGCAAAATCAAATGTGAAAAAAATAGTTTGTAGACCGAAATCAAAAGGATAATTAAAAAGTGAATTTGAATTTGAAATACTAATATAAATGTCAGATACTTCAGTTCAATGTCGCGAGTATTAAGAATCGGTAACTTCATAGATAAGGACCTATTACCAAGGACTTAAATAATTTTACACGTTCTAAATTACTGCTTCACCGTATATGTTTTAAATTTCATAAATTCATTTTAATAGACAATCAAAATACGAGGGTTTGAAAAACCAAATAAAGTGGTTCATTTAAAATACACACTGTCAAGCCCGCTGAACTTAGCCTAGAACATGGCCGTGCGCTCAGATTTTGTAAAATTGAAACAAACGGAGCTTGCAACTTAACATGCGACGTGACAAATATTAAATCCGCTTTTCACGAATCACGATGCCGGATAAAACGTTTTATCGTGTAGATGTATGCGACATGTTAAATAAAAATTAAATTGTTCAAAAAAAATGTTTGTTGTAAATATGTATATTTTTATGTAGAATTTTTATTACACACAATATAGCTGTTTTCTAAGACTGTGTGAGATGAAAACTATTGTCTCCATACTGGCCAAGTTTGCCTTGGCTGGATTTATTTTTTTAAATATAAATAGGCTATAAACGAACAGAGCGGCCACGTGATGGTCAGTGGTCACCGCAGCCTTTGTCCATGTGGTTCCCAGAATAGCGAAGGAATCGCTCACCCGTTGTCGGTCAAAAAGGAAGCGGGGAACCTATTGTTATAAACATTATGAAAATATTTTTGATTATTCATATTTGCAAACTATTATTTTATCAACACATAGTATGGGTGTGAAATAGCAACATGTTCGATCTAAATTATATAAGTGGCACTTAGATGTTGAGTATATATTATAGCTACAAAAATAGGCTATTAAATTAATAATTTGTGTAACCAGTGTGCGTGAATTTCAATTTTTTAAAATAATACAATACGAAAGGATCCGGGACTATTAAGCACACATCAATATTTCTTAAATTTAAAAATAATATAATTTGTTACATATAAATGATGGGCCAGATTATACCAGTAAATAGTATCTTTATCTAAATATATGAAAATAAAGAGAAGTAGCGACGTCCTTTAAGCATTAATAGCACATAGAAATACTGAATACCAAGAGGAAAATATTTCATTCGTGCAGTACGTACGAACTCAATTATTTTATCCACAATATACATTGTTCTTTTGTTGTTGTAGAATAACGTATACTTATATTAATGTCCAGTAGACCCAAGCCAATGATGCGTGAATTACTTGGAGATACCTAAAGGCCCCTTAGGAAGGTCGTCCACTTCGAGTTTTGACAATATATCTTCACGTTCACATGTTACTCGTAGTTACAAAGCTGTTCTGTACTGATGCAACGGCTAGTATCTAGCTGAACTGCAATATAACTTAAACTAATTTTGAAACAATACTTTGTTCAACGATGATGTTAAAGTCATTTGAATATTATTATTGATCAAAATGTCGATTGGTTTATATGAGATCCTGTCACAGAACACTTTGTAGGTAATTGCCTTATGCCTATTGGTCATTGCCTGTGACAAACATTTGTGATTCTTGTTGGCTACTTAGCCAGCCAAAGTAACTTACAATTTTATTAGATTTTAACCTACCATCCCTTCGCTTCGAGGAACTTAAATTTTACGTACACAAATAGTAATTGAACGCTCAATTTTATCAGATGTTCTATAGATATTTCCTAATGTCTTATCCCTAAACCTATCTCGTGAGTCAGTCTATGTATTGGTAAAAACCGTATGAGGAGAACATTTTTGAGATTACCATATTCAGACAGAAATGTAGAATTTATTTTATACTATATAGCCTGTGATCACCTGAAATACTATACCTTTCAAATGGTAAAATATTTTTTGAAAAGTATGCCGGGGTTTCCGATATTACTTTCCGCATGTATATTATACAAAGTGACAAAAATTGTACTCTCTCTATAATATTAGTATACATTTGTTAAATAGGAGAATGTTATCTGCTAGTTGTTATTTACTAGTTTATCTATTGATATAAAACAAGTTACACCAGATATTTTAACACCTTACAAATATTAATAACTTTCGTTAACCCTTTTTAAGCTGTATTGAGAAATATGAATATTTGAAAGACCGTAAAAATAAAATGAAAGTAAGATGCGTTGTAATTATCATAATAATATTGTAATTATTAACTAAATAAATGTTACGTAATCAGTATTTCGAATACCGACGTCATAACGACTACTTACAACATATATATCTACATACATTTATTAATTTGCATTAAATTAGGTCCCAGAACTTTTTGTTTCTAAACGTAAAATTCATTTAGGATATCAAACTAAATTATCAAAATATAATTTATGCCAAAATACGGTATTAGGAATGTATAAAGAAATTCGTACAAAGTGTTTGAGTGAGTAAGCATCATGCAATTTAGATGTTCACGCTTCTACATTATGTTGCGTTGCTCCATTGTTATCTGTTACCTGTATAGAATTCAGTAATGCTTACTTATTTTTCTTCCAGATTTCTTACACGTACATACACAAGCGAATCACATGTCAGTCGATGAAATAAATTAGTTTTTAGGGTTTTCATGCATCAAATATAAAATTTAAAACATTGTAGGATCCACTCATTTTTTCTTTTGTTCAAAAAAAAAAACAATTTTTTCCACATTTACACTTAACAGGTAAGGGTTAACTTGGCTTTATATATATTATAGATATCTGTGATCCAACAACGGACGCATACCGAAAACAAATTAATTTTTACTGAGGGTAAATTAGAATAATTAAAATATGACTATCAAATAAAGCATATCATATACATTAAAATACTTGTGATAAATTCATTACTGGTTCTAGGTTTTTTTAATAACACTTCTTCGGCAAATCAACTAAGTCAATTATACATTCTTCACTTTACCAACGTCCGGCTCATTTAGTGGCTACCACTCCATATTCGTAATTAAGGATTACGGATTGATTTTTAAAGCAAATTGAGATCAGAAAATATGTGGAATAAATTTTTCATTAACAGTTATTTTTTTACATTTTTCAAGATTTCATTTGATTTCACGTAATTTAGGAATATAAAATTGTACAGTTTGTGAACGCCCTATTAGATATGGTGAGCGACTTTGAAAACCATTTCCCGAGCATTATGCTAGAAGACTCCCCGAGGGGTTCGCATATCGTTTGAGATACATTCTTGAAACAGATACGATGCTAGATCTCAAAGTTATAACCTGTATATCTAGAATTTGAATCGTAAAGCGCGAGTATTTATCACTTATCATTCATATCATTTACTTATCATTCATAGTTTCTGCATAAAAAAAACATACATTCTGATAGAAGTAGTGTCCTAATATTTATACTGAAAACTTTAAATTTAATTTAATTTCGAATTTTAGTATATATTATACTTCATCACATCCTTATGCTTCGTTACAGTAAGTAAAATTAAAATGGGTTATATTCCCATATGTCTTGAAGGCAGTTCGATTCTATAATAAGAATAACAGTTTTTTCACAATATTTTCCTACGAGAGTAGGGTCTTCCACTTGAGCTTTTTTTAAAAGTAGCCTCACGTTTTACAGCACATACGACTGTCTAAATAACAAGACATTCTTACTTAGCCCGCTATTTTAAATTGTCCTCTGCATAATTTAACAAGTAAGGCTCCAAATCAGTTTTCAGTCATAATCATAACATATAAAATTCTTAAAGTAACCAACTATCCTAAGTCAGTTCTCAATACCAATCCATATTAAATTTTAAAGTACACAATTACTGAACAGATATGTATATTCATGTAAATATCCATTGAAAAAAAATTCTCACCCTCATGTTGCAATAACTTTCATTATAGACATATTCACGAGTGCTTCCAAATGACGAGAAGGTCGTAAAGCAAAATGACATTCTGATTACCGGACCATTTATCGACAGATTTGGCGCGATAGATTTGTAACGATAACTTCGAAATTTTCGATTTAAGAGCCTTTGAAAACTCATCAATGAATCCATAACTTCTGTTACAAATTGAGCAAGAGGTCATTTCAAGGTCAATAATTTAAAAAAAAGTGACGTGAACCGTGTTTCGATTATGTTATTCAAAGCATTACCCTGCGTGCATTATGAAGATTTATTTTAACAAATTATTTACTGTTTCTTCTAAACTAATTGTAGTTTAAAATTTTATGTTTACATCTAATGACTGTAAACATACAGGCACGTAGTGGATGCATCCCAAATGATAGTATTGTAGTGTTATAATAAAAGATCTAGATATTTTTAGAAGATATAATGTATTTAAGAATTTCTGGCCGTTACAATGACTATAATACAGAAGTTACAAGATTGAGAAACTAAAAAGAAGGTCACTTGTAAGTAAGAAGCTAGGCCCGTCGGTTCTCTGGCGTGCAGCGCACGGAGACCTCGGCGACTGGAGCGTGCGTTTAGGGCGCACGAAACGATCGGAGTCCCCGGCGTTCAGCGCACGGAGACCTCGGCGCCTGGAGCGTGCGTTAATACGCACGAGACGCGTAGATTGTCCGGTGTTCAGCACACTGTATGTGTGTATACTATGTGAGTACCAAAATACTAGATATAAAAACATGTAAGTATTATAAATATTACAGTATATAATTAAGTTACGTAAAATCTGTATTGATATTAGAGGAAGGTAGAGATCGGGTTTTTTGAAGGCATGTAAGGCACATACTTATGTGACATTGTTATATTTAAATATATTTCGCACTAACTTGCTCCTTTGGATAAATACTTATTGAATGTAATCATAATATCGTGATTATTGAAATAATTCACTTATAGATTTGATTGATACGTAGATCGGGGAGTACTGAAACAACTTTTTAAATCCAGGTTAACAACCTAAGAAACTCTAAGAGAATCTTATTTATAAGGATGGATAACACCATCTTCCTTAAAATGAGCATAATTATTCTGTGATAACATATCTGATTTTAATAACATATCAATTCACAATAAATCACAATTCAGTAATCCTTACTATCGATTAAAAGATCTAGCATCCTTAACAGTGTTTTTTCGTTTGACTAACACTACCGTTGATTCTTAATAAACCAGCGAGCTGCAGATATCCTAAGTTGTAAAAAGCAACCCCAGCGGTACTGCTCTAAGTAATTATAGGGTTAGATAGAGGAGTATCGTTGGTGTTACTTGAATGGTTTGCATATCGCTACTAATACAAAAAGTTCTGAGTCATTTTTAAAAAGTTACACTATCAGAGATATGCAAACCATCCAGCTGAATTTAAAATTTTAAATATTACTATCAGAAGGAGAATAATACACAAAGAATACCCAAGCATGAATATTATCCTAACAATAAATGTAATTAAAATATTCTTTAGTGTATTGTTTATTACTTTAGGGCACTGAAACAAATTAATATGCAGCAATGGCGTCTGTCACTGCATTCACTTCATTTGTATTCCTCTCGTCTATAGCGCTAATCAGAATGAATATTGCGGTAAATAAAATGTGATCAATAGTAAGACATGCTGTTTATCTTTTATTACGATATAAAACAACAAATTATTATAATTATTACGCTGACATTTGCGTGTATTCACATAAAATTAAATCATCGATTTCGATTCGCAATTAAGAATTTTTTTGTAAAGCTATATTATAATTAGCTCCGAAATATTACGGAATGCATATTTGTATGTCCAAAGTTTTTATACAAAAATATAGATATATTAGATAAATGCCATACTATCGACGGAACTGGTATATTATTTTGAAAGATAGAACGCCACAATAATATTAGGTTGGGGAGAAAGTCTTTTCGCATGTTTTATGAAAATTCAAATTTTTTTTTAATAAAGTTGTTTTAAACTGAACTGTACTTGAACTGAAAATGTACTTTACATAAGTAACATTTTGTTCGATAAGTTTTTGCCATCTTGTGGCTAGGGAAATGATCACATTGCTATAGAAATTCTGGGGTTTCTTATCAAAGAACTGCGTCAAGTAGTTTTGGCAGTCCTCACGTGATATTAAACTGACACTGCCTAAAGAATTCTGAAGAGACCAAAACAGGTAGAAATCTGAAGGTGCAAGGGTCGGGCTATATGGTGGATGTATCATCATCTTCCAGCCAAAATCTCTTAGTTTTTGCTAAGTCGCCAAAACTGTGTGAGGTCTAGCGTTATCATGATGAAAAGTCACACTCTTTCTATTGACTAATTCCGGCCGCTTTCTCTCAACTTCTTGCTTTAGTCTCATCAGTTGTTCGCAGTAGAGTTCAGAATCGATGGTTCTGCCTGGCGGTAACAGCTCATAATGAATGATGCCCTTCCAATCCCACCATATACACAGCGTCACCTTGTTGCGAGTTAACCCGAGTTTTGCCACAGTCTGTGAAGCCTGACCGGCCTTTGACCACGACCTTTTTCGCACGTTCTTATCGTACGTGATCCACTTTTTATCAGTTATCAGCTTCTTCAAAAATGGTTCGGTTTCATTACGTTGTAATAAAGAATCGCAAATGAGGACACGGTTCATGAGGTTTCTTTCAGTGAGTTCGTGTGGCACCCAAATATCGAGCTTTTTTGTGTACCCAGCTTTGCCCAAATGCGTCAAAACTGTTTTGTGATTAATTTCCAGTTCTTCAGCTATGTCGTAAGTACTGATATGCCGATCTTGCTCCACTTTTTCAAAAATGGCATCCATTTTATCCGTGACAGGGCGACGTGCATCTTCAACATTAAAATTTCCGGATTGAAAACGCTTAAACCAATTTTGTGCTACTCTCACAGACATTGCACTAGGTCCATAAACATCACATATTTTTTTGCGGCTCGTGTTGCATTTTTGCCTTTTTTGTAGTAAAATTTTAAAACGTAGCAAATTTCTTCATTACACTCATTCATCTTGGCAGTGAGCCAAAAAAATGAAAATCACACATTTTCCAAATTTGGATTTGAAATTATCTTCTTTCAAATTCAAACTTTTTAATGATACCAAAACCGGCCAGATTCAAATGGTATAGTCAAAGAGATTTTATTACAAGTTCATACATGCTAAAACGCCAAAAAACTTTCTCCCCAACCTATTATTATAACATCATTGGCATTTGCATTGGATTTGTGAATAAAAATCTTTCCTTATTTAAAAATTGTACATATCTTAATCCAGCGTTTACCTTGACGTTTTGTTGATCATATTTGGTAAGTCCCACTTTATTCTTGTAATTCGAGTATATTTGCGCGAAGGACGGAAACCTATCATTTATCTCACTCCGAGCTTACGTAGACATGCAAGGAGATGACGGTTTTCTTACCTAAAAAGAAGAGTTTTTTATTGTCCCTTTTGTGCATGAAACCGCTTTTGTTTCTGCCATTAGGTACCGTATTTTAATTTGGCACAAAAACGAACGATTTGTTTAGATAATGCACAGCATTTGATCAAATTTCGTTAGCAGATAATTGTAGTTGTACATCGTAAAAGTACAAATATTGCTATGATTATATTAGCATTACGTTCTGAGAATATCTGTTAATGATCGTGTAACTTCTGAACTAGGTGAGCGATTGAAATCATATTAGTCATAAAATATTTTTGTCGCCACGATTTCAATGCTAAGTTCGATAGATGGCACCGATGTATTCAAGTCCTTAACAAATATCAGTACACTGTATTCATTGATTAAATAAATATTTTAATGCTACCCTGGAACAGCCCGTTTAACAGGTGAGACATACGATAATTTACGATGTTCTTAATGATATAAATCACAACAGATTAAGCAAATGCACGGCATCGTTGATCTTTCACTTCGAAAATGATGCGATAAGGAAATTACTCTATGTTGGCACCGCACTGCCTATGATGATGTTGATGACAATGTTGATATATTACGCGTTCTCGCCCGATTACACACAATTTTTAGCTTTTGAAACACGGTAATTCATATGTGCGCGCGCTGGCAGTCGTAGCAAGAAAAAGGCGCCAATCTTACTTGACACACGTCAAGTTCGGCAGTTTTGCCGGTACGCCAGATTCAAAATAACTGTCATTCGTCATTGTTTTGGAAGGCAAGAATTATGAATGATTTAATTGTTTAGGGTAACGGAAGATGTAGATATTATATGGCAGAACCAAGATTCCCAGCCCAATTAGTATTGTATAATTTGCAATATCCACATCAGAAGCCGTGAGATATGCTATGACAAAACTAGATTTCCACCTAGTTTTGTCATGCCAGGTTCAAGATCTAAGATCTAAAAAGTTGTTAGGGTTTATCTTAACATAAGCATTATACATTATATTAACATAAGAATTAGCATAGCTAGAACAGATTATATCGCCAAGTTTATTACCGACGCATTGACAGCCAAAAAGGAGGTGGGAAAACAGCCAAATGTTAAAAAAAAATCATGATTGATTCTAAGAAAATGGCAACGAACCAGGTCTTTGGCAAACCAACATACACGAAGATTTTCAAGATTGTACTGGATGTTCGAAAAGGGATCTGGTGCTATTATAAATCTGTTGTCTAGTAGGGTGCACTGCGAGCTGAGGAGGTGGAGGACATGCTTTATTTATCTAATGCCACAGTAAAACGGATTAACTACTACAAGCAAAGCATTGTAATAACATGTCATAATCCACTTTGGACTCGCTACCTACTTCAGTTCTTAAAGGACATTTTTTCCTAGAAAGCGTAATGGAATACAATTACGCTTGTGTTAGAAAAAATATCACTGAATAAAAATAAGCGTGAAGTACAAAGACGTTCTATGTAACTTCTTACATCTTATCAAACTGTTGTTACACTGACGACTTTCCTTTGGAAACTTAAACATGAAAGTTTGGATTGTCGGCCGGCAAACCATTTAATATATACACATGTCTACTCCTATTCTTGGACAGTGGATGGTCTGTTCTCAGATTGATTTATTTCGATCTGTTATATATTTACATTCTTTAAAACAATGAACAACAACATATCATGTGTTCACCAAATTCTTTGTTATTATACTAGGACATCCAATTTTTTCCCATGATATTGCAGGTCACAGTATCTTTCCATGGTCCTATCGATTTTTAATTGCCAATGAAAATTTCAAACAGGCGCAAATGTAATAAAACTGCAGTTTTAAACTCCATACATACTGTTTGGATTGCCTTTATTATCTATATGTATATCTATACATATAATAAAATTCTAAGTGATCGCTTTCTGTTCATGAAGAATATATGAGGATGATATTTTCTTGCTAAAACTTCAGAAACGTGAACCAAAGTGTAAAAAAAATTTCTTTAAAATTTCTTTCATCGCATACGCTGCGGAAACTTTCGATGGTAGACCAAAAACATGTTCTACAATATTAGAAAACATTTACAAATAACTTCGCGATACTATATGTCCAACTATTGTAGTTATGTCACTATAACCACTTTTTACATTTTAAAAACTGACCAAAATCAGACCATGAGAACCATACCTTCATATTAATCCTTATCCCTATAAATAATTTCATATTCAGAACTGTTTCAATACCCATAGACAACTTTTTGAATTACTCAAATCGGAAATTCCGTTTAGAAGATTTTACGAATTTAGGAAAATAAACACCGCCGACGCCGCCGCGCAATTACCAGTGTAGCCCCACGCAAAGCAGCCGTAGCGTAGGCCGGCGGACAAGGGGTCGAGGGAGGACACACGAAATGCGGGGAGGGCACATGTATGAAATAGGTAGTCGCGCGATCGGTATGTGTTATAAAGAAAAAAAAAATACATACCAATATCCGTTATAAAGATAAAATTATAAATATATCTCAAAATGTTTAAAAATAAAAGTACACCCGAGCGAAGCCGGGCCGGGCCGCTAGTTTAAAATAATTCAGTTACTATTTCTTAGCGTAAGGCGTAGTTTTTCTGAAGCGAAATGAGAGCAGTTTGCTAGTATTTTAAAAATCATTAAATAACTAACTTCATTTGCTGCGCAACGTTATTTTTTGGAATTCTTCTTTACGGACAAGCCATCGGATCGATCGAATCACAAAGTTAAAGGAGTATCACTTTGAAATATAACACTAGCTAGCAAACTAAGTAAAAGTGGAAAGCGATAATGGAGTATTGAAGAAACTCACTCAGCGTTTAAAAGTACCTCAAATACAAAAACAAATATCAAATTAGTTTCAAGTCATTGGAGTACTTACAAATTAATAAAACCTGATAACGTGGCTCTTATCCTTCAATGTTGGTTAGTGGGTCATAACTAAGAAGCTACATAGGTATGAAAATGCTTCATTGATCGTAAACGATAATTGTAATAAGTTACAACGTTCGTTGTTAACGGCGGGGTACGCCCCATCGTTAGTCGCATGTAGATCAAAGAATAGCAACAAGCAAACACTTATGTTCACAGATACAAATGTAACAACGAAAGTACAATACATAAAGAGCTACTTACGGTTCATAAGAATCAAGTGACACAAGTACTTGAGTAGAGAGTCTTAAGGAAGTAGGTCACAGAATTGACGACAGGTATCAATTGTTATCGCCTTAAAGTATTTGTGTTTTGACCTGTAGATTACCAGAAAAGGAACATAATAATTAATTTTAATCCACTTGGCAGCTAAAACAGAAATTTAGGACTGCTTCCATACTTTAGAGGGCACGGAAATAAATCTCGATTATATTTGTAATGTAATAATTATTTATGTAAATGATAAATGCGAACTACATCTTACATCCAAAATGAAAGAATCTTGTTGAACATAAGAATTAAGTATGGATTCTTTATAACGTGACTTCAGTATATACTCGTATATTACGTATTTAATAAACGATTAGATGTTTATTCTAAATTTTATTTTCTATTGTGTATTTTATCCACTGCTTTTAACTTTTCAGCTTCCACCCAGTCATAACTAGCGAACCATATCAGTCAGTTAGGCATTAAGTATGCGCTTTATCTATAAAATGACATTCAAATAAACAAATATACACAATTAATCGAAACACATTTTATACGTACAATTAGACCAGTAAGACGTAATCAGAGAAGATTTGGCTTTAAGAATTTACCTGGAAAAAAGGGTCAAACATTGATGGCGACCATAAATTTGAATTACAGTATGTGGTTACATAAAATTTTATAAAAACCAAGGTTCAAGTTCTGCGATTTGTCGCTCACTTCAGTTAGAAAGCAGAAATTTCTCATATTCAATCGGTCATATGTATAATCCAGTTAACTATTAAGTGTGACAAGTTATTTTCATCGCAACATATTATACAGATAGATTTTTAAGTATCGTATCGTAAATTAAAATTACTATTATAATCATTCCATAAATTATTTTATGACTAGACCATGTACAACAACTTATTGTTACTAAAACGGAGATATTATATTTAAATTAACTGAAGGAAACGTTAAAGTTCCCTTTTAAAACGATAAACAGCTATGAACACGTGGGACGTCTTCTGTAATAAAACACTCCTGGAAGTTACTAGCTATATAAAACTGCATCGAGACAGACGTGACAAAAGCTTGTGATATTAAATTAATGTTTGCCTTTGTTGGTGAATGCTTCAATAACTTGACTACAACAACAACAAGTGGTCATTTTATTTTTCAAAATTATATTAGTACGAGTATACTGTGTGGATATGATCTTAATAGATAAATTCGTTTATAAATTAAACGATCAGGAACAAATGTATCAACTATTATAGATAGAAATTTTTATCAAATTCCTCATCATGAAAGTTGTTACATTATGTTATTGCATGCTACCGTTAACCAAGTTCCTTCAAACACCCTTGAAGTTCAGTACGAAAGATAATGTCAATGACGCTCATATACGATGTTTTATCTCTCAGTCCTCAGGAAACAAACCACAAAGTAGAAAAACTTCTGTGACAGAACTAAAATAGGGCCGGGCCATAATTTCATTTAAGTTCCAATAGAAACCATCCTTATATAAACCATCCTAGTATAAACCATTCTAGAATAAACATTTCCATTAAAAACAATCTTAGTAGAAACCGTTCTAATAAAAATAGTCTTATTAAAAATCATCCTTTATTTCTTTACATACCAACGACAATTTCGCAATCAAATTTTTTTAATAGTCGAACTTAAAAATTTAACATAAACATTTATTTTATATTAACAAACATGTTTTAAAAATAGATGAAAAGTATTTTATGGTTAATTAAATTGTATATAAGACTGTTACCACGGATGATACACAACTGAGTATAAATATTATATAAAATACAGGTGAAAATTTTATGAAAGCGGACAGTGAAACGATCGATGTTCATCGAGCAGAATATGAGTCGTTCTAAATATTGTAAAGGTAAGTTTTTAACAGATTCGCGAGTGCCAAATTTCACTAAAAATGTTCGGTGCCGAATACTTTTGATATCCAAAATTTCAGAACTTTTAAAAATGTTTTTTTTTGTTATATTTATCAACTAGTCACCCACTCTCGCTTTGTGTAAAAAAAACTATGCCTCATAATTAAATGTAGCATCGACATTGTTTTTAAGAATGTCTTTCAGTCGTATGAAGTAGAAACATTTTAATCTACACTAATAATAAGATTGTAACAAAACTTTAGTCTAATCTCTAGAATAAATATTTTTTTTAAATCTTAAAGAGTTTGTTGACTGTCAGGCACCAGTTACGCTTCGGGTTCAAATGCTCATTGGTAATATTGATAACTTAGAATCAGGTACAACTTAAAACATTTGATCGGGTGTGGCTTCGGGCACGGAATGTATTCGGCTTCGGAATGTATGCCAATTAATGGATTGCCAGTTTGTTATTAGAGTTTATTAAGGTGGTTATTGACAGATGTTGCTCCGAAAACTTGCCTATAAATCGTTTGTTACCATGCATATCAATAATATTCTTGATATTGAGAATAAAAATCATGATGCTGATGACAGTACAAGTGACGCCCTTAATACCACGCCCATGCAAAATATCTCCTGGATACAATTGAAAGAAAAAAGGAATAAACTTATGTCTAAACTTGAAACATCCTGGAAGACACAAGGTTACGTCTCAACCGCTAAGAAATCATTATACATTGTGACACCACAGTTTTAGAATGTTCCCGTGAATATTTCTAAGAGCAAAAGAATATTTAGTGTCAACATTTCTAAAGAAGTCCAGTTTTGGAGGACGAGGCTAAAATAATCTGAAGAAAATTGGTTTTACTCAATAGAGTAAAGCATTGCTTCACGTTAGAACATATTTTATAAAGCACTCCGACCAGGTCTGCAGGTCCAACTACCCAAATGGACTATTTTGCGAATTGAAAGACGAGCAATTCGGCTTATTTAGGATCTGAAGCTCACGGACGACTTAGAATCGTTTGGGTTGCAAAGGGACGTGAGTTGTATATGCATTTTTTTACCATTTGTATAATGGGGAATGTTCTTAAGAACTGTTTAATTTAATACCCTCAAATTTCGATCACTGTTTTATACGCCGCAATAACGATATACTGCCACGAAACTCACTGCCACATATGTGTTAGCTGTGAAATGAACTACCACCAGCGGTATTCTTACAGTGCTATGGCACTGAGACTTTCGGCCAGCAACGTATCGGTGTCACACTTGGTGTTGTTAATGTTTATAGGCGACATAGACCACTTATCATCAGTTTATTAGCTCGTTTGCCTGCTGTCATATATATATATATATATATATATATATATATATATATGTCATATATATACTATATATATACATGTATACTCACCATCGCGCAACACTTAAAAATTCAAAATTTTAGGATGAATATCATACAATATTTTCAACTTTATATGTAAGTAAAAATATCCACTAAAATATAAAGTTAAAACCACAAAATCCCTTCAATCTTGAAGCGGGGCATTAGTTACAATGGATACTTAAGTGATGTCAAAGAAAGGATTTAGTTAGCGCTCCGATTCAAAGCGAAGAAATCGGTATTCAAAGCTGAGAAGCTTTTACGGTTTTTCCTTCAGGCTTGAATTGCGTCTAGATGCTCTGAGGATTATTAATTGTTTATATTTATTTTATATACCCTCCTATAAAAAGTAAAGATATGATATCTTGAGGGTATAGGTAGTTCTGAATAGTTACAATTCCTTAACGTTTGAACAGAAGATTAGAATAAGATGTAGATTACAATTATAACAAGAGCACTACTTATAATAATAATAAATTCAATTTCAAAATCATTCAGGTATTTTATTCATATACTTAGGCACAAAATAGTTTGCTTCTACTACCTTAATATATTTTTATAATTATGCTTTCTATTTGTACTTATTTTTGTTTTTGTACGGCTAAAGATATTCAAAAGGAACGTCATGAACGAAGAGGGCCCTTCCTTGCATAATACCCAATGGGCTTATAAATCCCTGAAAGTCCCTTCACTTTGCCTTTAATGCAAGGTAATTATTTGAGCTAATTTCATTATTTAACCACCCAACTACTCTACTGATGTGTGCTGCTATTATGTCGGGTATCTGAACGTATAATAAAAACATTGATGGAGGTACTACTACAAGAAACTTGATTTTTGTAGGTCTTTAATCTATCCTCTATTGCAATAATGGCAACATGCACCTTGATGGAATTTGTTGTAAGTTAGACTCGGTCTAAGACTGAATGATAAGTTAAATAAGTTGCTAATTGTTCCTAGTTCGATATATAAAGTTAAGTAATTAGTAATTACTTCCAATATATTATGTTGTTATACAAATACCCGTAATGTACGAGTCTAACTTGCAAATGGGCACTTTTATTACGGAACATTTGCTTAATAACACTATACTTTAATAAGATAAAATATATTATGTTATATCCTAATATATCTAAATTATCGTATTGTATTTTATAGTTTATATAGAGAAATATAAAATATATTATTTATATAATATATATATAAATATATTTATATTAAACCCTGACTTATTTAAGTATAATCGTAATTTATATCCACGCATTGAAAAGGGGTTTTTATCGAAGCTTCCTTATTCAAGCAGTGTGGTGAAAAGAACGAAGCCATTCTGTCTTCAGTTTGCCATCCAATTTTAGTGGAGGCGACTCCAATCCCCACAGGAAATCTTCTTCAATATGTTATCTCTTGTTTGTTTGTATCATTTTCTCTAAACTACGCTTGAACAGACTTTAGCGTTTGTTGATTTTACAAATAATACCACGTACGTTTCTTAGCTTTGAACTAAATTATCATTTGTTTTGAAGTTAAAATATATTGTATTATTAGATACACAATTTAAAAGTAACAAAGTTTTATTTTACAAAAATGTTTAGCAATTTATAACGCCTACCGTACATTATTGTATAAGTTATAGAATTAATGAAGGGAAGTCAAAACTGAAAAAGAGTTTTTTAATTAATTAATTTTCACTTACCATCAGGTAAGATTTTAGTTAAGTATTAAGTTGCAATATGCAAAGAAATAAGGGTCATCAACATCTAAGATTGTAGACTAGTAGGTATATACATATATTTATTGTAGAAAATGCCGTCAGGCATTAAATCTGCCTATTTTTAAATTTGTTCTTTAAAGGTTAAAATAAATAAATTATTTTAATCAAATATTTCACACATGAATGTGTATGTATATACTGAAGAATTTATAAATAATTCAGACACAATTGTTTGATGTACACATTTAAATTTTAATTGCAATTATGGTCATTGTTTGGTCTTCTAAATTATAAAAAAAAAAAAAAAAAGGAGGTACCTTAGCACATACATCACATATTTTAAAACGTCTATTCAAAATCCATTGATATTATAATTTATATTGAAAATATAACAGACTTTTATAAACGAAACACAAATCCAACACGTAAACAGCAGCACTTTTTCGGCGTTTGAACGGTCACGAGTTAGTAACGCTCTAGGAATATTGAACACAAATCAATTTGCCGTAAAGGGCTGGGAAAGACGTGGTAAACTAGGCGGTTGCTATATGGATTCAATTCAGTTACTGGTAATAATCTCTATTGTATAGTGTACATTACATTATAACATAGCGATTTGGGCCGAAATATCATCAAAAAAACGTGAAATACAGGTTTGACGTTGGATAAAATTCTCATAATTGTACTATTGTTACCAGGAATATTTGTCGATTACTGTAGAAATTTAAGGTCTATTCTCTATGGTTCTACTTTAAAACTATGGCTCTGGCTTCGTTACCTTCGGAAATAAGGGCATTTTCTAAATCGATAAATGAACAGACAAGCAAACAAATAAGCAAATAATAATGTTCGTAGGAATTCGTTTTGTCGTCTGATATAAGGATCACTAATTATTGATTCTAACATTATTTATGTCACAATAAAAAATATGGTTTCACACAACAGTAAAGGCTATAAGGCTAAAAATAACATTTATAAATTATACAGTTTTCTACTGAATAATTAGAGATTGCGATTTTTGCCAAATGTTGCTTGTCTTAAAAGATATTTTTAAAATCTATCTTCTATTTAATCACCCGAACTTCTGTTCAGTATTTAAACAACGGTATAAAGGGACGAGCAAGTAAAAATATCCTCAGTTTAAAAATTAGGAGTGTTGTTGCTATGTTCGAAATAAAACAGTCCACTACGCTTGACAACGATGTATCTTAGAACAATAAAAACGGTAGATGTCCCTCCGCTATGGACGACATTTCTCATAAACTGAGCTGAAAAATAATACCTACTGTTTTAAGACTTAAAGGATCTAATTTTTCTTCAATAGTGAAAACATGTTATCAAAAGTAACATTTATTTTTCGACAATTGAGCCGATAAGCCGCCAAATGTCATTTAAACCTAACCTTAAGTCAAGAGTGAAAAGCCTTTTTTATATAAATGCGCTTTACCATCTAAGGCTACATTGGCACTACCCATCAAATGTGATTGTAGTAAAGCACTGACTTATAATGGGTAAAAAAATGTTTGTCATACATTGCCATTATCATTTAAGAATCGTGCACCCGTTATTGTTAATTAGTCTTTCAACTTAAAATCCAAAGCACCTTACAAAAACAATCGATTGATTTTAGAATTAGGGTAATAGTTAACCAGGCGAGGTAAGATACTTACTAATATGTACAAGTTTTATTGCGTAAACTAACCACAACACGGGCAATATAATAGAGAATTGAAAGGAATTGATTTCGCTCATTGGACAGATGAAATCACTAGCAATGAACTTGACTTGGACTTAATGTTAAATAAATCCCTACATTATTAGATTGCAAATAATGTCTCGAATACATTAGATAATTTTCATCTTTTCAAGAAAATAAAACTCCCCTTAAAATGTAATGTAAATATAACCACTTCAGGTAACCGAGATTATTCAGTTGAAAAATAATGAAGAGAAAAGTGTACGCCTTGTGAAATAATAAGCCTCCTCAAGAGCATCATTCAATCTCCAGCTCTAGGTATGACTTCACCGCTCTTTCATTATATGTGATATACAACGTCGCCTCATAACATGGGCTCTTGACCCGGGAAGAAATGAATTAATATTTTTCATTTTTTCTTATAGCTACGTTAAAATTAGGGTTGGTAAAGATCATAAAAACGGTAAAGTAAAATAAATTAAATATAAATTACTTAACAAATCACAATAAGTAAAAAAAAAAACTAATATAATTACCAAAAAGTAATTTAAGGAAGTGTAATTACTTTGGATACGTTAGGGAAACATTTTCGTTGATATATAAAAACAAACCAATATTTGATTTAACGTAAACGTAAATTTAATTCAAAATAATGTAACTATTATATGACTATTTTGGGAAAGAAATGAAATAACGGACGCTGGTGGGAAAACGAGTTTGGAAACACTCTCTCGTTCGTAGTGATTAAATTGCATTAAAGAATCATAATACGCATACAGTTAGGTTTACACTTACTTTAATTTTAATTTTACTCATGTTTGCCAAAACTTTTAATAAATTATGGGATAGTTTCAAAAGAATTAATCGATGTATAGAATCGAACCTAGGACCCATCGCTGGGCTGGCAGAATCACTATAAACTGGTATACGGGGTCGTCACATCAAACTATTGAAACTGTTTTATAAAATGGTTTTTGGAGAGATTAATAATACATTTTCTTTCTTTAATAAAAGTTTGTTGAAGCAACCCTAAGACTAAGGTCTTCGTAAATTGTTTTGTCTAATGGACTACGGTACCGAAGATCCCCTGTGATTGCGGCTCTCAAATTATTTTAATGAAAACGGCAGATCGAGTTTTGTTGACTCGTTCTCCAGTTTTTGATTTTCATACTTAAAGAGATTTTTACAATAATAGCTTTAGAATCACATATTTTTAATACAAAACATGAAGAGGATATCCGCAGTTTAATGGTAGATAATCAAATACCGAAAGAAATTTCGTTGAGGGTTTCTGAAGCGTTTCATTTCTTCTTTGTTTTTTCATTGATTTGATCGCCAGAGTGAAATATTCTCAGCGTAGAAATATATAATAATAATTGTATACGGGGGTGTAAAGTCTCCACACAATTTCGATTATGAACGAACCTTCGTTGTTTGTGCTGTACCCTGCTAATCAGCGGACGAAGCAACAGCGGAACGTTCCTCCTCTTCGAGTTCGTTAAGCTTTGTACTGTCCAGTTGTTGTGAGGTTGTTTGTCCGTCTGGCTAGATACCACCCACTTTGTGATATTTGCCGAGTAAAGAGTGAGTAAGAAGAAGAAAGAAAAACATATTTATTCTGTCTTAAGATTGCAGTTGGTACATACAATACCAATGTGGATATTTAATGTGAAAAACATGCACATAGTATAATGTAAAGATTACATAAGTAAATTACGGTAACAATAAAGACAGAAAAGATTCGCATTATTACATTGGCATGGGGTAATAACGCATCATATTTCAGTGCGACCCATGCTGCCAAGTAATTCAAACAAGTGGTTTACAACATAAGAAGTGCTTTCGGCAGGTTCAAACAAGTACATGCTAATATAATAAACATGTTTTCACGTGTTTAGTTGCAACACCAGAGAACCAATAAGCGTCTTCGGTCGTTCGTCCTTGGATGGCGATGCTTCGATATTGTATTCAAGTTATGAGTATAAGCGCGGGAAGCCGTGACTTATCATCACGCGCCTTTCTAATTGTTTGTTATTTAAATTTCAGTTATAACATTAATGTATACCAGTTTACTAAAACATATTAAATGGCTTTAATAGGCTTTAACTGCGTGATTTTAATTTTTTCTTCTATCTAACGATGAAGTGATGGTTACGAATTCTTTATTTCCAAACGACTTCACGTAATAAATACCCTTTGAAATCATTTCGATTGTTAAGTATACTTAAGAAGAAATTTTATAATTATTTTTGGACAATTTTTTTATGAGAAAACTAATCCTAAAACCAAAATTTTATCTGTAATGGAAATGGTTATTGAATAATGAAATACATAGCGCACGCTTAATGACTGACCTATGTAAGACGAAAACACCGTTTTTTGGGAAATCGCAAAAAACGTTATGGTGATCATGACTTGCCTTTTACATATATTGGCCTATAAATAAATTAAAAAATCTAATAACGCCGTACTAAAGTATTTAAGCATAGGCAATAAACTGAATATAAATATTGAAATGAAATTTTTGAGAAATTTTAATTTTTTACTATTTTTTTATAGTTAAAATGAAGTTCATCATTTTTATCATAAGCCTGTATTTTACTAAATACCTGCGTAAAGGTTTAGCATTTTTACGATTTCAGTCTATATTAGATAAAAAATTACAAGATTTTCCATATGTTAGGTCTTTTATGGCATAATTTGATATGTCCAAAAATTTAAAATAAAGTAAGTTAGCACGATTTTATATAAAATTAGAAATAAATTACCTGTACTTGAAAGAAAACAAATTTGTGTAAACTATAATCATCATCTAGTTATATATTTTAGTTTAAAAATAATGCCTACTATCTAATTAGCTTTATAAAGCCAACATAAAAAAGTTACTATAAGAATAACAAAAAAATTACCATCAAGACTTTAGTTACTTTCTATGCAATCATTATTTTCCTTTTTATTATCAATTCAGAGATTCATTATCTCATGATGTTTGATATTCAAACAGCTGAACTAGAATACAAAATTTTACTGTAAAACAAAACTTAGTTCTAAATATTAATAAAAATTATTTTATCTTTCTACAATTTCTTTTATATAAAATAAGTCAGTGCTTGACAAAATTCTCACCTGATAGTAAGTAGTGTGATAGAAACTTTAACATATAACAGCTTATTCACCCCTCTCTAGAATACTCCCACATCATTATGTAGTCGGAACAAGTCGGGCATGCTATTTAAGTCCTTTACAGTGCGCATGACGAAAGACGCAAACTGCATCATGTGCACAAGCGGGGTGTTCACGACGTAAGGATGGATACCTGCAGTACGTCGAGTTTTTCGACGGACGAACAGCAATGGGGGAATTATTTCGTACAGTATCTACGCACACTTTCCCAAATGCTTCCTATAGAAGGCCGAGAGGCTAGCAATCCTGCGCCTGTGCTCAAAAGCTTCACAGATTGATTTTGACCAGATCTTGGTCCTAAAAAGTTTCTTTGCACGCCTTTCCATTGAGTCCAAAGCTGATAGTTAAGATTTATCAACCCAAATATGATACAGGACTTCACATATGGTCAGATCTGAGTTTTGTGGAGGGCTAAAAGCTATTTTGGTGTGAAGTAGCGGCGCATCTTCGTCAGGACTTCGAGTTTCCTTGCAGCCACTTTAACTTTGGACTCAATGAACCGATCTAAATTGAGCTTCAAAGAAATTTCTACTCCCAAAATTTGATAAAGAAAATATCATAATATAAAATCAAATTAAAGCCAAAACCGTCACTGGCAGTTGCCTATTTCGTTAGCATCAATGCCATTCCAAAAATAAGAGTGTAAATCACCTTAGGCCTTCATTTAACCATAAATTTTTTTGTTCGAAAGTACGACAGTAAAGTTGTAACTATTGAATTTGGATTTATATTTGACTACTGACTCCTTAGCGATTGTTAAACAATTTGAAGTTCGAAAATAATTTTATTTTATGACGATCGTTGTATTTTTCCTAATGCCTCAATGATTTTTCTTTTAAATAGGCTTCAAAATAGCACAGATCAAATTTTTTACTCATTGTTATTCCTTCCATGGGTAATAAATGATATATTACAGTGCGAATAATGCACTCGAATATTGTTGTGTGTTATGAAAATGTTACTATGAAAATACTGACTTGGATGGACTAATTGGATTGATTTGTCGTCTATAACAAAGTGGAAAGTCTCATTATATTGGCCTCAGACACATAGCGTTTGTTAACTTATACCTATGATGGACACTGGACATACAAGAGTTTATACACAATCGTTTATTATATATCATAATATCTTAAAAAGAACTTGTTTTTAAATGAATTTTTTAACGTTTGAGTCTGCAACGATTTTTCACAAATTTTGTTGTTTCACTTCACGACACGGGACAATTTATTTTTTCTAAGACTTATAAGAATGTCCACTATTTCAAATACATACTTATGTTTTGCCTCCATATTTTAAAATTACTAGTGCGCTTCACTCCTCTCTTCATGAAAATCTCCTATTCTACTTCCATGTGGCGTATTGGGGCGGGCTAGAATACTCCCCCCAATCCCATGCTGGCAGAACAGGGTGTCGTAGGAGGCGACAGAAGCCGGCCTGCTTGGTGGTAGGGCTTCGCATATAGATTATATTATCTGTATTATTATTAAGTCATTAATATTATTACTGGTATTATTATCTTTCCGCGAAGCCTGCCTGGCTACCACCTTCCTGCTTGAATCAGCCGCCAAACGACTCGTCGTGTTCCGGCTGGAGAATACTTTCTTTCTTACCTTTTCATTTCCCGGCCAACAACGCATCGGTGATACCTTTGGTCTTGCTGATGTCCATGGGCGACGGTGACCACTCACCATCAGGTGGCTCGTCTGCTCGTTTGCCGGCTATTAACATAGAAAAAAATAAAAAAAGGTACTTTTTTACCTCGATTACTTCAATGTAACTTGTATCCTGTCCCTCAGTAGACTGTTCAGAAACTGTATTGTCTGGATTAAGACCAGTATCTTGACGACCGGGTGTAAAATTTCCTGTTTCTGATTTAGAATCGCCGGAAGAAGATGGTGAACTATTTTAATTTTAATTTGATACATTGTCATACGTAGGATCTTTGACAATAACGTCTGCGTCCAATTCATTCGTGTTTGTGGGTGAAACGTTAATTTACATAGTCTCAATTTCGATTAGTACATTTTTGATGAGTGAATTTGTCGGTTTTAATAAATATTTTGACATTCAAGTAAAACTGGTTTTCACTATTAGTGTTATCAGATAACAATAGTATTTTAAATTTCGTGTGTTACATTACATTGTAAGAACTATCTTGCTTAAAGTTTGAGTTTTTCTACAGTCAAATTGGTGATGCCTAATGTCCTGTATAAACAACCATTTCCGTGCTTATTTTCGTGAAAAAACAAGACTGAGAGATTTTCTAAAAATATTTGATACTGAATAGGTCTGCTGAAATTATTTTTTCATTAATTTTACATTTTTTTTAAATCTTCGACAAACGAGCAGACGAGCCATCTGATAGTAAGTGGTCACCATCACCAATGGACATTGGTATCACTAATGCGTTGTCGGCTATGAAATAAGAGCACATAAAGTACTGGCTCTCAAGCCCCCAGCCGGAACATGACGAGTTGTTTGGCAGCTGACTCAAGCAGGAGGGTGGTAGCCAGGCAGGCTTTGCGGAAAGATAATAATACCAGTAATAATATTAATGACTTAATATTAATACAGATAATATAATCTATATGCGAAGCCCTACCACTAAGCAAGACTAACCGACTGGTTTATTTTGTATATACATAGGTATAGATATGAGCAGCAGAGAATCATTTCACAGATTCCGTTAATAATTGTAGGTATAAAAATATGGTACACAATGTATTTGTATCGAATTATTTTATTATACTGAATATAACCAAGAGAATTACGTGAAACCTTACGATAAGTTTTGTATTTTTTTTATTTTAATTTATCACGTAACATTCGCTATCTGTCTACCATGAATATATAAATTTCATGACAGCCCTTACTCGAGTGCGCAAACAATTTCCAATTAAAGCTTGTACAAACGTCCAGGGCGAGTCCAAATTAAAATGGTGACTTTTATTACTGAAATAACGTTAGTAAATGTTGTTAAAAGTCTACTCTATTTTCTTCATGAAAGGATTTATTTTAAGAATCATTTGATCTTGCTTTATCCTTTGGGTAATTTTAAAACTGTCAACAATATTAAGGCAAGTTTAAGGTCGAATTTGTGATAGATACGAGAGATAATACTACTTGGGCATAAAGATATAGGGTAGCGATAATTGTCATCATACCTCGTCCCATTGATAAATTTGATTTAGGAGTCATGAGTAGTAAAATAAATCCCATCTTGACGCATACCTTTAGTAGTTTCCAAAAACTTAATCTAAGCGTCTTGAGCAGCAATTATCGCCATCAAACTCAATACTAGTAGTATCGGTAAACCTTACCTTGATTTTAAGACTTGGAAAAGACGGTATGTTCTTATTGTAGCTTGGCTGGTAAGTAAGGAAAATCATGGACAAGACACCCTGATATAAATTTATGAGTTTTAAACTATATCTATTCTGGAATCCCAACATTATAATGGTTTGCTGATAGGGCTTAATACAAAAATAATATAGTATTATTGCTAAGTAGGCGGGAACATTTTTAGTAATAATAAAAACTTCTTTAATTCTCGTGGCCTGAAACATTACTTCCAGCTGTTGATGTCACCATTATCAGCTCACAACGACACAACGGAAGGCAACAAACAATAGTAACAGCATTGTCATACTTGTATGCTTGAAATATGACGCGCAGCTGTTGGAAACGACAGCAGTATTGTTGGTACACTACAGACTGTAATTCAACAACGTGTATCTTAACTGTATGTACATCTAGACTGACGTGTAGGTTTCTACCTATGAGATCACGTGACGCGTATGTACGTTTCTTACGTTAAGGAAAAATCTACAGAACAACTATAATTTTCTTGATATCATTAGATACAAGATACAAAAACATTGACAGCTTACATCCTTTTACAGTAGAGTAAATGCTTTTGCATATGCATTAAAAAAACAATGGCTTTCAAAAATCATGCGTAACTCAGTCGTCTGTCTTAATAGAACATGTGAATTACCGCAGTTAAAATTACAATGGCTTATCCATAGAAATATAAAAAGCATAAGCTGTCATATTACAGTTTATGTTATGTAATTGACGTAATTTATCAATGTACCAAATGAACGTAATTTTTTATGTGTAAATGTTTTAATTAAATTGCTGGGTAGACAAGAAATTTGCTGCTTGGATCAGAAACAGCTTACGAAATTCATTATTTAATGTGTTTATTATAGACATCATAACGGTAATTAGAACTCCATAAAAATGTCGAAAACACCTTTGGAATACGAGTAGAGGCAATGGAGCTTGGACACTTCAGTTGAAAGTATTAAATAAGTCAATAACATAACATTTTTTTGTTTCTATGAAAACCTGCTCAAACATTTTTTCTGTTGCAATATCCATTTACAGACACAAGTACCAGAAGCACTCAACGGTACTTCAGCGCAGCGGACGTTTACCGGACTCATTAGTGAAATGCTTCGAATTTTTTCACGCATTTTCCTTCTGGGACGCAAATAATTGAAATATTTTGACCGACAGTGCTATTTATATTATTATACCTACCGATCTTAGATTAATAAACGTAAATTAATAATAAATTTTATTATAATTAAAAATAAAATAAGTCTGTCCTAATTTGTGATTTGTAATTATCATAAAATAAATAAATACAGATTATTATGACAATTCCCTGAAAGATCTTCTGACGCCTATAAGTATCATAATTAAAAATTGAAAGCTGGAGGTTTTTTTAACAATTGATTCCATTTTGTTTCATTTTTTTATTTGAAATTTATAAAATCCTTTTTCTTTATCTGGTTAAGAGAACCTGACAACCAAATATGAGCGTTCTCAAGATAGTTTTGATTTCGTTCTAATAGTAATACCTATTAATTATTTAGTGTTATTAAGTTTCTTAAATAAGTTATTTCTATTAAGTTTTTATTAAATATTTTCTACTCTTAAAGTACCTTTTCCAAACAGTAGTAGAAGCAAAAATTTATGTGCACAAGTGTTTTTATAAAATATCTTAATTATTAAATGATTTTTAAATTTGAGTTAATATTAAAGCTACCTTTAGTTTTTTTAATGTTTCTTAACAATGTACTTTCATATTTTCTTTACTAAATATATTAATTTTATTATTTTACATCACTCTTAAAAAGTCAACGAAGCCTTAAGCTTTGATAATGTATGTATATTCATGAGGACGCACAAAATTTTATAATGTTACGGAACTCTCTCAGTTAACTTTTATTACGAAGCAAATGTTTTATAATATTACATATATGTTATGTAATATATGTACATGTATATTTTAATGTACATATAATTATTCTGTTGGAGCAATTTATTCTTTCTATCAGTATGGATTTCCAGACGGATAGTATAAACCAGTTTCCGGCCAGATATATACTACGATATTACTACATTATAAGATATGAAAAGATATAATAAAGGATTCAACGGTCTATTTGCTTTGGATGGCTGTGTTTGATGGTACAGATTAAGACTGTACACTTATAATCACTGCGGTGAGGTTTTTTTTGCGCCCAGACAAGGAGACAAGGTCTACTCTCCGGAGATGCGCGGAAGGTGGGTGGGTAATGCTCACGCATACCAGCGCAGCCGGCTGCGCTGGTTATGTGGGACTTCCGATAAACCTAGGGGCTATCCATTAAACACCACCCGAAGTTGGTTTTGACCATACGGCCTCTAAACCTTGATCGGACGCGACCCCCCCAGGGAAGAGGGGCGGTAATTGCGGTGAGGTGCGCTTATGAAGTATAACAGTCGGGTATCATTTTAATTTATTGAATTACATTTTTGAAATATTTAATACAGTGGTTAGTATAATTACGATCAATAATGAAAGTACGCGAGTGTGACTACATGACATAATTAGCAAGTGACAGTTCATTGACAATATTTTCTAGTACAGATTAAACACGGAAGTGATACACCATGTTCAATGTAAGTATTATTTTATTTATAACGGTTATAAAAAAAAACTAGGAACACGCTATCGTTACACTTCAGAAAATCTACGACCATACGATTAAAATTGCTTTTGCGGTGTGTTAGGAATCGGTTTTCCTTGTTCTGTGAATAATTCCCGGGATCAAAAGCATCCTAGATATGAAGTATGATATAAGTGACTACTATGTAGGATGTCACCCAAATCGGTTCCGTGGTTATAGTGTAATACGAGGTCAGATAGACGGACGGACAGACATAACTTCATCCTATTGCTTACAACAATTAAATACAGAAAATAAACATAGGTAACTACTACGATTCGATATTGCGAATGGCACAGACTTACACAAATTAGATAAGACGAACAGACATCTACGATGTATCACGTTAGTTGACATCTATTTATGTTTAATCTTAGTAGGAATAAGAACCCGAAATCTATGCTCAGCAAGTAAGGAAACTCGTTAAATTATATTGTATAACAAAAAATATATGTAGGAGTTATTAATAAAAAATGAAAAAAAAAACAGTGAAAATTTACTATTGTCCTATTTGAAATTAAATGTTCTGAGGAAATGTGTATTTAACTCACCTCTTAATATTAAATATTTCCCCACATCGAAAAATTAAAAATATTAATTATGGTTATTTTGTCTCACTAAGCTATATCACACACGAAGTTATGGTTTACACTCATACGGACGTGTTATTATTTCGTACAACTTTGTGTTTGCTCATATTCGAACCGTTGCACATGCACTAGGGATGTTCTTAAGTAACCTAAGTAAAATAGGCAAATATCCGATATGAAAAACTATAAACCGCATTATCACTTCAAATATTGAAAAGCTAGAGTTAACTTGGTTGTGAAATTAATAATCACAAAGCGTTTCTCTAGGAGAAAAGTTTGAGAATTTCAGAGTCCCTAACTTTTTTTGAGAACATATCTCGTTGGATTTTGAGGGCCATAATCGGCTGGAATGACGTCAATTAGAGAGGGCTTATGTTCAGCAGTGGACCAAGTTAGAAATGGAAATGAATGGAATTTATTTGCCTGAAATTTAGATAGAAAAAGGTACGCATAATCGAATTCCTCGCCGCCGTTCTTTCAACGCGTTAGTGATGATTTTAGTATTATAGACGTCCATGGACGGTAGTGACCACTTACCATGTATGCCTGTTTGCCAGTTAAGTAAAAATGTTAAATTTATTTTAAAATTCATCAGATCGCATTTAGCTCAGTGCGGTTTTGATCTCCGGACGACGTAGACAAATTACGTCTTCGAAATTTGTAGATCCGTAATTTATGAATAATGGGTCTAAAGGTATTTCAGAAGCTTAAAATTATAAATGGATACTCACGTCACAAAAGACACACTGGACATCCTCAGTATGCGTGGCAAGGGATAAAATTCGTGAGAATATTTATTTGTTTTAACTAAAATCATATAATTTTTTCGGATACTGATTATATACGAAATATCATAGCCACGTCTTTTCTGATTTGCACTCTCATAATTTACAGTGAAGTGAGTGCTCTCATTTATTATCTACCTACATATTTTAGGTTAATGAGAACTCTATTTAATGTGAGATATTTATTTTGACCTATTTTCGTATATTTTAATATTTATTCAAAGAAATGGAGGAAAAACATTAATTTTCTTATATACATTTTCCTTTCCGTTACACCCATTTGGAATGTATTTTTACTGTATTTCATAATAACGATAATATGAAATATACATTGTTATCTTTTTTATGTTTTAGTTCGTGATACAAGCATACTTTTAATAAAGTTGTGCAAGTGCGCCAAATAATGGTAAAATAATAATTACATGAAACATGAACAGCGTTCCTATTATGGTGCCGGTTTAAAAAAAATCCGGAGCCTAAATGCACATTTAAATCTTACTCTTCAAATTTACAATGAGGAATTATTTACAAATTTTGTTAGGTACATACATATATATTCTACATTTTCTATAAGAATAATCTATTCACCTTAATAAAATTGAAATATGTGTTGGTGATATCAAAATGATATATATATATATATACATATATATATATACATTGAAACAAAATAGCCAGTGCCACATAGTCTTGTTGTAGTCGAAGTAACGTGAGCATTAATATGCTGGAGTATCAGCCGGATTAAACTGAGTAGTAATGAGCCCAGCGACTCTCAATAGGGTAAAACGTTCGCCATAGATTCGTTTGTCGTTCACCAGGCTACACTCAACGCAGGGGAGGTTGGTTTGGGTTCAAGGACGGATGGTTAGAGAAATCAAAATACTGTTAGAGATAAATTTATTTCAATATGCAGAGCGTTTATAAAAAGTGAAGGTCTGGAGTACCTTATGTGGAAACCTATGACATCAGTAAAACTATTAGACATATCGAAATGCCGCCATAGCATTCGGCGTAATGAGCATTTTATGCAGGAATATAAATATTGAAAGGTCGGTACGTCAATTCGTAATCTAAAAGCTCAGCTAAATCTCGAATACCGATCGCAAAATGGGTAAACTTTGACTTGGGGTTATAAATAGGGTTAGTTATAAATAGTCACATCTCGAGCGAAAATTAATATAAGGATTTTTTCAATGTTGCTTACGAAAGAGTTGTTGATTTTGAATTGGTATTGAAGATGTTAAGCTGATATTAATTAATTGGAATGAAGTTAGGAAAATATGTTTTCCTAAGCGAAGCCAAGTTGGGTTGCTAGTATTATTACATAATGATAAAATCCAATAATAACATAAAATAGTTTTTCTCGCTTTTTTCGACTCCCTATCTTAATAATATCATCAAAATCGATCGAATTGCCATTTTACTTTCTTAAATAGAAAGTAATAATAAGAAAGAATAGTCAAAAATAAAAACCTCTCTTGGCTTATCAATGATTGTAGATTATTTTTTAATAATTTTGACCACAATAAATTTAATTCTGCTGAAACCACACTTACTGGTGCCGTTAACATGATTCGTAATGCGATTAACAAATGTCCACGTGCTTCCAAGATATTGTTCTTTACAATGTCATTCATCAAATCTAAAGTTTAACTAACGAAAAATATAACGTCAACAAAATATTCGTCATATTAAATTTACTGAATTGTAAAAATCACAATCCTTGCAAATTATCAAGAGATTGATAAACATTTAACATCGAAGACCATAGTAATACAATAGCCGAATTTTTGTTTAAAATATATGAACCGCAAGATGACAATTGATACACAACCACTAATAAATGTCAGGCTTAACTATGTATCTGTTTTTATGCAAGTTCGTGTAGCTGCAAGTCATCGACAGAATTCCAAAAAATTGGGGGGACTTATCTATTTTTAAGCAGGTTTTTAAAACATATCCAAGTTATATATTATAAAGAGCAATTAAAATTCAGTTAAAGTTCAAAATCTGTAATCATGTACATATAACTTTTGCAAAAAAATTTCAAAAAGGTACATTTTTCTGAAAGCACTTTTATTATCTAAAGTACTTTCCAGGATTTACATAGACTTTGGACGATTTAAACTGCATAATCATCGTAACTAAAAAAGTCGTGCGTCTGATAATTCTGTAAAAAGATAACCAAAATCGATTTTTAAGGGCATTATTTTCTTAGACCGCGAGGCCACTCAACGGCCGTGGCCGGGTTCTGGAGAACGTTTTGCGTCGGCCCTGAATTAAGTCGATCTAATAGTTCTTCCGTTGGCGAGTTTCTAAATCTCTAATTGTTCAAAGTTATGTCTATTTTCTAAATTAACGAACATTTGCTACGGTACGAAAAATATTACGAAAATTTCTACATACTCAGTCGGATTCATAATATTACTGAGGTTACTGAAAAAACAATAGATGTTTATTTAACTTCATATTCAATAATTTAACCCGAGCAACTGATTGAAAGAATCATGAATATATTTTTACAATCTAACATTACTCAAGTACCCGCACTTTTGTAAGGTGGTGACTGTTTTGTGTATTTATCATAAAAATTATAATAATAATATAAAATATTTTAAGTTCATTTTGACTACATTACTCAAATTACATTCTCACCCATATTCGATGGAATTTGTGGTTATAGTTTTGGCGCATACCATATAATAAATATTTACTAGAAGCCATTAAAATATTTATTCACCTACCCGCCCCAAGAACAAGTCAGGTCTATCGACCTATCGTACCTATTTTTTTTATTTTTAGCCAAAGAAAACACATTGGCACATCTTTTTTTAGGTAAATAGTCTAAAACACGCAAACGGACCATCTGATCGTAAGCGGTCGCCGTTATGCAAGGACGTCCATAAAATTAAAGACACCACAGACGCGTTGTTGGCCAAGATAGGGACGGGCTACCCGCTTATTATTTAAATTTATATGACTATTTGTAAACTAGTTTTCACCAACTGAAATATTTTAATAAGCTATTTCATACAACTCTTATTCTACTTTACCAAATTTTAGTATATAATTTTTACATAGTTTTTACAACCAACAAAACAATTTATTCATGTAATACGTTTGGTTGAAAGAAAGAAATATAGACAATCAAATTTTTTGCAATAGAAATCGCTTCCCAGGCCTCGAGTAATAGGCAAGCGGATGTGACGAGGGTGGCAAAGGTCAATAACCTGGGCAACTCACGTCGACATAAAACATGAAACTTTACCGTATTTCCTGACTAATAAAAATATTGCTTCGACGAATTGAGTTTAATATTACAGTGTCTGTTTTGAGTTTAATGGACAGGCGTTTTAATGCCGACGGAGTTTATAATTATATTCAAATGTAGTTAAGAGAAATGTTTTAAATTGAGTGTAGACTATAAATATGATTAACGTTTTATTTGCAAGTACATAAAACAACTGGTAATTGATAAAAAGTAGGATATAGATCTTCCAATTAAAATTAAGAACGTGAAATTTAATCGACAACGCTGCTCCAGTACAGGTTGATCATGAATTTGATTCCCAAACCGAGTGTTAGAAGTTTAAACTGAAGTTTTATTCAAGACCTTACAACGTCTAGCACATGTTAAGTGAATGTAGATATGGACTTAATATTAGTAAGTAGACAGATATTTTTCTATTTAAAAATGTTTGTTCGGTTTTTTTTCTATTGACTTAGTGAAGTAGTTATATGGTATTTGTATTGAACTTGATTATATTTTGCATGTTTTAAATATTACTAACAAATTAATTTTGGGTGGTTTTGATACGTATGTTTCATGTGTAACTATTACAATGAATGAAATTGTTTTTTTTTTTTATTTACACTTGCCTATTGGATGGCAAGTGGCGATCTAGCGTTAGATGGTAAAGTTATATAACTAACTTATAAAATTCCTATTCACTCGATAACATCCACATTATTGTAGGGTGAAAAAATCAACGCCGACAATTATAATAACATATAATATATTCTGTAATAACTTTAAGCGCTTACTTTAATAAAATAATGAAACATCTTAAATAAATGCAGAAAATGAAATGAGAGCGTGCTTATTCGATTATGTAAAAGAGGTTTAATATTGTTTCGAACTAGCGGCGCTCGAGTTATCGGGAGCTCACAACGGGAATGTAGATATTATTACAATGAGATTGAACTAGTACATTATTCAGGAGTAGATACTCTAGTTTCTATTTAGAGTTACTCAACGAATGTATGTTAATAGAAAGTTCGAATTGGCTGGTAAATTGGGAATTTAAAACGAGTTTTTAATAGACAAGTTCTCTCTCTGATTGCTGACCAGAAGTCACAAATTTCATCACAATATAATATATAATGTATGTATGTAGATGAGATGTAACAAATAAGTAGTTTAATTGTTACATTACATACTTCGTCAGAATACTATTTTATCAGACATACCCTAGGATACGAGACAGGATGAAGTGGAAGCGTTGTATTATGACACTCGGCTTATAGACATCTGTCAAGCGTGAAATATAATGAAAACCTGTGAAATATGGAGCAGTTGCCCAGTGGATTTTGTCGGGATCTTATAGGCTTGCGGTAAAATGTCTGTAAAAGCTTTTCCGTTTATAATATTTACATAGCCTATTGACGTGGATATTTTTTATAATATAACTAGCAGTCGGCCCCCGCTTCACTTCCAGAAAAATAGTCCTTAAGTTTACTAAGTATGAATGGCGTTTTAGTGAAAGGTTATCAGCTTGACACCATTGACAGCTTGATACAAATTCAAAAAACAGTTTTTACGACAGTGTTTTTTTTGTGCGAGACTCTCATAGTTATAATCCGACTAACGTGATATTATGACTCAGTGGTATAATGTGTGATACAATTGAACATAACTAATTTGTTTATTTTGATAAAATATATCCACTGAAACGACTATGATTCTAATTTTAAATATGTATTAAGTAACAAACTTCAAGTCGTTGGTTGAGCTTACTCATTCCAACGCCATATTAAGAGAAAAATGAACTTCAATATAATTTTCGTTTTATCAAAAAACATATAAAGTGATATAAATCAAGGATGGATTTGAAATTGGAACAATGCAAATACCTTAATCGCAAAACTGAATATAACACTTAATTAAAATGGTATAAATAATATAATAACATTATACAATCGTATTATACTGAAGTTTAGCATAATTATCGATAAGCATTGTACTACACACACACACACACACAGTTAATATTGTGAGGGAGTCCGTTAACAAACTATTTGCAAAGCACTCACATTACGAACACCGCCATTTGGTTTGAATATTGACTTTTCAAATGAATTCACCATCCGCTATTCACTGCAACGCTATCAGAGATCGCATTGATAGCTTTCGCTACATTTGTCGATGCTTTCCAAATAGGGTTTTGTACATAAATTGTACTGTTTCGAAAATATACCTAGCTTCATGTGACGATAGTGAAAAAAGGGGTAGTACTACCGGGTGCAATCAAATATCTAAATCACCCAGAGACATACTTAATAAAAAAACATTAAAATCGATCCAGCTGTTTACGAGGAGTTCAGTGACATATACACGTGCAGTTGAATTTTATATAAGTGTTAGCTGTGCCCATGACTTCGTCCGCGTGGAATTTAATAAAAAAGTTATTTATTAGAAATAAATATAGCCTAAGTTACTCCATTACATCAGCTATCTGCCAGTGAAAGTCCCGTCAAAATCGGTTCAGCTGTTTCAGAGATTAGCCGGAACAAACAGACAGACAAAAATTGTAAAAAATGTTATTTTGGTATATGTACCGTATACACATTCATATGCGTGTAGTAAAAAGGAGTTATTTTAATATTACAATTTTTTTTAGTAGTATAGATGAAGAAGAAGCAACAATAATTTGATATTGAAAATTAATAATTACAATTATCTTGGTGTAATTAAACATAAATAAAGCAACATCCAAACTACTAACTTACTAAGAGCCAAAACCACATTGAAATATAGACTGCCAGTGTTTTGCACAACGTAAATTATAGAAAGTATAATAGAATAAGAATAATTATAAGCATTATATCTAAAAGTTACAGAGTTCTCCAGAATTCATTAATAAAAGTGGAAGTGCACCGGTCACAAAAAGAGAGCAAATAGATGGTGTTAAATAGTAGTAGTTTTTAGCCTAAGACAGCATTGGAAACAAAGTGAAACAGCGGATGGGGCGATGAGATAACAGATAAGATTTACATGTATCGGGTTTCAGTTGGAAGAGAGCACTAACGATATCATCAAATAGAGCATACTATTATAACATTTTACTTTAATATTATACTAAAACGGAGAATTATATTATATTCAAACACAAATCAAAAGAAAAGTACGTTCATAATTGTAATAACATCATTTAATAAACTAATGCTTGTTAAAAAATAACATTATTTTGATTGTAATAAAGTTATTTCATAGTAATTGAGCCGTCAACCAACTTCTGAATGTAAATGGGGATATAATAAATCATTAACAGTACACATGCACTCATTACGAGTACTACTTACAACCTGCGGTGGTTCATCTGCATAGTTCCTAGATGTTAAATATTTTTTTCTATCTGAGACATTCTTAACTTTCTTTTGTTGACTTGAAAGTCGCCTGTGCACCTCGCATTAGCGCCAGCTCAAATTACATTACAATCTCCTACTACATCTAAGGAACTTCCGTCTCCCGTTAACTGAAAATATATGCTTCCACACACTACGCAAGCAGTTAAATGATATATCGTATATATGTAGGTAATATTTCTGTAATAAAACATATAATTTTTTTATATTATATGAATCATGTATAAATCAAGTAATGTTGTCTTCGTAATGATTTCTTTCTAAAGAGGTCTAAATACATTTACGATTATGTATGTACTTACTTGTAAGCGCTAATGGTCATATAATTTCATAAGTTTATTTAATAACTATTTATTTTCTGCACACAAGGAAATTACAAAAAACAAAATATGTATGAATAGTTTGTACAAGGACATTACTTATTCCTAGTAAAAAAATTCTTCCAGTAGGCCAAAAAGTGAAAGAATTACACGGCAAACTTAGTGCATACTTAGATAATAATATACATATATAATCAAACACAAATAAGATATAATTTGTAAATTTTGGTAAATTTAAAATTACTTAAGTGATTTTTATGCAGATATTTCATATTTTCGTCTACTCGTAATGAAATTATGTTTCCAATGAAATAAAATTTGCCCCACAGTCATCGATTATAATTTGACATTATAATCGTTGTTTAAATAGATTTTATTTCCTATGTATGGTGAGTTTCTGAACTCAAATGTTGTACAGTATTCTACTTTTTACGAATTTAACAAAATTTATATATATATATATATATATTAATTTACTTCAAAATGGAACGAGGTTCTGTTCACATTTTAATACGATGTTGTATATGGATTTTTTAAGTCGGTTTGATTTGTTTATAAAGCTATTTATTGAATTTCCTAGAAAAGAAATGAATGAAGAGGTAAATGAATTATTGTTTTTGCATATTTCCTTTAATAGGAAATCAAATCCCCTTGGTCTTGAAATTATGATATTAAATATACTTGCAAATTACCAAAATTCAAAATTACATTTTTAAGATTAATGAAATATCCACTTCCATAGTATAAAAATAGCCAAAAACCGTTGACTGTAGTTTCGAAACTAAGAGTCAATTGGTCGAGCCAAGTACTTTAAAACCAGCTTGAGAGTTAAGTAACACAAAACTTTACTATCATGACAATAAAAACATTACATTTGCATAAAGTCCTTCCCCCTAATTCCGAACTGAGCTCGGTCACATTGTACGATACAATCTCTGCAGGTTATTATTTTCATCTTGATACAAGCAACAACTCGCTTCTTGGTCTAATACCAATTTTCCACATGTATTAATCTAATTACATTCTCCAATTACATATGTAATCCAATCACATGGACACAGGAACTTATGGATTTCATGGGGTTCATTAGTATCGGAATACGCAAGGATCAAGTTATTTATTGTTTACCTATTTATATCATAAAACAAGCTGGTTTATTAGATTTTGAGGTTATTTCATTTAAACATATTTTTAAATGTTTGTTATAACTAAAATAACTATACCTACTGTGAATATAAACTTATCAGTCAAATCGAACAAATGTTAAACGACAGACGCATCATCAATTAATCTGTATATATATATAATTCTCTGTACGCGTGTATGTCACTAAACTCCTCATAAACGGCTGGACCGATTTAGATGACATTTTTGTGTGAGTTTAAATGCGTCGCTGGATGATTTAGATTTAAAATAAAACACGATAGTAGGTGGAGCTGCAATACAGTTCCGAGACCTTTGTTTTTTTATTGTTTTTCCGGGTGCGCTAATTATAAATATATGTTATACCAATTTATAATATTAGCTACCTAGGTTAACACTATTCTACAATATCTATTTATTATACAAATAATATTATGGTGACTAAATTTTGTTTGTTGCACTATGTACCCTTGTATACTTAGTTCTGTCTGGTTTTCCGAGGCTGTAATATGCAATTTCACTTAACAATAAACGTATTTATTACAGCTTAGTTCAGTGTCCAGTGGCACTGTATATAAATATTGATTATCTACTGATTCTGAATTAGTATTGTAGATGTCAAACAAACAGGTACCTTTTCATCGTATTGCGGTTACTAATTTTACAATTCTGATGCTTCACAGGAAATTAAATCAGAAGCTAAATGCTACATCGTTCTGCTGAATTTGTACTAACAATAAATAAATAAATAAATAAACGTTCACACACTCACACCCCCGCACTAGGATTCCCTGTGTTGCGGGTGGCATGGACATACACAATTATCACATCACAAACATCCATGACCCGAGAACAAACATTTATCTGTCACATAAATATCTGCCCCGGCTGGGAATCGAACCCGGGACCCCACGCTCGGCAGGCAGGGTCACTACCAACTGGGCTACGCGGTCGGGGTCTGCAATATCAATGTAGCAGTTACTTTATTATCTAACTTTGCAACCTCTACCGTGTTCATTGTTCATCGTTCACCTTTCGCCATTCATCGCTCAGGATTCATTATTAATCGTAGCATTAAGTGTAACCTGAACAATATTTTAGATAACTTACATAAATTCAAGCGACGCTCAAAACAACACTACAAACCTTGGGTCAATGTGGGTTAATACTATGTATCCGAAGACGTATACCCGTGAGCCCTTTGTTACCTACCTACTTTGGGCTAAATCCATTCATCAGTAAATCCCAGCAGGTACTGTTTATGGGCCGTATTAATGTGCTTACCTGCGTGACTGAGACGAATGAGTCATACTCGCCCACCGACCCTCATGTCCTTGAGAAATTCATTTGTTTCAACTTAACTGTGTACGTGACTTACGTTCATGTTAGAAGAGGATATGAAAAGATTTAACCTGTTCTAACATACTCGTATACAATAATGCATTTTCCATATGGAACTCCACTAGCTGAATAATCGAGTTATAAATATGAGAATCAGGTTTTAAATACAATTTTTTTTTACCTATTATATATTATAGAGCTTGACTACAATCACAATTGACGATTAGTGCCGATGTAGCCTTAGATGAGAAAGCGCATTAACTAAGAAAAAGCCTATTCACTCTTGCCTTGACTTGTTATTCATAGTGTAATGAGTTGGAGACACCGATGTGGGGAGATCATTCCGATCTATCGCGGTACGCATTATAAATGACGAAGCAAAATGCATCTTCCGAACCGGAGAAATTAGGATTGGGAACAACTTCAACAGGTTTTTGATTGAAATCCAGATACTATTTTCACGACTTTATTTGCATAACGTGTACAATACTAAATGTAAATTAACTACATAGATATGGTTAATGCGTGCCGTGCCACTGACGACGGTCAACGCGTCTACACCACAGTACATTAACACATTTTTATTATATATGTATCCGAAGACATGCATATAATTTTTATTCATACATAATGTAATTAAAGCTCTTTTTACACACTTTTATTTACTATAAGTAAGTATGGATGTGTGTTCGCTTATTATTTACATTTTGTCGTGGCCTTTTATGTTAATACCCGACAAACGAACAGACGAGCCATCTCATGGTACGTCAGCAAGATCAAAGGTATCACTGATGCATAGTCGGCCAAGAATGAGAAGAAGCTAAGAAAGAAAGTACTGGCTGTCAAGCCCCCAACCGGAACACGACTCGTCATTTGGCGGCTGACTCAAGCAGGAGGGTGGTAGCCAGGCGGGCTCCACGTAAAGATAATAATATCATTAATAATATTAAATACTTAATACTGATAATATATTTACTACCATAATAATATAATTATAAAGCACCAAGCGGGCTGGTTTCTGTCGCCTCTTACGACTCCCTATTCTGCCAACATATGATTGGAGAGGGCATTCTAAGCCGCCCCAAGACTATTTTTTTATTCAGTTCCCATATGAGGATCTTGCGAACGTATTTAAAAATAAACAGTATGTGAAAATAAGCATTATTATCATAATATATAATATAACCGTTGCCTATGTTTTCATATTACACAAATTAGTTTTTTTTTTAATAAAATTGTACCACTATGCCTTACTTCATAGTAATTTATTTTGCTATAAAATGGTTTTCGCTCTGGGAATAATTTTATACCGTTTACGCGACTATTTACCGATGTATTTAGAAGGCGATTTTCAAAGCACGTAGCGTGTGTAAAATTGGAGACTTATGTGCTCACAGCCTTTAGCATAAGAAAACTTAGGTTATAAATATATAAAGTTTCTACGATAAAATTTCTTAATAAAATCGTACACGTTGTACCGATTTGCAATATGCTACGAGGAAAAATAAAACAATTGTAAGGAATAATAATCAGGATCACTTATTTAATTTCCTTTCACAAATATAATAATCAATAAGTTATTACAATATTTTCTAATTAAATTTTAGACTTCACATTTAAGTCCTAACGTTTAAATCAATAGCTTAAATTGTAGGAATAAATGGCTTGATAGATTAGAATTTAGTAACATCCTGAATACAGCGCCACTCATTTTATTGAAGCATGACTATGAACAATGGTTTCAAAAGAAATATATTGCTTGTATATGAACTATAAATTGTCATAGCATTTATTAGTGTAAGTTACACGTGTAACGATTATTATAAGACGTATTTCTTATAACAACTAAAAAAATGTACATTTCTAAAATTGTATTTTGAAACTTACCCATTTTATCTTATTCGGTGATTTTGTTACTGTTCTTAATGTTTTAAAAGTGCGAAGCCTAACGCCCAAAGAATTTGAAAGTGTCCTTTGGACTAAAATAAATTTGCTGTTTACAAGTCTACAGTTAAAAAAAATATTTATAATTGTCATAATTTTATTAAATTCGTACTGGAGTAAGTGAAAATAAATAAGCAGTAACAGTGTGACAATAAATAGTGTGTGAGATGTCTTTGGTTTTTATTATATAACTAGCTGTGCCCGCGACTTCGTCCGTGTGGAGTTTAACAAAAAAGTTATTTAGTAGAAATAAAAGTTACTTCTTATTACATCAGCTACCTGCCACTGAAAGTCCCGGCAAAATCGGTTCAGCCGTTTCAGAGATAAGCCGGAACAAACAGACAGACAGGTAGACAGACAGACAGACAGACAAAAATTGTAAAAAATGTTATTTTGGTATATGTACCGTATATACATTCGTATGCATGTAGTAAAATGTGGTTATTTTAATATTACATACAGACACTCCCAATTTTATTTATTAGTATAGAGGATAGATGACAGCGATTCCTAAGCCTTGGACGAGTGGGTAGTATTCATGCGATATGCAACCAACCTAACCCAGAGTTAAATAAACGCTATTTCGAAAATTAATTCAAGGAGACGCTTGATGAAGATGATACTTGACAAACTTAAATAAGAAAACTTTAAATAATATACTTTCTATGTCTACCGTCTCCAACATTAGATGACGATAATATTGCATATACTAAAACCAAAAATTTTACCATGACTACGGCGATTTTTCCTATTTTCACCTCATTGAGAATAAACTTAATTTTTCAGCTGCATATCATGTACGTTTGTTACATTTTTGGATTTGAACTTATGACTATATTTTTGAATTTAGAACAAAGTTGAGGTGTTAGCCTGTTTTCTATCGTCAGAATACAGTTCTTTTTAAATTAATACTGTCCTACATCTGAGTCGACGGTTTGATTAATCGTTTTGCCCCGAGACCGTATCTTCCGTTCATCAGTTAACCTATCCTTGGAAATTTCATTCCAAAAGTACTCAAAAAAAATGCTACAGCGTGATAAAATCCTTACTTTTATATATTTTTTTCTTTCGAGGCATGCAATAAATTGTACTAAATAATTAACTTAATCAAATATACCGAGCATGTTTTGTCAGATTTTTAACTTCAAATAAATATTTTAAAAGCAATATGTGTTTTGCATTTCATATGCAGTAATTACGAAAGAAAAGAGTTCTTCCATTTGGTATGAAAATGAAGAAGTCATTCGATACCGAATTAAATCGTTTGGCTTACTAGTATTTAAATAAATACAATGAATAAATTTGCGTAAATCACATTTCAGAAACGTTCCAACACAGCGACCGTAAACAATTTATTTCGCTCTAATTACATCTTGGCAGCGATAGAATCAGTAAACCTTTGAAGAGAATTAACAGCGATATTTGTGCGCTGCTGTTGTACTGACACAACAGACTGATAAATTTATTCTTGGTACATAAACAATCAATAAGGTACATGTTAGTATGGCTGAAATTTTAAATAAAATATGTTTTAAGTTTTTTAGCGTAGGACGACTTTGCCAATCTAATCTTCTTCTTCTTTCTTTTGAGATCATACAGAAAATACTGAGTAGGTTAAAATTATACTTATCTAAAAATAGTAAGCTTCGTCTCCTATTCCTAAGAAATAACTCCTGTTTTAATAAAGTATCCTGATGTTATTAATACTATTAATTGTTAATACGGATACGGAATTTAATATTTTTACGTATGCATACATAATATTACATACCTATAAACGTATTAATATATACATAAAAACAAACATACACATAAAATTATATAAATTATACAAATAAACAACTGAACTCACTTCGGATAAAAAGTAATGTGCATCGTTAGATCAAAGCAGAAGGAAGAGATAATAATGTAGTAATAAAAATTATATAAATTATACAAAGAAAAAACTGAACTCACTTCAGATAAATAGTCATGTGCATCGTTAGATCACAGCAGAAAGAAGAGATAATAATCTAGTAATAATTTTTCAATTATGTTTATCAATGTATATGCAAATTACACCTTCTGCGCTAAGCTTCAAGTTACGTTGCGTTGAACAACATGTAACTGGGTTTTCAATTGCTAAGGTCGGCTCTGAGTAATAAACTTGTAAAGCCATTAAATGTATTTTGTGGTGTCGGGCAAATTCCTTAATGTTCCCGCTAATTATAGAATGATGCTGATGATATAAACATAGTAGTACTAGGAATGGACAGTTCATAGGAGAGAACCAATTTAGCATGCACATTGCAATATAATTTAATAATGCGTGATAGATATATGTACAATCTATATAGAAATACAAATTGATAGATATTTACAACTACTCACATGTATACAATACAAATACATGTTAAGGTTCAGAGAAATAATACTCCTTTACTATTCCTTAACCTAAATAATTGACTTTGACAGGCGGATATGTATTTTACGGCAGCGAATTCCACAACCTAACCCCGGACACCCAGAAAGAGTGGGAGTAGTGTAAAAGGGGCTTAATGTGTTATCTGCACTGCGCAATGGAAGGGTAAGCGTACGTAAAGCGGTTATTACGATATAATGTATTGATGGTAGCAGGGATTTTTCAGAATGTTGAAATGGAGACAGAGCATTGGAACATCCCTGCGAAGCGACCTAAGATCCTTGCGAAAATGGGAAACACGGTAAAATTTACGTAGATCAAATATATATTTAATACATAGGTTGTAAGAGCGCTCTAATTTATTTAATAGCTCACCTGTGGCATTTACATAGCAGGCATCGTCATAGTCTTTAAGGGCCAGAAATTTCGTAGACATTTGACTGAGTGAAGTGTGTAATGTTTTTCATGTTCCATCGGACAACTCGACCTACCGCAGGTATCCACCCTTACGTAATGAACGTACTACCTGCACGGACGACGCGGTTTGCGTCTTCATTCATCATGCACACTGCAAAGGACTGGAATAACTTGCCCGCGTCGGTGTTCCCGGCTGCTTACGTTGTGGGAGTCTTCAAGAGGAGAGTGAATAGGCTATTATTATAAGTTAGTGCGTTCAACACCTTAGACTTCATTACCACTTACCATCAGGTGGGATTGTTGTCAAGCATTTATTTATTTTATGTAAAAAAAAATATAATCAGTCCATTATAAGTGGGTACTCAATATAATACCTAGGTTTTTAACTGTATCTCAAATCCTTCATTGAAGTGTTGTCTGAATACAAGTGGTAAAATTAGTTTTTGCTTAGAGCCACTGATAATCGTTCGAGATTTTTTTGGATTGATTACTAATCCTTGTGCATTGGTTGATATGAATGAGGTCTTGGTTCAATATATTAATTGCTATTTAAACGTCAACAACCTGAAATTGCCTGTATAGTAACATGGAAGTAAAAATTGCTTGTACTCGTAATTACTTTTATTATTGAAATGATAAACATAGAAAACGATGAGAGAGGCAACGGTGAGAGAACGCTACCCTGAGGCATACCTGTAGTGAGATTACACCAGTAAGGGACAATATCATTATAGTGGATTCGCTATAAACGGCCATGAAGATAAAAATTGAACCAAGCAATGATCGATAGTGAGACGTTTATGGAGTTGAGAATCCTAATAAGGATATGAAAGTAAGCTAATGTAGATGCACTGATAAAATCCAATAGTGCTGTCATCATCGATGAATTTTTATCGTCTTCTTCCGTAACTACTGTGAGTATGAGTGGTGTAAAAGATGTTTTTGGTATGTCTGAGATGTATCCAAGTTGATACGTGAGTTACCCATTGGAACTTTTAAGTGACGCGTTAAAGCACAGTTTATAGTTAAAGCATATTATATTATATATGAGTATATTAATGACAAGGACGCCTGGAAATAGCAGTGTCGAAACCGGGTCCGCGCAGGTTTAAACTTTTATAATTATCATGTGTTGTTTTAACAAATGTGCTAAGGAGTTTCTTTCGCCATTTCTTCTCCTCAATGTTAAAGCACCTTTTCGAAACGGTAATAAAAGCAAAAAATGACGTGCATAAGTGTATTTACAGAAAACCTTTATGATTAAATGATTTTGAATTTGAATTTGAATTCCTCATTTTAAGATTTTTTTAATAAAAGGATAAATCAATAATAAGGGGAAGCATATGTCCAGCAATGGACCGTAAAAATACTGGAAGATAAATAGATAAATGTGACTATTTAAATACACTAAGAAATATTTTAAGTTTCGAACTAACTCGAGGATGAGAGTCTTTATGCAATACAACCTAAAAAATATGTAAATAAAATATTTAATATTAATAATATAATAGTGCACTAGTCTCCCAGATGTCGCCTCTACCATAGTAACAGCTGCGTAATGAAAGTTAATTGTTTTAATATTATTTTTGGAATATACAATCATCGATGTTTGTGTTACTTTTAGCTTATTCCCGAATGACTTGTTTGACTGATCGAGGTCATATTCACATAATTCATTGATTTTATTGAAACGATGACTCAGACTCAAGATTCAGTTGGCACGTGTAATAAATTATCACCTTAATATTCAATAATAAAAAAAAATTCAACAATTTATTCGTGTAGTCACTAAAATATAAGAAAGATTTCTTTCAGGGTAGCTAGTTTTATAACATTACTAGCTGCATAATTTGCTACGACAAATGATTAAGTCATATATGTAATACACTTATTACACCTAGATTATTGGATAGCTACGGATATACAAGTATAACAATGCCTACTACCTACCACGGTGTCATTAGTTATATGTTAGACTAGCAAACAACCCTTGCTTCGCTTCTGAAAATCTAAGCCTTACGCTTAGAAATAGCACCTGCATTGATTTTTCTCGTTCTGTGAATTATACATACATAATAATATTAATTTATAACTTCATTATTTATGGACGGATTGCAATGAAACGAAATTTAAGTTTGAAGTGATGCTTACTGCAATATATGTGAGAAAACCATAACGTAATCGATAAAGCCTTTTCTGAGATAAACTCGAACAAACGCACAGACAACGAGACATACAGACAAAAAAACTGTAAATTGTAACAACTATTATTTTGGGTTGTATTGCGTTCATAAAGGTTATAGTTTTTCTCATATATCCTTCATGTAATGAAGGATCGATCGGTTAGAATTTCATTATTATGTATAAATAGATGTATCTGAATGTATTTTCACTTTTTCAGTATTTATATGGTATATAATACATAGACGATGATATTCTTTTATATCTTATCGCCGAAAAGGAGCTGACGGGCCACCTGATAGTAAACGGTCAATGCTGGGCATAGACGTTTGCTGTTATGGTTAAACCACTGTTTAATTTTCACTCCGACAATGCAACCGAAACACGTTATACGCATTACGTAGCTGATTGTAAAAGATTAATTTACGGCAGGTGAAGAACCCTACAGACATGGGATTAAAGTAGGTAACAGAGGGTCTACTGATTGATAACAGGGAAGATTTTGCTTTATAGTCTCGACCACTATTTAGCAAGACCAAAAAGCGGATGAAGTATTGAATTCATGAACGTGAATCTTCTGACGATTACATAAATTTGACTACAAGTGACACGCGAACGGCCCCGTAACTTTAAAACATGATTATATATAATATATATAATTTGAGTTTTTGCCTACTAACAAGTGTTGGTCCCTAATGCTTCTTCACAAACGGAAACAAGGTTGTGAAGCTACCAATAGATAGCAACGAACAAGTTTCAAGAGGTTTTTTTGGTCCTGATGTTCAGACTGCGCGGCAAATTTGCTAAATCATAAAACGAGCTGAAACGTCAAGTTTCTTCAGCTTCAGATTAACAATGTAACTAACACAGAATTAAATTGAGTATAATTTAAATAGAAACTATAAAGGTAATGTCAAAAAATTGATTAATTTGACGTCACCCCCTTCACACTAGATTCCCAATACTGATAAGATTCGTTATCTGTGTAGTTGGCTACCACCTTGGTTTTAGAGTTAACCATCATAATTGCAACCCACAATCATTCCACTGATGGCCTCGCACCTTACAATTTAACAGTAAAAGGGATTAGTCCACGTTGGCTAAGAACATATTAGTAGACTTCAGACACATTTAAGTACATCATAAAAAACTTTCTAGTATGTATATAGACTTTCTCACAATTTTTCTTTCAAACTAAACTATCCCTACTTTATAAATATCTCAGTTTCAAACTCAAATTACACTCGTATACAATGCTATAATTTGAATACTAAATGATGTTATGCCAATGATCGGTATTTAGTTGCCGTTAGATTGCGATTGATTCGTAGAAGCTTCAGGCGGCAAAATATTTCGATACCTTACGATAACTTGTAACAAAAATTCAGTCATTCCGCTCACGACAAAACTCGAGAAATTAAACTAATACACTATTTGGATAGTATACATGCAATGTTTATTTTACACTATACATATACATACAACCCTATTTTTAATTGTGTTTCAAGAAAATCATTTTCAATAATCTTAATAAAACGAAATAAAAGTTCAGCGGTAACTTATTAAAAAATGTATCGGAGTTTTCTGTATTTTATTTTATGTAATCTGCTTTATACGATCGTAAAATGGAGACTAAAATGGCGTTCTATCTAAGCCGTAAATCTGTTCGTACTTTAATATACCTATATTATGGTTTCATAAAAGAAGTTGTTTCAATGTTGGTTTATTCTACCGAGAAATATTTGTAAAAGCTTTGTAAATTTAATGATTTCGAAATAAGACACACAGAATTTCAATATCTGTGAACACTCGGAAACCTATAAGATATTTTAATTTTACCAAATTGTACCTAAACTGGTAATCAAAAAAAAAAAATTTGATGAAAACTTTATGGCTTCTCAGAAATGTCCCCTGGCGTCACACTTTATTTCAGAAGAACAGTAAAATCTTTTTTCTATGTCAAAACAATAATAAAGAGACTTCGAAATACAGAATTTAACTACTTTCTGTTCATGTCCCAATAAGTTTATGCTGCGTTTACACAAAAACAATTTCTAAATGTATGTAAGTATTAATTAAAATGAAAATATTGGTTTATTTTCAAATATGTAAACCCACTCATAATGTGTTGGCAATTTAACTCTAGCACAAAAGAACAACTGCAGAGTGCAGACCAATTAGGAGGGAAACCGCTGAATGGCTCGCAGTTAAGCCACTGACCCAATCCTTCAAATTTTAATATAGATTGAAAATTCCGTGAGTGTTTTAAGTTCGCCAGTTATTTAAAATAATTTTTTATATTTCTTCATGAAATAATATTATTCAATAGCTTACAATATGAATAGTTTATTAGTCGAGGTGAAATATCTTTAGGCATAATAATATTTTAGTTATGTAATAAATTATTCGTCTAGAATTATGGATACTCGCCATATATCCCGTTGTTCGATGGAGGAACGGCGATGGAAGAATTACGGTCGATGACAACAACCAGTGTTCCAGCGCGCCCGCTCACTTGCGGGATAGGTGCGTGGGATATTCGGGTCTCAAGGGTCACCTTTTTATCTGGGTTGAAATTCGGGAGAACAAGGGTCTCCCAGTGGAGGGGAGGACCCCGCCGTTGGGTAGGCGTCCTGAAGCTTCCGCGGGAACCCCTCGGCGATCTTGCATGGAGGGGTGCGATCCCTCGAAGTGCCACGTGTAGCCCGTTGTCGGCTCGGTCGTACATCTACCTTGTCAACTGGACCACATAGTGCTCTATCGACTGCACTCGGAAATCGCGCACTATGACGTCGTTGCGTACATAGCGACCCACCCCTACGATCGCCCTCAAGACGGTGTTCTGCATTCGTTGCAGCAGCTTTTGCTGCCGCCGCGAGGTCACCGCGTACCATGCCGGCGCCGCGTACGTTAGTCGTGAATGCATCCGTGTAGTACACCATTCGTTTTGCTCGTAGATTTAAATGATACCGGTCGGAGTACAGCTCGTGCGGCACGTGCTTGTTCCAAGACATGGCGGCAATGTTGCGCCATCCGCATTGAGCTGTCGATGGTACATCCCACATACTTAACGGTAGGTTTACCATACCACCTTCCGTCCACGAAGGCGCAGCGGCGGCGGTGCTTTGCGTTGCTTGGAGAACGAGACGGGGACCTCTTACCGATGTTGATGGCTATCTGGAGAAATTATTTAACATAATTTCTGCGCACGCTCTCCAAAATGTACCCTGTAAAACACCGTAACATGTACTTAGTTACGCGAGAAACTAAATGGTAAAGGTGAGCAAACGTTACAATTATTTTAGGACGATGTCTGCTTATTGGATCTTTTTTACGCTAATAAATTAACAGACAGGTCACATGATGGTAATGATATTCATAACACCAAAGGCATTACAGACGTGTTGACGGACAAGAATTCGCTTGTTACTAGTATTTCTACACGGTATTTGAAACACTCAAACATATTTTTCGAACGATTTTAGAAAGAGGTAGCTATTCACGCTGATAAAGAACTATATAATTTTCGGTCGATGTTTGGGATTCTTAGATCGTCACAACTTAAATTAACAACACAGAAGCAATGTCGCGTGTTCGGTTTGGGCGGATAGACATCACGGACTGCCAGCTCATTCCGTTCCCTAAACTTTAGGAAGGTTTTAGGTCCTTTCATAATGGGATTGCGACAAGAAAAAGAAAATCTATACGTACAAGCCTTAATTAACTTCACGTCAGCGGCGGCGTCAAGGCGGTGGAAATCATGAGATCTACTCGAGAGGGTGCCACGGTTAACGCAACTTGCAGTAATGTTCTAAATAAATATGCATGCCATGGAACAAAGGCGATTTAATCAAAGTAAATGAATTGTCTGTGGGTAGTTGAAGGCACGCTCTCCAAATGTCGGTTTGCATATTTTAAATCTACGAAATATCACAACCAGGGAAATTTGCGGACAATATGTAAGGAGAAAATTAATAACATGAGTACTGTCGTAGACTACGGGAGCGATGACGATAACACTGAGATTTTACAGAACAGAACCCTTTGAAGGGTCTGGTCGTAATGAGTTATAATTAAAATTTGAAGTTGACAGCGGGTCGGCTGCGGTGACTGTGATAATTGAAGAATGAACATTAAATATTTCATTACGATCCCTGGAAAAATAAGCAAAAGATTGGTTAATTATACAGCTATCAATTAAATATGCTGTGTATAGGGGTCGCATATGTAACGGCAACGTACGCTAATAGTGTACTCGATTCGGCTTTCTTAACTGAGAAAAATATTATAGCATTTAATTAAGATGCAGCGGCCACCTGTGATCATTTACGATATTTATGATAAATACGACACTTCAAATCAGCTCGATGACATTATAAGCGAAAATCACCCTGTCATTACATTAAAAGCTTGCTTAATGGTTGAAAAATTTGTCTTCTAACTGAAATTTTTTCCATAGTCTTATCACTGGCACATAACCAATTGTCAAATATATACGGCAGGTATTGGATTGTCGGTCGCGCCGGTATATACCAACGCTATGGAATGCGTCCGTTCAGGAATTCATGCAATCTTTGCGTTTTCTGTCTAATGTATTGGTCAGATACATATAAAGTCTATTTAAAAACGACTTAACTAAAAATTATATGCGTAGGGGTATAAGTGATACGTATATCATCAAACCATTTATTATTAATTTACTTGTTACTACGTAGCTGGTATTGACAGGCACAACAAGTAATTATGTAACAGTAAATTCGATTGAGAATCCCAAGGCGCGGTGGTTATTGCCATTTTATCTTTATAATCTATACAGCTATAGGCATATCTGTAGACTCTGTCTGTAATTTTAATTTTAATGACATTTTAAGTGATAAATATTCGTTTTATGACTCACTTGACCCAAATTCTTCTATTTTTTACATTTTTTTCTGTCGGTCTATATGTCCTATTAACTCAAATATGTGTTGGTCGATCTTAATGAAAATCACCACATATTATGAACATGTGATTGCACATGATAAACAAGATATTTATATATAATATTGGTAAAGCTTATGAAATAAAAAAATATAATACCATATTTTCGTAGTTATCCGGCATACATACTCATTTGTTTCTTTCCATGAGTGCGAGTGCCGTAGTAAGTACAACGGTTTTATATAAATTTATATGTTATATAAATATGTATTTTAACTCCTTTTCATTCGTTTAAATATTCAAAGGTTTTCTAATCCTGGTTCTTGTCGGTTGTTATTAACTTGTAACATATAAAGTTTAGATATACATATGTAATGTCTTATTTATTATTATTCTTGACTCTTGCGTTAAACCATGTTAATTGTAATTATTAGAGAGATAAGAAGAGATAAATATCACAGATGAAATTTTGCAGTTGTGAACTGTGTTAAAACAAAACTGAAAACTATTAAAATATCTGCGCAAACGAAGTTACGAGCACTAACTACTACATATAATATCAATATCTAAGATGAAATGCTGTTTTAAACAATAATTCAATTAACATTTATCTACGCAAATCGCTAGCTTTTGAAATAACGCTTATCATAATATCTACATACATAGTACTGAACTAAGCGCAAATTATAATATTTCATTTAAGGAGCAATCAACCAATTAGGGTTTTATTGATATAAAGACGGTTTAGTAGGATTGCCGTGATCCTCTTCACGACCGGTCTCAGGTACAAAATCTATTTTTTAAATTTAGGTAAAGATAAAGAGTGAACACAATGTTTCCCAACGGGTAACCTTTATTCCAGGCAGATTCATACAGTTCTACCTAACAATATTTCCGTAGATGGCGTGAATACGTTGACACGTTTACAGAGCAGGACGGATATGTAGTTTTGTTAAGTATGGAACCCTCAACGTCAAGATGTCCAAGTATCAAATAATAATACAAATCATTCGAACTACAATTTTTTTTTCAGTGATACTAAAGGTGCAGGAAGATTATAGGGGATAATGAAACAAGTGTATATCGAGATACCAACATATTTTGCTGGCGACAGATTTTATAATTATACACAGTAAGTACCTATGATCATACATACAAGTAAATGATATATTTTACGTTTTCCTTGAGAAATTGCGTATAAACAAACATATAAATAATTCACGTGTCATGACTCAAATGTCAGCAGCATGCGGCGTTTACTGTGCCTACTAAACGAACACTCTATTATATTCAAATAACAATAAGCCGGGTTTTGAAGAAGCCTTAGGTGATGTGGAAGTCAATAGGGACCAGTGACCTCATACTGTGAAACTAGGTAAACCAAGTCCTGTTATTTGAGTGCCCGTGTCGGTTTTTGCGACTATGTACATATGTACGAGCATGAGGCAGGAGTCTTCTAGAGGAGAGTGAATAGACTTTTATAACATAAAGTGCTCAACATCTTAGACTTCACCACCATTTACCATCAGGGGGGGGTTGGTTATCAAGCATTCAATTATAATATATAAAAAAAAAAAACATTATAATGTGTATTATTTTGCTAAACTGTTTTACAAAGATTATCTGCGATATTCACTATATGGGTGCCATGACATGACGCGTTCACAATTCGTCACATGTCTGACTATTTCGTACATCAAGTAAATAACTAATGACTAATAACTGATAACTAATTATCATGATCATTTTTAAATGATAGACTAGTACGAAAGTGAATGTATGTCAAAAATTACGAAAGTTACGAATGTATACTATTCTGATTTTTATTATTGATTACATATTTGGTTTTAACTCTGATTACCAATATGTGACAGATATGTAACATATATTGCCATATATGATGACATATAAATGTTTTTTTCTCGATTCATAGTTGTTATGAATGTTAAGTTGTATATGAACATGTTATGAGTAACTCGGAGTGTGTGTGTGAGTATGTGAACGATTATTTTATAAAATTATTTTTACTAACATCTATGGGAGAAACCTTTGAACTTATTTTTGTTTGAGGAGAATGACGTAAAAACTATTGCAGTTATTTTAATATTCTTTATACTGGAGTTACATCTGTTTGTTTATCGCGGCAGCATACCGTTATGCAATAGTATGGTACAGTATAATGAACGGGCGATATTAAATAATCGTTGATGAAATCGGCAAGAAAATCTGGTAAGGACAAAACCATTCAGTACCATTTTCTCCTTTGTTTATTAACCGATTTACCTTTTTTGTTGTGTAACTGTTGAAGAGCCTAAATGTTATAAAAAAATAATTCTTAAATTTGGTAAAAACCTGAAAACTTATCGTGGCTTGAATAGAGTTCAGCGTAGTTCGGTTTGCTTGAACAATAAATTCAGTTTTTGTGCGCACGCTGTCCGGTATATTCTCTCTCACTTGTTCCCTATTCGCATTTACGTCAAAACAACTCAAGAAAAAAAGACATTTGTAAATATTAGTGTCTCTACCGTCTTCGTATTATAACAAACGGTGGTCATGTCGATCCGATTTAGCCTGAAATCGAGAGATTACGAAAAATATAGAGTATAGAGCAAACTTCAGAAATATTAACGGATGGAATAAGTACTTTGTTTGGTATTTAAATTTCACACAATAAATATTAAATTTGCCTAGCGATTTCTTTCATTGAACAACTTTGGTTGTTGGTGTTATTTATTTTGATTTATTTATTTTATTTAAAAAGGTTTACTAACAGTTTTAACATAATAAAGTTAAATTAACTGTAACAAAACTACTTATGGTACATGAAAAACCAATAACAGGTAAACACAGCTTACACTATTAATTCGAGTATTATGTAGGTAGATTACACACTAAACTTAAACTATGCTAAAACTATTTTTGTAACAAACCAAAAAAGTATAAAAAGTAGTGTAAAATTAATTAAATTAAGTAAGTTTAAAGAGCATTGATACAAGGTATTAGTTAGCAATATTGGAAATAATGAACCTTAATAAAAGAGTTAAATTAAAAGGAAACATTTTGCTTGAAGCCTGATAGATATAAAAAATAGCTGAAGAGAAAACAAAATCTTCTTAAGAATCTTAGCGATGTTATGAAATGTGTTATATAGTGATATATTGTAATTGATAGTATCAGGCGTTACTTTGCGGAAATTCAGTGTATTATTCATTGTAGTGCAAACTTTCACTTTGCGGTTACCACTCGTTGAGTCTACTACCCTGATGATGCTCTGTTTCGGAGCGAAACACGTGTTCGTATAGAAATATATACCATCATACATTGTGTTTGCGGATTGTTGCAAAGTAAATTAATACTAATTTAATAGTGATATATTAAAAAAAAAGTAAGTACCTAACCATGTTTCAAATGATGTACGTTTATTGTTCGTCTGCTATACGTTAATGTATAGTTTCGATTAAGCGTACGCACAGTTTTTTTTTGTTGTTAGGGCATGCGTGAAGGTCACTCGAAAAAGAGTGAAAATGTGTGTAGCGAAGGGGGTAAGTACTAGCTAGTAGATATAAATAAATACTTTAAATAGACACGTAGCACACGGTATGGAATACATACGTACGTATTAAAGTACTCGTGTTACTGTTATAACACACACAGCTGTTCAGTAAGTGAAAATTATCTGCAATTATCTTATTATTATTATTAAATAAAAATTATCTTATTATTATTATCGAACATATTTTTATCCAGTATATGATTTCGGTAACTTGGCAAAACCTAACTTAGAAGTACGTGATGGTACTATAAATCATTTATAAAAATTCATTGTTCTAATGTACGTACGATTAGACATCTTACTCAAGTAGCTTCATTTGTGATCATTAGAGAGCAGTCCTTAAGCCCGTTTTGAAGTCTCGTCCTTCGCCGCATGGCTATTTCAATCTAAGGCTGACAATTAAATGTAGCGATATAAATCTGATTCTAATTACTATTGTGTACCTCTTCGTACCAAGAAAAATCTTTTACTAATATACAAGGTTGTGGAATGCCTAGCTCTTGCTTTCCAATAATTCAAGGCTATTGGCTATAGGCGTTTGATTTAGTACGTTGAAAACTTTCTATTTACATATTAAAAAATGTAACATACTTATTATAATTATTCTTGTCTCAAATTCATATGTTTATATGTTATTGACATTGTAATCGGAACTTAGGTTCGATTTTGTGTGCAGTTATGTCTTTTTCTGATATTTATTTGCTATAGTCCTCAAGCTTTTCTTTAAAGAGTTTTTTTGGGTATCCGGCGGAAACCTCGAATAATTTCACGTTAATTGGGGTTCCTAACGATTCCACTCAGACCAACGCACTTAAAAATATTACATGACTGATTTTTAAAGGCACCCTACCACCCTGGTAGTTAGTCAGGTAGATTAAAGAAAACCTTACCACCATGCACGAGTGTCATTAGGATTAAAATGGGTGGTACAGCGCCTTGAACTGGAGGGATCGCGTACATAGTACTTAGTACATATACTTTACGTTTTGCAGTTTAAAATTTACTTTTTATGTCAGCAGTAAGAATAATATATTTAAATTTTTTCTCTATTTACTTCTAATTACACTTTTGTATGTACACGTTTTGAAAGCGGCACCAAATTATAACCAACATGTTTAAGTTGAAATAACGTATTTTTTGTTAGTGTTGGTATCATTTGAAATCTGTCTATAACAACTCACATGAAGGTTACAATCCGTACTGAATGTTTTTAAAATAAAAGTAACAGCCTGTTAAAATTATATCCCCCAGTAAATTGGAAACGTAGAAAAGACAGAGACCAACCAACATTTGCACACAACACAAAACATAAATGGGTACCAATTCTCGTTTCGTGGTTCGATTTACACAGATTGATCCGATTCAAACGGAAAAGGAAAATGGGATGGAATAAAAGAAACACGGGCATTGACGTCGTGTCCGGGATAACCAAGTCGAAAATATAATCTAATCAAATCGTGAAAAGTGTTAGGGATTTCACACGAAATAGATTTTACCTCGATTCTACGAGTATAAATAAATCGCCTAATATATAACTTAATAATAAAATATAACAGAAATTATCTTTATGCACCGCATGATCCAGTAATGTGTAGAAGAGTTATTACACTGAATTTGCTCTTAATTTTGCGACAATACCTGTATGAGGTGAAATCTGGTAGAATATCAAGCGCAGTTTTAATAATACATTATGGAGAACACTTATAGAAGATGACAGTTTATTGGATACTCTCAATGAACTTCACATTCACACTGACGCAACATCGAAATTGTCTAAGCTAGTGTTGACATAAAACCGAGAATAGTACGACTTGATACCTTCTCTATTTACTTCGATTGAATAAGATTGTGCAATTAATTGCGTAGACATTAGAGAGACGGATTACTTTCATCTTGGATATCGTTGATGGCTTTGGTTTTGTGGATGTACAGGTTGTGGTGACCATTTATCATCGGGTGTCCTGTTTGCTGGAATGTCTACTATTGACATAACAAAACAAAAAATGTTTGTTATTTTAATGCATTAGCTCTCTATTACAGTGTACATCTCTTTTCTCTTAATTGAGGATGTCTAGAGCATTCTCCATCACGCTAATCCAGTGCGTATTGATTGGGGTTTAGTGTAAACTGCTAACTTGTAACTCTTGGGTTGTATTGGAATGTTGCTTACTTTCTGACTTCGATTTGGTTTAACGACTGCAATTCAATAATAACTTCCGGAATCGACGGCTTCACCCCAAAGCGCTCAAGATATTTTACCACTAGCACTCACCTAACCGACCAACGCGCACCGACCGCGTCCGCAGTTGTTGAACATGGCTGGTCACATAATATAAACACATTTTATTTGCCCATCATTATAATATCGCTATAACATCACCTTAAGTAGAAGATATTTAGCCAATGTGAGTACCGATTATGACCGTGTCAGATATTCTATGATATTAGGCGCAAGACCGCTGAGAAATGGGCAAATTAGAATGAATATGTCCAGCAATATTGCCAAACGCTGATGGATTAAGCGCCGGATCTGAGACGAAGGTTTCCGGTGACAATGCTGATTTATAAGACCGATTTATTGCAGGAGATTGTAGTAATTACTCATGATAGATTATATGAGTATATAGGAGCAATATAACTGGGCGGCATATGACAATTGTAAATGATCGACTGAGTATTAAAGAAACTTTTAATGTGCTCCGGAATACATGAGTGATCGCCAGAAACTTTATTAGCGCTCCGAAGTTAGTCCCATTTGTTATAATTTGATTGTAGCAAGCAAGACACGTAATACGGCTAATGAGATCATTGGGCAGCATTAGAACTTTCGATTTTAGGATTCACCACTAACCTCATCACTAATTAAAAGGAAAGGTTAAATTATAAACTTTGAAGTCACTATACGTATTCATCGTGTATTATTCTTCACCAAAGCATGATAATCAACTAAGAACCTGTACATAACACCGAAAAATGCGAAGTGTGTATAGGATTCAAACGCGTATTGGAAACTTGTAGTGAAGCGCTTTGAGTTTGAAGTTGATTGACTTATAAGCGTCGTGTCTTCAATGAAACTGCCTATACATACTAAAAACATCATAATCAGTTCATTAAAAATGTAGTTATGGATAAATGTATATAAAAGAAATACAAACATTTTACATCTACTAAAGTTATGACAGCAAATTATATTACATTATAGAAGCGAGTCGTATGTGTCTAAGACGTCTTTGACGTAGATAGCATCAGATATGAGAGCTACAACTGCACTACAGTAGAAAGTGAAGTGACCCTTAGCACAATTTCTTGTGTTTAACAAAGCAAGAATATTTTTTAGATTAGTCAGAATACGAATGTCATGGTTGTTAATTAGTGGCTCCGTTTTCTTTGAGAAAATGAGTGAGTGTGAGCGAAAATTAATGACAATTTAGTCTTTGACAATTTCACTTATATGTACATCTGAACGGGGGTCAGTTTGGGGAAAAATAATATGCGATGAAACTTGCATACGGAAGGGTCTTTTCATAATGATATGATACGTAAAGTCTATCAACCGGAAACGACTTTCTTAAATCGTAAGAGACAGAACAGAATCATAGACGGGGAATCATAAGATGACAGCGGACGACACAAGAAGAATACGTGACGTGTTATAACTATGAGTATGGTTCAAAGGAGCACCTGTTAAGGCTCAAAGAGTAACTAAATAAAAAATTAAGAGTAAAGTTTGGAGATTGGCTTTTGGTCACTTATGGTCAATTTTGCGACGTTGCGAAAAAAGTGTTGTGGCTGAACTGATTGACGTTCTAGTGGATCCTAGTTAAAATTCAATGAAAATACAAAAATAACTAATTATAAATACATCGTTTTCATATCCCTAACTCAGATATATTTTTCTACGCGGGTTAACGTATCGTTATCCATTTTTTATTGTCGAATCCTGCTAGTTTGTACTAGACAACTTGTTGACAAAGTTTAGAAAAACCAATGATGTCATATCTACACGGCCGCGTATGTTTTTCTCCAAAACTCGGATTTATTTCGAACTACAATACGTTTCTTACTCCCAACAGACTCTTGAAAATAAGAAGCGGATATTTGCGGTAGAGCTGGCAAGACTGAAACTACGAAGCGAGCTGGTCTCGCTTTGAAACTTACGTAAACTTTATTTCTATTCTCCGCGAATATAGGTACGGATTGAGCATACTACACTTCAAATAAGGAGCAAAGATGTAGTTGACGCTTGTTCTACATTCTAGGATTTGCGAAACAATATCAAATGGCATTACGGTATCACGCTTAGGAGTTTCCTGCATAAGTAGGATAGATTTGTATTACAATTGTATGACGTGAATTTTTAGTTTAAGCAAAAGCATTTGTTTTGTTTTTTGATGAAAATTATTATCGTGATAAACCAAATTAGTATGCAGCACAGTAGTAGTAGCCACCGGACGGTAACGAGTACTGGTAGGATAGATGAGCATGAACAGTGGTGTTTCATCATTGATCATTGATCATTTGGCTTGCATAATTTATGGCGATTACTATGAAATATGGACGTAAAAAGTTATTGCCGCAACAATATTATACAGTTAAAAATATTATAATTACGATAATGTTATATTCTTAAATAACATTCATTCAAGGACCACATTCGACATCGAAAACACTGTTTTAATTTTTTTTATCAATTCAATATTTTTAAAACATTTTTGATAAACTCTGTTTATCATCTCGCTTTAACACATTACTGGCCATTGATTAAGGTTATTCCGTATTAATTAAGGATGTCTGTAGGCTACTTAAGTGTATATTGATAAAAAAATTAATAGCCAAGCCGTCATGAGTTGCGTATTCTTGATGGAATTTCGCATGGTGTCCAAGTTTATCGATTGATATCAATATTATTAATCACGTCCAATAAGTAATCGTATCCTCTGGTTATTAATGCGCTCATGAAATTTTACCGCTATTATCCAACCATCCTGTATCCAGCTGGATTCAGAGGGTTCAGGACCGGTCAGAGTGGCGCAAGTTACGGGAGGCCTATGTCCAACATTGGACTTCAAAGCGATGATAGATGGATGGATCCAACTATCCTATCTGAGACCTGTTTCCAAATTTTTATTTTCTCAGAGTTTAAATATGACTTCCATTAATTTTGTAGTTTATTTACGGATGGGTACCTAATTAATTGTTCTCCTTTGATAATTTTATTAAGTATATACCTAAATTAAATATGAAATGAAAAAAGTTTTTATAACAAAATAATATTCATATCATTTTATTGCGATAATAAAGTGAGCATTTGATTTATATTGTGACACTTTATTTTCATATTAAATTTATATTTCCTTTAATACCTTCTGTCAATTAAATTTGGAAATGATACACAGTAAATATTAAAATCAATCAACCCGACTTCGCTTTGCTTTGGAATATCCTCCTGGAACGAACCCATTTCAGGGAAGGAAAAGTATCCCAGATTATGACCAATAAGGTAATAAATACGCCAAGAGTCATCTTAATCCATTCAGTGATGACCTGAGTCTAAAGCCGAATACAATTTATAATGGAAATATAATGGAAGAAAATTCTTATAGAAATAAGCAGTGCCTTTGGTACAAAATTTCTTATTTAATTCAATTCAATTCAATTCAATTCAGTTCAGTTCAGTTCAGTTCAGTCCAGTCCAGTCCAGTCCAGTCCAGT
>PDGT01000156.1:0-78430 GCA_003671415.1 Megathymus violae | reverse complement strand
TTAATTATTTAACTATTTTACGTATTTAGTGTACATAAATTATTAAATAAAATAAAATAAATAAAAATTAAATTATTCGAAACGAATAGTTATTCACAACTTTTATGTTTGTTCATAGCCTTTAAATTATTAATCCGCTAACAATTTTTTTTCTAATAAAGCACCTGTTCCAAATTGCTCTATGTAAAATAATAATAATTACTATAATAATGTTATGATTTCATATCCTAGCACACAGATTAGGAGGCACACGTTATTGTTTTATTAAACGCGAGTTGATTTGTATAATATAAATAATAATGATACATAAATACATATATAAGATATATTTTATATATTCTAGTTTACCTTTTGTTGCGCACAATCGACGCAACAAAAATATACTATGTGACAACTCATTTTTTTTTAAAGGGATTCTTCTCGTTTGTCGGTTTTTTGTTGATACGATGGTAGAGTTAGTTTGCGTGCCTGCTTAGCTTTTAAAATCAACCGTGAAATTTTTTAACATATCGGAGTATCTGTTAAAAATCTGGATCCTAGTTTCATTCTTGGCCTAGATTGTCTTTTTATTATTATCTGCCAAAGTTTAACATTGACACTGCATTCCAATTTGAAACTTGAACTCAATTTGAAGATTTGAATTGATTACAGATGACAAGCTAGTTAATGGTGTCAGTTGAAAGTAACCCTGAAGGCTGCTGAAACTCTTTATTTGTATTCAAACAATCACAATTCTTTGATATGAAATATAAAATTAAGTAATACCAATTGCTCCATAACATCATTTGTAAGTAACTGGTTTGGATCGCCATCTAATATATAAGGATTTGTGCAAAATATGTAACATAATGTAAAGAAAAATTCGCATATAGAATCTTTAAAATGTTTTGAACGCAACGCAACAGCTTGTGTAAATGAGGTACTACTCTGAGTGCCGTCGGATGTGAGCGATTTATCGTAATGGTGACATTTGCAGCTTACTGGCGCGAAATTTTTCTTTAATCTCGTTAATGCTCTGAAATAAATTGTTGCTGAAAGTATTACATTGTTGTTTATTTCTGCAATTTATGAGTATGACCTCGCTCGTAATAGTAGTACATACATCTGTAGGAATTGTAATTTTCTGTTGCACTGTTAATCAAATAATTTAGAACAAAATATATATTTTAATGCATGTATCATTTAACATAATTGGTATTAAACTATCTAACTGATATTACAATAATTCCGGGATCGGTTATTAATGCCTACTCTGCATTATGTTATTTATTACTGATTTTAAAGATTTTTTTTGGATCACTTAGATTTTTAAATTTCGTAAAGACAAATAACTAATACTACATACTGGGCTCCGGAATGTCCATTAAGAATGTGACGTGAGATCGCGGGAACAAATGCACACATTTAATGAATGTCATAAAAAATAGAGGTTTTTACGCGTAAAGTCATATTTGTTGCTGGCCGCAGGCAGTGTGTGTGTGTGTTATGCGCGTAGTTGAATAGAGCGTGACCAGTGCGACCTGCGACCTGGCCGCCTTATCCTCAGAGCCTCTAGAAACTTATAAGTTCATAGCGTTTTATAAGTTTAGTGATACAGCTAAGCGTAGGGTGTGGATAAAATTATTGAATTATTTAATAAATTTTCCCTGATCCTCCAACAACCGAAACATGTGAAACATTACACAGTGAAATATAGAAGGAGGACGGTAGCTAGAGCCAGGCGTCTAAAGAATCGCTGTGCCTGAGGACTATCCGGTTAAATCGAGTTTATTAAGTAATTACTGAACCTAGAGAATTCCAACAGAAAGGACCGTTCGATGTTGCCCCACCTGATATTTAGCAAGATGCCACCACCACGAGGACCGGAATGTTGGCTTGGATCAAAGAATGGATGAAGCCTCTTACACAGCTCATTTGCCTGCATAAAAATATAAGTTGCACTTTGCAGTAGTTGACCCCATTCCATATTCCTTGACGCGATACTAATTAACCGAACAGAATATAATCATGTAAAGTATTTCTGACCCAGTGGTATATTTAATTTAAAATACAATGAACGGATACTGAAGCCGAACAAATGGTCAGTACAAATATTTACATGCGGGACATATCTATTTATTTGGGCTTGTCTCCTTGTGTGCATATGATCCAACCTCTAGGGGACAGACCACTTCTGTTTGTGTTGTCTCCATACTTTGAAATATTGGCGTATAATTAAAATTAAGGATAGGTCGTAATTTCGAACTAGGTATGCGAGTTTTAAATGAAAATATATTATTACCAGCTAAATATAATATAAGAAAAACCATATGGTTTATTATCACAAAATTATTGGTATATTGTAATACTGATTATTGTTACAATTTAACAAGTAAATAGTATATAGTAAGTACTCTGTTAGAAACTATAACGGAGCCGAATCTGTTATGCGAATATTTTTTGGAAATTTGTATGTAGGTAGACTTTGTTAGCGATAGAGACCTATACATACATTTTTTGGTCTTTTTGTACGGCAGTCTACAGCAGCTAGATCTCTATATAAAACTGAAAAATTATCTGTTCAGTTCCAGTTCCAGTTCTGGTTCTGGAAGATCTAATTCCATTTCGTCCTGGTAACTGGATCTATTTGCACGGAATATTATTATTGCACCTAGAGACGTAAAGACATACATAGATAGACTAGGGTATAATAATCTTGAACCACTACATACTAGTCGAGCCCATCTAGACATATTATTTGTTCACAAATTAATAAATAATGCTATCGATTGTCCATCCCTGCTGAGTATGTTCCAATATAATGTCCAATATAATGAATACCACGATACCCATGCAAAGTTTTTCAAACTAGGCTGTGTAGAACAAATCTTGGGCGCTCTTCACCAGTGGTCCGTGTTTTTCAACTGTACAACGAATGTGCCAAAGAAAATCCAGGTCTCGATATTCACGCCGATCGCATTTGTAAGTTTAAGGGCAAACTCAAAAAGTTGTCATTCCTTAATTTGCTATAGCTTTTGTTATATCTAAAACATTTTATACTACTCATAGTGTTAATTTGTGTTTAATTTTTAATTTTTAAATATATAATTTAACGTTTTCAATGTAATTCCCATTTCGATTTGAATGACAATTTTATTTTAATTTTGACATTGATTTAGAATTTCATTGTTTTATATTTTATGTTAATTTATAAAATGTATATGAATGGATTTTTGTAATTTATAATTGTTAATTAATTTTATATCGATTCTATTTTATTTTAATGAATGTTGAATATTAGTACTATTATGTTAATTTAATTTATTTTTCTAATTTATTGTATTTTAATTTAGCTGATTAATTTTGTTTGATTTTATTAAGTTTTTTGAGATTGACTTTATTTTCTTTCAATTTGACGCTCTCATTAATTTAATTTAATTTAACTCAATTTTGTATTTATTTTAATCATGATTTTAATAATATGTATTTCTAGCAATGTAGTACCAAGCATGCTGTGGTTACCTACTAATTATAAGAACAGTAAGATATTATATAAATTTAGAATTGCCCTATAGATGTACAGCTGCTACTTATGTTGGTTACCCAAGAAAGAAAGAAAGAAATAAAGAAAGAAAGAAAGAAATACATAAATACATACATAAATATATAAATATTACAAAGCAAAGAGAGAATGGGCTACTACTAATATACATGTTATATTTACATTTAAGTATATGAAATATAATCAGTTAACACGGCCACAAATTAAATGATAAATTGTTGAATTAAATGTTTATTAATGAGCAACGTAATGGTAAGTGATCACCGCCTTTCACACATATGTAACACCAGTAAACAATGTGTTTATGGAAAAGAAACTACAAATTAAACACGTTAAACCTATTTCAAGGCTTTGAATAGGGAGATAATAACAGGCAGTTGAACACACTTAACCCTGTACAAGTATTAGGAATGAAACTGGGTGGCACCGCGTCTAGCGACTTTTCAACAGAAGGCACTTTGGCTTATTGTCTGTTTAAGTCAGATTAGTTTAGAGTTGAGGAAGCATGAAGTCAGAATCTTGAAGTAAAATATGTAACCTCAACGTAAATGACGTCCAGCATATTATCAAAACATCAGTATATTTTAAATTCTAGACCTAAGGCTGGCCGTGCAGGGTTTATTAATAAATTATAGTGTGAGTTCGGCTAGAATGCAATTTTACTAAAAAGCCATGAACTGGTGCGAAATTCAATATATCGCATACATCCTTAAAATATTGGTACCTGCGGTGGATAACTGAAATTTATAGCGGCAACTTTTCTGTCGCCTCTGGCGCCCGTAATATAGTAACCGCTTTATGCCACATACATAAAATAGTGGAATTCACAATGTTGAATAATATCAGATAATTCTTCCGAAGCAAGAGATTATTTATGGAAATGCGCCAAGATAAAATTGTAGTTTATATATTTAGTTGGTTAAATACAGGATGTTTGATAACATTTATTGCACTGTAGTCGTCATTTTTGATTTCTTACGTAACAGGATGGAAATGGACAATGTTTCTGTTATATGTTATGTATAGTACAGTTTGTTATGTATAGTGAAAATTATGTAAATTAATGTAATTTTTAATAAAGGTTAGTTAAGTTTTAATTTTGATATTATAATATTAGTGTCATTGAAATTTAAACACAGCATTCATAAAATGAATGTTTTGTTGTAATTAAGATCACTATACATTGCTAAGAAGTAGGAATGTTATGGATATGAAATTTCGGATCCGGATATGGATATGGATACATGAATAATATTTTACCAGTTTTGGTTACGGTTACGGATATGAAACTATTACGGATTATCCGATTGTTTCGGATAATTTCGGTTACACATATTAGATGATTTACGTCTAGGAAAAAAAATATAATATATGTACAAAGTTTGACTTTGTAAAAAACAAAATAACTACTTTGGAATTAATTACTTTGGAAAAAACAAATTAAATTATAAAATCTTACTAAAATGAGAACAACGCGGCTAATATCCGATACATTAACGGTCAATGCAAACCAGTCATAACGTGCTGTATTTAGACTCTGCCTCTATCCGAAATTGTCCGAAACCTTTTTATCGGATTCGGTTACGGTTTCAGATATATTTTTATGTCGGATATCCGGTATTTTCGGTTACGGTTATGGAGCTCCATAACATCCCTGCTAAGGCGTATGAAATTTAACCCATCAACATGTCAAAATATCGGTATAAAGTACAAAAATCGTGGGTGCCCGTTACAGTAAAAATATATAATATACGCAATGATATAAGTTAAAAAACAAATAAACCGCTAACAGTGGCCTTGACACAAGTAGCGCACTGGTGGGCACAGATCTCTCTGTGTCATTGAGTACACCTGGAGCGTCTACCACGTTCCAACATATTATGTAGTATTTCATATAAATATGTGTGGTTTCCTGATGCTATCGCATACAAATTTGTTTATTTCTTTGTTGAAATGATAAGTTAGAAAAAGCGGTTGGTGACGGAAGCCATACCATCCAAAAACCTAAGACATAGCTTCGCGACTGCTGTACACCTGGGAACGATCATATCGTGACAACGTCACCTATTCAACTACCGAATACTGTTATGATACTATGAATACTGATAATAATGTAATATTAATTTTGTTAATGAATACGAATATTAGTAACTGAATGAATTACTATGATTCGTATTCATTCATTATAATAACTCGAAACTTCCATTACTCTGCTAATCTCTAGGTATGTAGTCGCCTGATTGATCGCTCTGGTCTCAACATATTAATCTGTATAATTAATTCACTTTGATCGGTTATTACCCGAATCGCGCTAATGTGGCTCTACACTTAATTGAATTACATATCGACTATATCAAAATTATTTATGTCACAACTCTGTTAGGCCCAGTAGCGTTGGCATTAAAATAATTTTAATTAAAACTAAGTGGTATGAATATTTAAGTAATGTTGTGGTAGACTAGTGGTCGAAATTCGACCATAATTTATTTAAATTTAAATTTTGCACATTATTAAAGTTCTGTCTGTCAAAGACTATATATACCAGTATAATTAATTTTTATACTAAATCTTCACAAAAAAACAGTTTGCAATTCGAACATGAATCAATAGATGGCTGTATAATGGACGTCTGTCCAAATGTCAAACGAACAATTTATTCACATCTGTATGTGTATTACCATGAATACTTTACTTCTTTTAATTATTAATTATAAAACACAATAGGATAGACCATAAACAAAAAAGTACCTATTCATGTAATATTTTATCTTTAAGTTTGACTTTAGCTATAAATAAAAGAGTATATGTATGTACACATTATAGGTGTGGGTATGTCAAATAATGGCAGTGTGCTTAATGTTTATTTTCATCAATTTCATATATTTCTAATGAATTCTAATAATATATTAAAATATTAGCTTTCTGCACACCTTTTCCATGTAAAAATTAACCGTGCTAAATTTCGTAATCCTCCGTTCGCGTAATTATTATAAAAATGTGTACAAATTTTTTGCTTCTCATATATATCGATAAATATTATGTATGATTGAATTACAGCTTCAAACTGGTATGTACATGGAATACTTCAGTATCGTGAAATACCACAGTTGTTTTTTTTATTAAAATTTTATATTTCATTTTAGAATTATACCACATATAATGCTATATATGGTAATATTTTTTTCACTACTATTTTGCTGTTCAGGTAGATTGCTCTGGAACATCCTACTTCTAAATATTCGTAAAACTCCAACTCTGTGGAAATTAGTCCAAGAGTATTACCTACACAACTTTTTTTATGTTAATAGCCGACAAACGAGCCACCTGATGGTAAGTGGTCACCGTCGCCCATGGACATCAGCAAGACGAAAGGTATCACTGATGCGTTATAGGCCAGGAAATGAGAAGGTTAGAAATAAAGTTGGGGAGAGGTGGCTTGAAAGGGACATTTTTGTTGTTAAAGTTCTAATAAATGATAGAGATAATATTTGGAATAGGTTAGCGTCAAATGGGAAGCCTCCATTATCATACTATTGAAATAAAATTGAATACTTGTCATTTCTTAATTTATAGTTGTTTATTTTCATATATTAAAAAAAGGTGTGTTTTGTCCCTTTCATAAATTTTCTGTATTGAAAGGGACACCATATAATTTATGAAAGGGACATTAAATAATATTAAAGAAAAATCACTTTATATATTGCTACCTATGTTCTAAAAATATAAAATACGTAAGTATACAATAACTTTATAAGTAGGTTTAAAAATCAAATTTAAAATTAATTGCAATATTTTGTTTCTATTAAATGTAAATTAAGCAGAAATCAACATTATTATAATGTTTTGTTAGACATAACGAACTTGAAAAAAGAATTTTCTTAAAAACATAATCAAGAGTGTCTCCTTGTAATTAACAATAAATGCAACTCTTAAGTTAATTAAATAAATTTTATAAGTATGTAATTATATATATAACGTACATTATATTATCTTGGCAGCTGATTTCACTGATACACTATTCTCTAACATTTCATTCACTGCCTTTTCAATTTTGTGTGCATCGACACGCGTTCTCTTCTTAGGTGGCATTTTCAACATGCAAAAATGATAAACTCATTCGATAGTTAGCCAAGAAATAGCAATCATGAAAGAGACAGTTATGAAAGGGATATCCCATTCATAACCATTTGTTGTGTCCCTTTCATAAATATGATTTTGATATCGAAAACATAACCACAAAATATACAATTTTAAAATGAAGTTTAATGACCTTTTGTTATCGTATATCTAAGACTTCAGCCTATTATAAATAGTGGTTAAGAACCAAATAATTAATCACAGCACTTAAGAAAGCGTTTCGCAATTATGACAGAAAAAATACTTTCCAATGCCAAAAAAAAAATCGCACGGCTCCATCATTTTTGAAAAGACAGGAGTATGATGTACAAGCAAAGAATGTGAATCAGAGTTGCCATACGACAAAATTCATTCATCAGTTATTTCAATTTATTTTTGAGTTGTTGGATATTTATCGATCTGATAAGTATTTTGATTGTAAGGTACTAGATACATGTAGATATGTTATTTACTCTTTATCGTAGGTCTTTAAACTAGTTCACAATCGGTGGACTTAATGCCTGATGTCGTTCTTTATGAGTCAATCCTTGGGGATGGTGAGAAATTGTGGTAGGCGGTATAAAAATATAAATATATTTTGATTATCTTTTTTTTTATCAATGTATTGTTACTACTACTTTTATCAATATATTATTACTACATTAATAACTTTATTCATCGACAACAGTACCCCCGGGGTGTTCTCGCCCAGACAAAAGTGAAAAACCATTTTTAATTCAGTCCCATTTCCATCAATGTACTTCGTGTGCAAAGTTGGAGAACAAATGAATATGCGGGTTTACACTTTCTACTTCGCCAACAACGTATTAATGCTCATGATGGTGGGCGACGATAAACACATCTCATAAAATTGCTTGTGTACTCGGGAGCCTGAGAAAATGTGTTTTATGTTAACAGTAATAAATTCAAATAGTTCAGCATCGGTATAACATAAATAACAATTCAAGTATACATTTTGTCGTTTTCAAATTTCGCCATTGCTAAGAAAATGTACATTGTCTACACTGTGTCTGTCTGTATACTGTGTATTATATAGTACAGTATTCTCGTTCCGTTTACCCTCGTAATATGCCTGGTCGTAATACGGCGTGACTTGTGTTTTATCTCTGCGAGTTGAAGAGCGGATACATCGTGACCTACAAAAACTTTTAAGCGCTTGCCTTCCATCAAGATCGTTATACCTCGTCTCTGTCGTCTTGCTCGCTCCGAATTCACTTAAAATAAGACTCTAGCCTAGTGTATAACCTTATAAAAATGTTTTTATATTCTGGTTAGCGTTGCATCTGTGAATATTCTATTAATTGAAATACATTTAAGGTTATACTTCATTATTTTTAATTTAGTACCTACTCCATGACATCTGGACATAGCAATGGTGAAAGTTAGTTGATATATGTACATGAAGCAAAAGGTTTTACAAAAACTATACTGTGGACAAGAGTCACTTACTCAGTTAGGGCTCATGGAGCCTGTTTTTTTATTATGTAGTGCGGTAACGGAAATTAAAAGAATTTATAAAGCTGAACGAAATCAAAATATTTGCAAACAGGTGGTAAAATACGCATAAAGGGCCCACGTCACGTAGCAATTCAAGGTAAAGAGCTACGCTTATCATCATGTAGTCACTTGCTTGTTCGTGACTTAAAAAAATAAATTGATACTCGAGCAACATGGTATAGCAGCCCTCAAGGTTCCTAAAACGTGCAAAAATATCCAAGTTTATTGAAGTTAATGTTATGAAATTAGTACTGAACTCACCAGAGAAAAGAATTGTCGGTAAAAATTATATTGACAAATTTGATATTCCCTTCATGCAAAATAAATTGAAATGAAGCTATTGAAGGGTTAACAGAATGTCATACTAAGATTTACGTGGCGCTTAATTTAAGTAACAGCTTTTACCAACATATTATATTTTTTATGTAGCTATTTGAAAGGACTGAACATTTCGTAAACATCTAAAACTAAATAAAATATTACCTTTTTGCGCACTAAACTTTATTAAAATGTTCCTTTTTATATTTTGCCGAAGTTCGAGATAAAAAAGACACAATACTAATCTTCGAAGAATTGAATTCCGAAACGAAATTACATTTCATTTTCTTTCATTCCCACTGTATTGCATTGTATTGTAGGCCGCAATAAAAATGCCTTTAAAATCGTTCAAAACAGAGTTTTTCACCTTTTATTGAAATTTGAAAAATCCGCTCAATAAGCGCGATTCAGCGGTTTCAGGGCTAATTGGAGTGGAGTTCGCCTTTTATGTGGAAATGTTGGATGTACGGTAATGGGTTGAGTTAATTAAGCTGCATTATTATAATTTAATAATGAAGCGGCTATAAATCCACGGCTCTCGTGGAAGTTTATAATGAAGAGCGCCATGATCCAGATAAAATTAAAAATTTTGTCCTAACACTCCCAATATTATGGACTCGAACCGCTGGTATGAAACACGCTGTCGCACACATTGTTTAAGTTATGTCAAATTATTGAGAATTTATAGCACTTATACAGTTTGAATAATATATATATATACATATATGTACGAGATAAAGGCCAAACATGCTCTGATAGCGTTTTTGTACCGTTATGTGTATAAGTATTTAATTTAATTAATGAAAACTTTATTATTATAACTTTATTAATATTCAACTTCATTAATATAATAGGCCGAGGAGCGTCCTTCAAATAATATGGCCTGTTTATAGGTACTTTAGGTGTCTATTTCGTTTCTTCGTTGCGAATCCTTCGTTCGAATAATAAAATGGTTTTGAATATATTCTTAATGCTTAAAGTAAATTCTTGCATAGCCACGAAACGCTTCGCTTAGCACCATCCCAACAGAAAGGTTTAAAACCTCACCTTCAGTTCTATTCATTGCGTTTGCGAGCCAATGCGAATGACCGCAGTGAAATACGAAAAAATGTACGGATTATCCTTTCAATCGTCTTTTCATAAAATGGGTCTGCCAAAGGTATATTACTGTATAGATGGTATATTGTAGCGGATTCTACTTTAATGCGAGTTTTTTAATACTACTAATAAATAACATTGGAGTGAGGGTAAACTGAGTGAGTGAGTGAGGTTAAACATTAAAATAAAGACCAATGATTAAATATATTATACTAGTTACGCGTTACCTAAATATAATCAAGCAAATTTATTTATTTATGTAATGGTGATGGTTGATGTGCAAATAAATTGTGTTATATCTGAAGTAAGTTTACTGTCTGTTAAAAACGAAAAAGCATCAAAACGTAGCGACAGCTCACTAAGCATATGTTTTACGAGACTTAACATACCAGTTACTAAATTATAAAGAAATTGAATATAAGTTACACGTTAATACTCACATTTTTCTATCGGCTTTTGGTTTATAACATTTATATGTAGGTATGATATTATGTCAATAGCCGCCAAAAGAACCAGCGCGCTCCTGATGATAAGTGTTCAACTGCCGCCTATGTTTAACACAGTAGGCGCTAATTAGTAGCTGCTAAGATACAAACGGTGATTCGCTCGTCAATTGATTCTCTAATACTCTCTGATATGCTATCAAGTCATCGTAAAACATAGAACGGAGACCGGGGAGTTTAAGCACCCTACCACCATGCAATAGTACTACCGGGATTACACTGGCTGATTAGAACCCAAACATGTCCACCAGAACTTGCAGCTATTGCATCGTCCGTTGTTCTCCAGGAAGGATATTCGTATAAAAATCTAACATAAAAATGCGTCAATATTTTATGAGTTTATTTTCAAATTTCAGAAGGAAAAGCAGAAACGGAAGTTTATTATGGAACCAATTGAATACTGTTTACCCACTCTACTTGCTCGCCGAAAGCTTGGCAAATTTACCTCTGGTCGAATTTCAACAATCGTTCGTTTCATCGTATTCCTAATAAATTACATAATTTTTATACTGATAACATTAGTATGATGTAGTGAAAAAATACACATAAGATCTTTTACGATAGTGAACTAATTTTTTTTACTGACTATACAATGTTTATGATTCATAAATACATAATCATAACTGGTAAAATACATTAATATTTTTTATATTTTATATTATATTTAAGATTATCATTATATTTTAAACATTTCATTATATTAACATAATTTCAGAATTAATATAGACGTGACGTTCTTAGCCCAGTGGCTATAGTATACACACATACACTTACAATAACTATAATAACGTAAGTGATCTACTTATTTAATTGCGAATATTAACAACTTACGATGTTTGGATTGACCACTAAACTCTCGATCAATGTGCACTAATGCTGAAGTACACTATAAATATTCTGAATAACGAGGAAAAACTTGTGCCTTCCAAAAGCAGCTAATATGTTGGAGGTAATTATGGACTGGTGTTTCTACAGGTATCGATAATAATAAAATTACAAAGAAATGCTAACACTTTCATCTCCACAATTTATCCGTTTATCACCATGAAATTCTACTTTTAAATCCATCCTTAAACAGAATCCTTAAACAGAAGAAATATATTACTGTTTTATGCATAAATATTGCTATATATCTATATGTATCTGTGCAGACTTCATAATGTGAAATCTCCAGTCGCAGGTCTGCTGGAAAACATTTACTAAGAAAATAGTAAATAAGCGGTACTATTGGACATTTTTAAGATCCATAACGTTTCACTTTGCAAAAGTATGTGTATATATGTATATCTCAATAAATAAAAATACAAAAGTTTATATAACTATTCAACTCTCATGTATAAGGTACGTATCTCAATAAGGGCTATTATATAATTATTACATTGATGATCTTGACTAGATACTGATTGGCACACTTTATGTTACTCTATGTGTATGCTATTAATTATCTGTGCCCTCGCACCTACCTTCACGTCGACAAGAACCAATCGCGAGCCGCCAATGACAGCTACCATCGTCACTTTTGTTCATTCGAAGTTTCAACCGTGCACGTACTCTCTTCATCCATAATTACATACTGTTACTGTATACATATACCACAACCGTTGTAAGAAATAGAAGAAATATATGCATTTAAAATCTCACTGAAGAAACATTTTTGCAACCCTCCTCCTTGCAACACTCTAGATAAACTTACTTTCGATTTTGGATGGAGAATTCAGTTTTTTAGGTGTACTCACTATGTTTCCCTTTACCTAAATATTAATTAGACGTGCACGCGACATATTAATTTAACAATACCCTTGGCAAGTTTGCGTTTCAATTTTGATATTGTTGAAGCGCTTGACGGAGCTAATTGCTTCTTTCACGGTAACGTTCATCAATTACTTCGAAACACTGCGACACAGACAAACACTGACAAACACTGACAAATTTATCTTTCCGTTTGACAAACGAGCGCCTGGTAACAATTTTTTGGCCATTGTCAGACAATGCAGGAACCCACCGAGTACTCCATTGATAAAATAAATTAAAACAGAAGGAGAGTTTTTACGCGTAGGCTTAGTATACTTTAAGCTCGTGATATATATTTGAGAGGTGACGGCTAAAAAAAATTATAATCTATTAAAGGAAAAAAAGCGATTTTCCGTTTTTATGGAACCTTACTGGCTCAATATTTAATCATAAATAAATATTTACACATGCATTTATGCTCACCCCTGCACTAGATCCCACATGTTGTGGGCGGCATGGACGCACACAAATGAAATATGACAAACACGAACCAAGTGATCGTTTGCTCTGACTGACACTTGAAACTGGTTACCTCACTCTAGAGGCAGTTCCACTAGGAACTTAAATTCAAGATTTCAAAAAAATGATAATAATGAATATAATCAATTATTTGTTGATTTGATTGCAACATTCTGTAATCATCTGCGATATAAATAATAAAATACATATTTTCTAATTACAATCTAATTACAACTAAAAGTTGCAATTAAGACAGTGAGTATGTTTTGTATTGAATCAACAAAAAAATTAATTTGCAGTCCAGCTTTCAAGTGTATAACGTAGGGAACTGAGTTTGTAAAAATCCATCAGTGTCGGTTAAATTCATAAAAAATAGTATTTGGCACTTCTGTGCAAAATAAATAAAGACAACATAAAATAAATAATATAATTAAAGACAAATGTTGTACAGATGCCATTTGGCAAACCACAAAAAAGGGAATGTAATATGCTCATATGCAATATTAATATGATATACACAATATTTATGCACATTTAAACTCTTTGGTTTTTCTAAATACCTCTGTAAGTATTCTATCGAAAAAAATCATTACAAAATTAATGGAGGACTTATTGGCCAACCTAAATAAAACAAAAATTAAACAAGGTATTATATCATGTTGACTGCTTTCTACTTGAGCATCTTCGCGTAGGTGATACCTTTGGCGCTATGAACTTCATCAGATTAACTATAAGTTTATTTGTCTGCTCGATCGACAGATTGGCATAAAAAATATATTTCCATCCACGTAATCCCCTTGGTGCTCTAAATCGGACTTTTCTTAGAAATATATTCTTGGTGTGTAAAATTATATCTGGTTGAACTACATCTGGTTAAATCTAAAGGTAATTAATAATCAACGTCTTTTAAATAAGAAAAAGAATTAGACATGAAGAGATACTTTGCTTGTAAGATTTAAGTTTGAATGGCTCAACTTGGAATTGTAGCATTTTATTATAACTATTTATTTTTTGATAATCCACATCTATTTTGTTTGCACAAACAATTTCTTCATAATCTTATTATGTGCCTATAATGTATTTACATTGTCACAATAATACAAAAAAGTAAGGCGCGTGCGTATGTGAGTGCGTGCGTGTGTGCGTGCGTGCGTGCGTGCGTGAAAGCGTGCGTGCATGTGTGTGCGTCTCTGTTTCAAATATTTACAAATCATTCCCATTAAGTACTTTACTAACTTAGCGATTGAAAGAAATTTTGTGTAATGAAAAATAACAATTTATTAAAATTTCTGTGCAATCTACAAAAATATACCTATCCTCGTAATTATTGCTCTATTGCATAGTACAACGTTGCGATATAGAGATAAAATTTTAACTCTAGCTCCATCCAGTCGATTTTAACACTTAATATATGACAGTTTTTAAGTTCATTAATAGTACTTCGTAAACTATAATTATAAATACCACATATATTTTTTTTTGTAATTTTATTACTACACACAAATACAATATTTACTTAAAATTGCAATATACATATTTTAAAAATATAGTTAAAATAGGCCCAGTGGTACAAATACCCAAAATTCTGACAACACTCCCTCGCTGTATACTAATCCTGAGCGAAAAAGCTCTCAGGTTTGTTTTGATAAACTCACATACAAATAAAATCTAAATTAAAATAATATAATATACTATTACATAAAACCTAGTAGTTTTAAATATATTTAGGCTAGCAAAGTTGATAATGGCTCGATATTATGGATGTCTACGTAGACGGCTATGTACAATTTTATACTTAGGCTGCTTATCTTTTCCTTTGTCATTTGTAGACTGTCAACAAATAAAAATATGTTGAATAAACAGCTTGATATGAATAATTATTAAAGCGTTACTGTATACCAAACATACATATTTGTTAAGCATATTTATATATTATTATGTCCACAATTTCAGCTGTATGGTATTTGTATTCTATACTATATTGTATTTTATAGAACAATATGGGATACGTTAAAATACTGCCGTACAAAAAGTGAACATAAAAGGTTCCAATATTTTTTTAAATTGCCCGAATCTGAAATACAAAAGAGGTAGCGCCTAAACAAAGGCTTTTGTTATAGTACGAAACCGTTGGACCACGTTAAATGCGTATGAAGCCCCTAAAGATAATACTAAAGCACAAAGTTTTAATATAAATTCATGGCCCTTGGCAAAGCTTTTATGCCTTTATCATTAAACGCAGTTTATTGTATTGCAATACGTATTGAAAGCGTGTACGCCTGAAGCTAATTATTTCAAGTGCCTTTAACAATTTTAACTTTAACAATCGGTCTCTGTGAGCTTTATGACAATATATTCCTACGTGTCATATTAACCGTTTTATAATGTATCGTATAATATATTACACATATGTTTGTCGGAGATATGCAAGATCACTGGCGGCATGGTCCGACACCTTTGGGGGAGGATAATTGGGTAATTCGAGCAGAGTTATTAACGAAACGTAAAACAGTTCCTAGCAGTCAGGCACTAGTCTCCAGCACGGTCGAAACACAAATGAGGATTGCCATAGCGCCTGTCATATAGCTAGGCTCCTTCGTAGCACGAGTTCCCGAGTGTTGGGTCATAGCGACGGTGTTGCCATCACTGGATCATGTGCCGCATTCCAGTTTGCAACTGTATTCATGATTGTCTCCAACACATTCATAGAAAACTGGGGCTAGAATTTGTGGAAAGCATGAGTCATTTAAAACAACAATATTTTACCAGTCAAGCTTAGAAACCACAACGTATTCAATAATGAAAAAAAGTAAAACGAAGAATAATAACTTCAGACCTATATAACTATGTATAATATCATATGTAATATGCTTATTAATATCGTTATTTTTTTTGTATTATCATTATGTAAACGTGCGTTTGATTAGAGAAAAAGAAACAAGGAGAAAATCTTTTTTGCAAATCTTACGTGAGTGAAACCAGTTGCGACACTGTTTATTGCCCAGCGACCTTTATCATTCCTACAGGCAAATAAAGAATTGACAGCAGCAAGTGGTATAACGAAGTATTCTCTCTCTCTTTTACGTTGTATAGATAACTAAGTCTTGCGAGATTTTGCGTGGCAGGTAAGAAAGAAATCAAATGTCTTATTTATGTATATAATATAATTCCTGTTTCTGGCATTCATTTATTCATACTCATATCCGTATTAGTTTGTCATGTTCGTATTAATTTCTTTACTGTAAGACTTCTTGAGTTCTTGGTCTATTGCTTCATGACCATAATTATTTTTGAATTTGAAACGTGGCTCAGGCTGCAGTTTCAGTAGTATAAAAGATAACAAACAATATGTAATAAATGTTTTGTTTTTAGATATTCTACTTTAGTTTTCCTTTACTTTTTTAATACTCTACACATTGCGAAGCATCTAAATATGTCTTTTCCTTTTATAAATTGGTATTCACAACATTGAGCCGTCATATTTTATACAATATATTGCCGTTTCAATAGATTGGTTGTGCCTTGCAAATAAAATAAAATACTGCATCAATATGTTCTACCACGCAATCATGATTGGACGGAGGTATAAACGATTTCACGGGACACTAAGTATCCCGTATATTGCACAAATTGAGGTAGCTGTACAAATATGTATATTGGCCGTGTTGAAGCGGCCTAGAATACTCCACCCAATCCCATGCTGGCAGAACGGGGTGTCGTAAGAGGCGACAGAAGCCAGCCTGCTAGGTGATAGGGATTCGCGTATCGCGTAAGATTATATTATCAGTATTATTATTAAGTAATTAATACTAGTACTGATATTATTATTTTTCCGCGAAGCCTGCCTAGCTAGCTACCTTCCATCTGCTTGAATCAGTCGCCAAACGACACGTTGTGTTCCGGCTAGGGGCGTGAGAGCCAGTATTTTCTTTCTTACCTTCTTATTGTTCCTGGTCGACAACGCCTTAGTAGTATCTTTGGTCTTGGTGATGTACATGGACGACGGTGACCGCTTACCATCTCTCTCGTCGTCTGCTCGTTCGTCGGCTATTTAAATTAAAAAAATACAAATATACATAAAATTCAAATATAAAGATAATATAATATATTTACATGTTAAATATTTACTATTTTCCTTTTAAAACTGACTATACAACTAATGGAAATAGATTTTTATACCGTTCGTGTTGTAATGTTCGGGGGTCAGAAGGGGCCTTAAAATAACAACTCGCAGCGTTACTATCAATGCGATGTTTATTAAAAGTAACTTGAGCAGGAACTGACTATCTCGACCATTCACAGACCTTATATATTAAGGTAGTGTAAACAATATTAGGTACATTATTTGGGTTGGGAAAGTCAATGCAAGCTAACCCAACATCATTAGATAATAATACAACATTTATATGGACTTTACTCTGGATAACTAATTATTCGTTTCCAACTAACAATCTATTTATACACATTTCTGATATCCAAATATTACAGTGTTAAACTCAAAAGTTTTTACTTATTATCAAGAGTTTAATTTAATTTTTGTTTGAAATAAATATCAAAATGAACCCTTTACATGACTAAGTAAATTTTTAAATCACTTGCATATAAATTAAAGGTATGTGCCAGACGTAAATTGCAAACAGTGGACTGGAATGTCAAATTTCGTAATAAAAGCTATGATTGCCCGTAAAGATAGATGAAATTTGTATCATTTATGGTATTTGTTTTAAACTAGTTATATAACCTCCATTCGGTTTTATGATTCTTAAATGAAATTGTTATGGGAGTTAAAATCTTGTTTTCAAGCAAAAGAATGATAATATATATCCATAATAATAGTGTAAATGCGAAAGTAACTCTGTTTGTATGTCTATTGCCCTTTCATGGTCAACCAATGAACCAGATGAAATTTGATTTAGAGACAGTTTGAGACTTGGGAAAGGACATCGGCTATTTTTTACAATCTTTTATTTCGATGTTTCAGTGAATGTGACTAGCATTATGAAGTCGCGGGTTAAAGTTAATAGTTTATTAAATGCAAGACCTCAGTAAGTGAAGTTTTAAAAACATACGTGTAGGTAATACCTAAATATTTTCGCAACTACCCTAATAGTTTTTGATATTTGTAATCATCATTTTTGATAGCTGTCGGAATTATTACGAGGCTTTTATTAATGTGCTAATATTATTATATGCGTAGTTTATCTGGAATATAAATACAGAATAATTATCCACAGAATAATAATTTATACACAGATGAAATGGGCACGGTAATACCTAGTATTACAAACTTGTGTAACTGAGCAAAATAACTTATGTACTTACAAGAGTAACACACGTAAATTTTAGCACGAAATATGTCTCGGTTCACATAAACCAACCAAGTTTTTAATGTTGTTTCGAAACAATATTACAGTCCTCTACCGTGTGGAGCGTTTTATATTTCGCACTCAAGCACGTTGCTTAACGACGCTCATAATTACGTTTTCTCTCATTCTACTTTCAATGGAATAGAAATATATTTTGGCGTGAATTTAAAAAATAATCAAACTCATCATAATACTCTATAATTGTCTACGGTTGTGAAAAACTTGAGTTGTCTCAAAATAAGAAGGGTCAAGATTTGTCTGCGTAAGATGTTTTATTTTGATGCAAATGTTATTAAAAGTATAGTTTTATAATTAGCCAGATGATATTTGTATTTTGTGCTACAAAGACTGACAGTAAAATGTTAACTGATACTTCAATAAAGTTGTCACACTCAGCCACTTTCATTGTCGGTCATGAGTTGGATATCGACCTTCACCGATATAACTAAAGCAAATATCATCATTGATTAAAATTAGTAAAATTTATTACGTTGATGTCAAATGATACAAAGTAAAGATTTACTCTTTATATTTAAAAATATTATACTAAAAATAATATGTTCGCAAGGTGTCATTTTATTTGATGAATGACAATTGACATACTCATCTGTGTGGTATTGTAAGAAAATTTTATGTTTACAACGCGAAATGCAGTGTTATCCAATTATTTAGATATCCAACATTGATTACCGATATTGTATAGTTTAAAATCGACAGATGTGGCGATTCCTGTTCTAACAAAATTTTAAAATATTGCATCAGCATGAACGGTTCAATTCAGATACACAAAACATGGCAATCTTAAACTACAACTCACCCATTTATGTATATATTAATGTATGAAAGAGGACATAATTCCGCGTTATGGATATAAAGATGTAATTTTCAGTTTACTTTAAATCCCAACAAACTGAAGATGAACATTTTGAAGAGGCGACACGTTCAAAATTTTATTTTGTTCGGACATCCGAGCATCTGATCTCTCACAATCTGATAAGGACATCTACATAGTTTATAAGAAGTTATGCTCATCATTACCGCCAATACTTTTTACTTGTGAAAACTTGACTGGTGTGGTGTCACAGTTTACATTTTAACAAATTTAAGAAAAGAAAAATAAAAAAAGCGAGAAGCCATATTAAAGTGGACGGAAATCATTTAGGCGTAGTTGGAAATTACTATAGACTACATTTATAAGTATTTTTGACGAATTCAATCGTAATTTTTTGATTCTTTGACATAGCGTATATTGATCTGACTTGCTTTGAAATATTCATCTGTACTGTTTTGGGAGTATAACAAAGTCACCGATATTTCTTTTATCAAACGACATTATATTTCCATAGTGCTAGTATAATTAAATGTTGTGTCCCAATCGTTTTTCAATTTGTCTGCTAAAGTTGCATACGTAAATATGTTATATTACGTAACTGTTGTCATAATTGTTTAATTGTAAAGAAGAAACAAGAATAAACGAAAAGTAAGAAGCGGTAACATCATAAACTACTTTGCTACAATTAAACATGACCTACTCAACATAAAGGCATTTTAATTAACGTAATAAAAAATATTGTATTTCGTAGAACGAACGAGAATTTAAAATATCTTCGTTACTGAATCTAATTAAAATTTAACTTACATGTCAATGCTTTACGAAGCTTGGGTTAACCGGTTCTATTGTGAAGTGTCTATTGCTAACTTAGCAATTGTTCACTCATGACGTATGCATTATTTATGCGCCAATGGGTATTAACAATACATCTTGCCGCTTTGCATGCCATTATTAAACTAAAGTGACGCAAATACTGATGAGGGTTGACGAATATCATGAGGACTTATTAATATCGTGTACTACGGAGGAATTATTAATATCGTGTTTTGAATGATCCGTTTAACGTCTTAATTTGAAATATGTTAGACAGGGTTACTAGGAGGAGTTCACATTAAGTATAGACGGGTTAAGGCGTAAAAAGTCTCAAATTATAGTTTTCTTGAAAATATAGCCGAGCTCTAACTGGACTTGCAAAGATACGCTACGTACTGATATTGTAAATACGTTTAATATATTAGCCATTCTATTATATTTCTTTGTTTATGGAAACATGAAAAATATGATGTAATTTTTTTTGTACAGACACACATACACACGTAGACACACAGATATCCACAACCTCTTTGTTGATATAAGTGTTTCTATGATGAATACTGAGCTTCGCATTAATATCATGCTAAGTTATTTTGCTGATTGCTTATCACCCAAAGGTTGTAGCGCGTAAATGTCGAGCGTTGTCATAATAGAAGATAATATAGTAATGTCTGCTCGAGCTCATGGCTTAAATAAAGTCAACGTTATAGGTTTTTCCATTAATTCATGTAACACAGATATCTAATGTATTACATTGAAGACAAAATGAAAGATTATCTAAACGTTATCCCTTATCCACACACAAATATATAAATGTTATGTTATGATATATAAATATATATCTCCGTGTCTGTTGATATTAGAGTGTGTTGAACATTGATCTTTTTAGCATTTTTTATTCATTGGATTAAGAAAATAACATATTACAAACACGTGATTGATTCTGTACGGTTCTGCTCTTATTTGTATGAGCTTAACTCTAAATAATAAACAATTTTTATATGAAAATTCTTGATTCATATACACTAATTAATTAACAAGAAATATGTAGTGTAGAATATACCTCAGATAGTATTCAATCCTTGGAGTCTACACGAGAAAGGGTAGGGGTTGATGACGGTTTGTGATTAAGGTTGTATCCCTCGACCGTGTCTATAATAAGGCCAAAATAATGAAGAGTCAGGAGTAGTGAAGACCGTACGTTATGTATATTTCTATGTATTCTAATAGTTTCAACCTTTCCAATTATTTCTGTTCGTGTACAAATCTAAAATAAAATTAAAGGTACATTATTCCAGATGAATATAAATTGTATTATTCCTACGTTATATCTCCCAAAATAGATAAATGTTCAAGCCAAACGAAATCAGGACGGACAATATTAAGTTCATGAAACAAAACAAATTTAAAATTACAATTACCGTGAGACTAGGTAATGTATTAAATATTAGAATAATGCCAATGATTTTTAAACTTTAAACTAGACAGAGTTGCGTTGTTATGATAAAATAAAACATTTTACTTTCTTTGAATGCATTATTTTGTTACAGTTGTAGTATCACATTGTATGATACCGTAAGAATCTAGTGTCATAAACGAATGAGACGTATGAATGTTATTATACTTTAAAACACTTTTTTCTGGAACTAGAATTCTTCTTAATATTCTAGTTTTATTGTAATTTAATATTACGTTATGATGGTTTCACATTCTTAACAATTAATATGTATGACTCAAATGGACTGGCATAGTTTATGCTGTTATAATCGGTCATAGGAATAGCTCTTGTTTTGTCGGGAGTTTACTACTGTCAAAATTTCTTGAGCGATTCGGTGTTTTGGAAACACGTTAAATCACTAGCCTCTCTAACTGCAAAAATAATAATAAGAATAATTTGCCTAAGTATATTTATTATCAACATCTTGAAATCATCCAGGTCTTCATTTTACACTCTCTGATTGCTATTTTTTACTATCCGATTTAAATACACATAAGAGACATATCCGTTGCTAAGAAGATGGAGTTTTCGTTGTAATATGTGTAGCATAGCTGGTATAATATATGTTTATCTAATACTTACGCATCAATTATGCTGCACACGGTATATGAATTTCCATAGCAATATACATAAAGGATGAAAAAAAACTAATAAGGTACTTACTCCAGTATTGAACAAAACACCAGTCTTCGAAAATAATATACGTAAAGTGCAGGTAAAATTTTGCTTAATGTTGTCAACACGAAATATTTTACTAAACCATGTAATATACATTAATCTGTGTATTGAATTAATTGTATCTTAATCTGTGACTATATTGTAAAATAGCGGCCAATTAAATATTATCCAAATTCGTAGAATTTTGTACTTATAAGCTTCCTTTATACCTTTTAATACACATATACAATAAAGTTTGTTATAATTTAAAAATATATTTAACATTTTAAAATTATCTGAAGTTAATATATTCTTGAAAGATTTCTGAAATAATCCATTACTGGAACAAGAACCGTATTATATGTTAAGTAGGTACCTACAGACTATTGATAACTTAAGCTGGAAGCTAATTTTACAGTTCGTTTAACTCCTAGGATTGCTGTTCAAGTTGGAGTTTTATACGCTAATGCGGGTCTCGACATCACCTACTCTAAAAACCAACTTATTACATTAACTTATTTATTTCTTTTTACATGTTTAACTATATCGTGGACGAAGTGCCATTATATAATAACTAAGAAATTCAAATTGTAATTTTTAATAATTTTACCATTTAGGTGTTTTAGAAATACACTTATGCACGTATTTTTTTGCTTCTACTACCATTACAAAATTAAGGAACAAGTTTCACAAACGTTAATAAATTTAAACTTTGGTTGGGTTTGTTTTTTAGTTTGGCCTTGCGGCCTTTGGCGACGGGAACACTTATCATCAGGTCGCTTGTCTCCTCTTTTTTCGGCTATTAACATAAAAAAAAAAACAAAATAAGATACGGCCGAAACTTGCATGAGTACCACTAGTACATAGTAAAATTTTATCAATCATATTAACTTCTTGCTCTTCCGGGAATAGAACACCTTGCTCTGCAGGTAGCGTCATTACCAACTCGGTTACAGAATTGTTAAAAGCGGTTTAAAAATTACAAAAAGTCAATAATTTGACTTCAAGTCGTAATATAGTAAATTTATAATTCATATTAAAGTTACCAAATATACCTACGCCAATCTCATTACTTTGTAATATTCACTCTGGCTTTACCATAATCGTTGAGATGAAAGATGAAAATGGTTTTGTAATTAATGTAATAAACGACAATCTCGAACTTAAGCTTTATAGGTATTTCGTCTTTTTCTAGGCAGTAAAACAGGTCATAAAATCTTGAAAGCAAGCAAACATAATGTCAACAAGTAAAAATTTTAACAACTTGATTTTGTTATGAAGAAGGTGAATTTCTTCGTTTCACCCTATTTTTCGCCCTTTGGGTAATACTTTTTTCAATTTTAAGTGGGACCAAATGGTAAATATAACCTACCTCAAACAAAAAAGGAATTTTCCAAATCGGTTATTAAATGGCGGAATTCTGAGATAACAGACATAAAAAATAGAAATGAAGATTATGATGCATACAAATAAAATGAGAAAGTCTACCTTTCTTGAACTCAAAAATTTAAGAAAAATAAATGAAATCAAACTATTTAAGTTTTTTTAATAAGTTAAGGTCTTCTATAACTATTATATTGAGGTACGGCGGAGCGGTAGTGACGAGACTCCGAAACATAATCATGGTTTCTCAAGAGTTTATTACATTCTTCTTCTGGATGCAGGTTGTATTAAAACTTCAATATTATTTTATGCTTTCTATTAGTAAGTTTTATTATAAATAATCATAAGTAAATCCAAATACATTTAAATATAGAAGTAAGTATTTCTATATCGTCCTATTTTTCAGCATTTCATCGCAGGAAGCTCGGCTGACAGACGCATTGTTTTAGCCTGAAATAATATTTTACAATTTAGATGAAAATAGATACATCCTCCAGCAACGGTTATCGAACGAGGTAATTGAACCTCATTACACGGTTGGAGACATAGCTTGTCATAAAAACACTACACACTAATTCTCTGGTTGTATTTAAAACTTAAAAATTAAAGGGAAGTATAAATAGAACTCGCCTATCAGAAATATTGTACACCTTAAATGTATAAAACACATTTTATTTATGGATTTATCAAGCTCCAATCGAAAATACTGGAGTTATAACTTTAAAATTTTGGCAGTCGATACATTGATGTGTTTTTATATATTTACGAAATAAGAAAGAAATTCTGGAAATTATTGTGTGTTTGTGAGAATGAAATATGTAATGTATGTTCCCTTACATTTTGCACGTCTTATTTTAGTAACTAATTTGTCCTCATAATTCTATGTATCGGATGGGTGGTTTTACAGATTTTGTAGTTTTGATAACGTTAATTCTAGACACTTCCTATCAATTGTAATAAATTAATAAGAGAAAATCAGTTTGATACATAGGGAAAACACGATTAACGTCGTCAAATATACTTTATAAATATTTATCTTAAATTTTACTAAAAATAAACGTCGTAATAACTCACAATTTGTAAACTCAAAATATTTTCTCTTCTGGAGTACATAAATAATGCTAACTAACTGAATATTATACATATTTCTAATACGTGCTGTAGGTATCTCTGAAAGGGGAAGGATTTCGGATAAATATTGCCAATCCAAGCACGTACCACGAAGTTCTAACTCGTCTTCGCTCCTTTCTGAGCCACCGAATGTTGGACTTTTGGTTTCAGTTTCTTCTTTAACAGTTTAAAGTTAATTTAAAACTTTGAACGTGAATTCAGAATTTTAGTAACATTTGCGTTGCTTAACGTGATTTATCTATACATATAAACAAAATAGAAGGGTCTGTTTGTGTTTCAACCAAACAGTTCAAAATTTTTTATTTGTCTGTCTGTGTGTCTGTCCGTCGGCCTGTCTCTCAGTCTGTTTGCCGTTTTGTTTGTCCCGGTGAATCTTTAGACTTAACTGATTTTTATGAAATCTTAAATAATTCTATATCAAAATATCTAGAAAAAGCAATTCTCTTATAAAGTGAAAGTTAGAATCAATATAAGGCTTTTAACATTATCATGATCATCGTCGTGACCATCACAAAATATCCCGTCGCCAAGTACGTTTGCGTCTGCGCCTAACGAGAAAGCTTGACGCTCTGAAGTTCAATCAACCGATCACAGTGTAATGTAATTGAAGTGATATTTTATATTTATAAATTCAGTGTTTTTCGTATATCCTCAGAGAAGAGAAATAAGTATTTGTATAAACACAAACCGAAATAAATTCGGAGACGCAATAAAAACAAAATCATGATACACTGTATTCAAAAATATACATACTTTGACCCTGCGAGAACTATTTTGCGTAAGCCTGCAGATCCCCTGAGTATCAAACAGATTTCTTCGAAGTTTTTTTTGGTGAGTTGATACGTTTTGTAACAATGAAAGATAACGTACAAAAAACACTGGACTCGAAAAGTCGTTTCTATTGTTAAATTGGTCATTAACTTTGAATCATTTTATTATCTTATTTTAACGTTCAAGACTATTAATATTAAACTGTAATAGATCTAAATGTTTTTTTATTCGACTTTCCGTCTATTATAGCATTTCACGAAACCATGATGAGAAAACGGATTGAGAAAAGTTAGTTCATTTGCAACTTATGTATATTACAGGTCAACATGTAGGATACTTTTATCCCGAAAATCAGGAATGTTATCGCGAAATAGAAAACAAAAAACAGTGGTAGCAAAGCTTTAAGTGCTTTTCTATACATATTTTAATAAATAAACATGATTGTAATTCATCGACTTTGGAAAACCGTCCTTTCAATGTGATAAACGTGAAATTTATTAATCGTTTGATAAATTAACTGTTGTTTTGGGCACATAACCACATATTCGTAAACATAAAGCTGGTGTCTCTTAAGACTTTTTTTATGTAAATAGCCGACAAACGAGCAGACGAGCCACCTGATGGTAACTAGTTTCCGTCGCCCATGGACATCAGTACGTCTAAAGGTATCACTGATGCGTTGTCGGCTAAGAAATAGAAAAGAAAGAAAATAGGATAGTAGTACTGGTTCTCAAGCCCCCAGCTGGAACATGATGAGTCGTTTCGCGGCTGACTGAAGCAGGAGGGTGGTAGCTAGCCAGGCACAGAAAAATAATACCAGTTATATTAATGACTTAATTATGATACTGATAATATTATCCTTACGCGAAGCCCTACCACCAAGCTGGTTGGCTTCTGTCGCTTCTTATGATAGATACCCTGTTTTACCAGCATGGGATTGAGGGAAGTATTCTAGGTCGCCCCAATACGACCAACAAGACTAATCACTTAGTCCTCACGGATGGGTTACTAATGTACAAAAAAATGAATGATGTTTAAACCAAGTAAATTTATCATTGCCGCAATCAGCTGTGGTTCAAATTGTGTGGTAATAACATAAAATTTCAGAGCTCTCATTTATCATAAACGGAAACAAATTTGTCAACATTTGATTGTCCTGAGATGTTCCCCAATAATTAATGAACTTTCTCGGGATAGGAGTAATTAGGCTCGTAGGCTCCGTCAAGCCGTGTTTCACAATCTACATATTTGCTCATTTCGTTTATACTAATGTTGAATACCTGGAGTTTTTGCTTTTTTCAGTAAATATTATATGTTTTGTTTAGTTAAGCCATGTTGGTTTATATTTTACGTCGTAGATTTTATGGAATTTATGCTGATTTATGCTGAAAATACCATTTCGAAACAAAAATATTGTTTTTGGAGTTAAAGAATAATCTTGTGTTTTTGATGTGCTGGCAAATTATTTATCAACAAGATTTAATATACTGAATTTTCATACACAATATATTTTTTTATGTTAATAGCCGACAAATGAGCCGACGAACCACCTGATAGTAAGTAGTTACCGTCGCCCATGGACAGCAGCAAGACCAAAGGTATCACTGATACGTTGTCGGCCAGGAAATGAGAAGAAGGTAAGAAAGAAAGAATAACGAGACAGATATAGAATTTCGTCACGTTACCGCAGTTTGGTCCTAACCGCAATCAATGCAACTGCTTCGAAATAATTTTATAAAATTTATATAGGTATCCAAAATATATCATCATCATTGCAAATTATAATTGTTTCACTGCCGCGAGTCTCTCTTCACAATGTGAGAGGTTACTGCCTTAGCCACGATGTCCAAGGACAGATTTTACACTCCTTTGAACGCGTTCAGAAGTCGAATTCGGTAATAATATCATTGAACATATGTATCAATACAATGTAGAATAATTTCATTTCTGAACAATCTTTAAATAATCAACAGCACAAAATCTTATCATCCCCATTATATATTTGAAATAAACTTTTCCGTCATCATTATACTGTTCTAGTGGTTTTCAATAGTAAATGTTTAGTTAACAGATTTCACAAAACCTAATTAAATATCTCGACCTCATGTACAAATTAAAAATGCTAATATCGTTACAGTTTAATCGCGTCTCCTTCGTCCATCACATCGGTTGTGCCTTTGCTATGACGAGCATTAACGGCGATGACCACATACCATTACAGGTAGTCCATCTCCACGGTTATTAGCTGTTGACATAAATAATTTAAAACACACTGTATTTACATATAGATACTAGATATGTGAAGAAGGTACACAGTGTCTTGCACAAATAAAAAATAAGATCTTCGTTGAAATTTTTTATTATTTATTCTTTTAATGAATTCTCTACCACTATTTGTTTGTATTTACTTTCATGCATCTAAACACCTTATTTTAAAACAATTTGTGAGATTACCTTATTTCAAAAGTTAAAAAAAATACAGCAGTTTACAAAAATGTTAACTTCATTTTCCTCCTGAAATAGTTCTCGTACATCTGGTGCAAATAACCTTTGAATGAATATAAGTAATTGGATATGTATTAGGACTTGAAGATTTAGATATCCTTGAAGATTATTTAGACGTATCCAATATGTGCAACAAAAACAATTTTATTTATTATTTTTACTTAAGTTTAATTCACACTCGGTTTTTATTCGATTGTGAGATAACACAAATTAAGGCTCTTATAAATTTTATTAAAAAAACTTTAAAAAAACCGTCATATTTTAAAGTAGCTATACATAGTCCTAAAAGAAGGGACACAGGATTCCTAGCGATCACAACTAGGGTATATTTCCGATTCGTCTTGGAAACAATGTAACTTAGTGTTACAAATTGTCGCTTTTCAGCTATGATTGATAAAACTGATATAAGACATTTGAATATTTGGCAAAAAAAAAGGAAAAATATATTAATTGATATAGTATTTTGAAATTTGAAGATATCTATGTTAGGTACCGACATCTTGCAAGGTTTAACTTGCACTTGTGCGTCCTATATGCCTTAAGTATACATATGTATAATTACCAAAATTAAAAAAAAGCATTCAAATGAATCATTAATCCAGTTCCAATAATTAATTGTAAGAAAAAAATATTTTCACTACGTTAAAATATCTCTTGGATAGAGAAATATCGACTCCAAGAACGAATTAAAATCCAATCGAAAAATGGAACCTGGTAATATTCGATTCCAGGAAAGTTATGAAAAATTCATATTAAAATACATACATTTTCCAGGTTCGGTATAAATTCACTAAGAGCATGTAGGCGACAGAACTCATAATCGAACGTCTTCCGGGGTTCCATTTGACCGCTCATTTCCTCGGATCTGGTGGCTACTGTAGATAATTTCGCTGTTTTTTTGATTTTATACCAAACCTAAAAGAATACCGATAATAACTCTATGCATTAAAAAACCATAAATATAGGCAATCGTATTTTAACTTTTTAATGTTCCCTACTACGCACATTAGATACATCGCTTATTATATCGCCATTAGCTAAAATGATTCAGAATTGATAAAGCAGTGATAGCCTAGTCGTTTTAACTCTAATTTTCATATTATGTGCGTATCACACGCTTCGGTGAAGGAAAATCGTGAGAAAACCTGCACACCTGAGAGTTCTCCATAATCTTCTTAAAGGTGTGTGAAGTCTGTCGACCCGTTCTTGGCCAACGTGGCGGAATGTGGCCTGCGCGTTACTCATTGTCAAAGGAAATCCGAGCCCAGTAGTGGGATGATATGGGGGATGATGATAATTCAGAATTTCCTGACAACATATAGATAGAAGTATGTAAAATATTAATAATAGCTAATCCTAAAGCAAGCACATCGAATCAAGATATAATTAATGCGTTAGATTGTTAGAAAAAAAATTGGGTTATAAATTCGTCTCATCAATAAAGTCGCGAGAAAAAATCGTACGTAAAATTGTATTGCTGGATTATATTTGTGAATTAATTATATTTTGACCAAATATTATTAACTCCCTCAAATTGTAAAACAAAAAAGACTATAAAACATACGCAGTATAGCAATTGAAGATCTAAGTAATATTATACGATAAGCATTGAATAAAATTTAACAGGCCAAATATATGTGAGTTAGAGACGTATTTAAAATTTAACGTTAGTACTCTCAAATACAACTGACCACTATCGCTTCGATAAATCTGCGAGTACAATACCGTGAATACTTTATACAATAAATTTGCTTTGATATATAATGAAAATAGTCATTTCTGCATTTAAAATTACATATAGTTTAATAACGGCTTATATCCTCGAAAAAAATTATACCAAAATTTTGAAATCAGCCTTTAAGTAGGTACATTTAAGTTATATTTTTGATTAATAATTAGGCTCCTTTTTTATTGTAACATCGTATAGCATAATAGTAACATAGATAGGTCAATGTTTTAGAATATTTATGAATTAAAACGACCATAATTTGAATTTAGACTATGAATTCCATTAATAAAATCCGTCTTTTGATTATTATTAAAAGTAACAATTCGAAGTAATACACCGTAGCCACATTTGATGAGAGTAATGTGGTTTTTAAGTAAATTAAATGAACCCCTTTTAAATTACCTATATAAGCGAGTTATTAAATTGTTGAAATCTCCTAAATAACTTCATACCTTCAGTATTAAACGACGGCTTATAATTAAACCGGCCAAAGACGACTACGCAGGGATTTACCTAAGCATAATACAACTACGGCTTAACATATAATATGCTTCTAATAATAAGCTTCTGAAATACGAAGTTACGATTAAAATATTGTAATATAATGTATCTATATAAATATAAATAGTTGTAATATGTACTTAATAATAAATGATAAATAAACAATTACACATTCACATCCCTTCGCTAGGATTCCCTGTGTTGTGGGCTAACTGGACCAATGAGTCGTCACAAATACCCATTACCTTAGATCAAACAATTATCTGTCACATTCATGTTTGTCCTGGCCGGAAATTGAACCCGGGATCGCCTGCTCGGCAGAGCCACTACGAATTTAGACAAAGGTCGTTCAGGTAATACGATAATAATAGCATTTATTACCATTTACACTGACAACCTTAACAATTAAAATAGAATGATCATTGCAAACACCTGTAAGTGCCATGTTAATACTGCACTTATAAGTATTATTATACTTGAGTTTGAATAATTGAAATAAGTATTAAAATGTTATTGAAGACTCAAGAATATATAATAAATAATTTAACCAACGAACAGTTCATAAACAGAAGTAACTTATCTGACGTATCATATATGTATAGGACTGACTTATATGAAAAATCGCAAAAAAATTAACTTGACAACCAAAATAAATTTAAAGTGCACGTCACGATTCTAAATTCACTGCATTTATTAAATCTGTTAACTTTTGTTGTAAAATTTATCTGGCTACAAAAATTTTCTATGGGGTGAAAGTTTATACTTAGATAAGGCAGTTCGCTCCTTACGTAACTTATAAACTTACATTCTTATTATCATGTCGTACATGAGGACTATAAAACGTCTCAGTAAGATTCATTTGTTGTTGATTTCAGTATCTACATTTGACAATTTAGTCGAGTTTCGGAAACATGAAATTGTTATTGATTATCTTAATTTCACATAATATTACATTTTTAGTTTCAAAAGCTTGATGGAGCGACTGTCCGTTTTAATACGCATATATTCGAAGACCATTTGTAATCAGAGGGCTTTTGGCAGCTGTCGAATACCACTTATAGTTGCCCTTAATTTTGACATCGTTTGATAGGCTTGGGTTCGAAACCTTGGAAATCAAACTTGTGAATTATTCATTGTTATGCGTCCTGCGAGGGATTGGTTCAATTAACCCGCTTCAGTGTTCCCATAAATTTTATGGTCAGTTTTAGAAGGATGGTTGCTACTAGCCAGGAGGGGAAAATACCCAACGATGATGCAAATGTCGTCGAGATTTAAACTGGGTGGTGCGATGTCTAGCGGCCCCTAACAGGAGGAACCGGTCGCCATAGCCTAGGCTGTAGTTCAGCAACAGAGGCAAGAGCAAAAGTTTGGTTTGGAGTCAATGATGATTGGAGTACCTTATAAGGCATATATATAAGGCATAGTTCATAATTATAATTAGATCCGTTAAATAGCACCATTGGCAAGCTTTTAAAAAAGTCTACACTTACTTCTATAAAAATATTAATACATCTAAGTGCTTTTATTATTCAAATTTAATATAGGACAAACAACAAGATTTGAACTAGAAGAACATTTGCCTAGAACAAAATTTGCCTGAACACTTGCTGATTATATACATGAATGCATAATCAAATATTAAATATAGCATTTAATATGTCAATTAACGGAATTAATTAACAGCATATATATCGCACAAAGTGATGAATACCGTTACTAATAGGGACGCGGCACGTGACCCGAGTGATGGCAGCATCGTCACTATAATAATAATAATATTTCTTTATTTTCTCTCACAATGATAACAATTTTTTTGAACTAAGTATTTCTGGTAAAATTTTTGTCCTCACTTTGTGAGAGCCTGTTGCTTGATGTGGGTTAGCAAAAACCTATATTACAGGTCACCAGGACCCTCCCGCGGTAAGATATACAATTTCACTCTGAATCAAAACTGCGCAACTCGTTTTGAAACAGTGTAGCTAAGAGACAGGCGTTAGGGTAAAACGCACTCGTGTCTCAACTATACCGGAGAGTCATGTCATTCTTTCAGAAACCCCTAACATGTTTTGTTGGTGGTTATTTTTAAAACAGTGAATTTTTATGAAAAAGTTATACTGTTCAAATTGAAAATTCAAAAATGCCGCCTTCAAAAATGTTTGACTGCGACGCCAGCTATGCTGTGCATCCGAAAATTATGCTTAATTATAACATGTTTCAAATAAAATATTAAATATTGAATCTAGACCATTTTCATATGTAATATCTGAATCATATGCGACTTATAGTAATTTTGTGTTTCGTGTTAAACTATCACGGTTCACTTAAAACTAATAAGCGATTCGTCCAACTTGGTCCTCGAAAGTAGCACTGTACGGACTTCAATAGGATTGTAGTTCTATTTAAAGTTGGTTGTTGATGTCCTCTGGCTACAACTACTTAACTAAGTGGATTGTACGACTGTTCTGCGACTAAAATTAACTAGTGACCGGACGCGGCGCCGCACGGATAACGGTAACAAAATAAAATTCTCAAATGAATGTATTTTACCAATTTTCTCGATGTTTATTATATAATATTCATTTCGGTCAAGGTTCGATCAAATTATACAAATGCGTCATAGCTATACACTTCAATCTTCCCTGTAGGTTACTCTAATAAATAGCATTGAGTTTCGTACAGTAGTTTTTAAAATTATGTGTTACTGCTATGTAGTGATCTATGTATTTAGTTATACATCATAATAACAATAAAAGAAATAAACAATAAACTATAATGATTAAAAAAAGGTCTCGATATGAAAAATGTAATAAAAAAGCACATTTATCGATTATTACAATTCTGATTTTTATAAAGTGTTATTAAAATCTATGTCTTTGGGGTGTAAGACGTTCCATCCATACTTAAGTCTGGCTAAAAGCTGCTCGTGGTACACCCCGCTGAAAAGCAGAAGAAACAACAGCGTCAGGTCCCGCCCTGGGCTCGATCACCAAATTATCTCCTGATTATACTCATACATAGCAGTAGGATTCTTTACTTACCCGGTTATTTATTACCCTCTTTTTAAAGCAACAATGTGTTCCACACTTTTGTTAGGGGCTGATAAGATAAGGAAAGCTAGGAAGCCACACGGCACTTTTGCTGCAGTAATTGATTATTCGACAGCTTCGATGTGCACTGTATCTCCCGTCAGTCCGTAGAAAACGGGATGAAGTTTTGTTTGTAGTCCTAATTTTCCCTCGGAAGACGATAAGCATAAAGAAGTGCCGAAAAGAAGACAAAAACTGGCAAGGAAGCCTTATGTACTCGTTAATTAGATTCCGGACACTCATTGAAATTATTTTACATTGGAATTCAGACCTATAGGTATTTTTCAATAATTTTACAGTCAACTATACACACATATAATTTCCCAGGCAGTAAAATGTCCAGAAATAAAAATATAAAAGAAAAACCATTAAGGAAATGGGTTTTTTTGTTCCCTTTAACATTGGCAAGACGTAAGTGACGTCTATTGTATTATCGTTCTTAATGGCAATGGTAACCATTTACCATCAGGTAGCCATTCGGCTCATTTACTATTGGCATTTAAAAAAAACTCTCAATGTAAGGTGAAATTACCCTTATCTCACACACCCACGAAGTTGTAAAGCAAACCTTTCTAAACTACATTCTTTCAACATACAAAGTCCAGTCCAGGGTACTCGATATATTGGTATGCATTTTTCAACCCGCGAAATAAATCGTTGGTAATCAAATATTTATTGGACTGAATTTAACTTCACTACTTATAGTAGTATATAAAAACTTTAACGATTTTAAAATACATACAAAAATACAATTCTTCGCGGATTGCTGCAAATTAAATTAATGTTATTTTTTTAATAATAAATAAAGTTTTTCTTGTAAGTCTCATGCGCTTAAAAGATATTGTTTGTTAGTTGTCATAAACAGACTTGTTACTATTGTTAACCACACAATTATAGTATTGGGTAATGTCGCTGGCTTTTAACAGATAACTGTTAGTTCCCACCACTCTGACAACCGACTGACAATCCGCCATCATCATCAATCTCAACCACTAGCGCCACCAAGTAGCGGTTACTAACAGTGTACTATTTTATTCAATTGCCATGTTTTTTTTTAACAATATATAATTACTGTACTAATCGAATATACTTATTGTAGCTATTAAAAATACGCACTTATATACACTATTTAAAAGCACAGCTCACTATTCCAAAGCTGGTAAGTGCATTAAATTAGTTTCGAAATTCATAAAGAAACTACTCGTCACAGAAAAGTTTCGAACGGCAGAATTTACTGTTATAAAAGCGTCCGATCCTACTATAAATACTAATTATTACGAATGCTTTTTATATACCTATTATTAGCATCCCGTAACGAGACCTTTTTTGGGGTTAATATTTCGTTATTACGCACTTGATAAATAACCTAAATCCATTCGGAATTATGTACCTTTGAAACGGTGAAAGATTTTTTCCAGAAACCTTGGTTCTGGAGATTACTTTTCGCATATACACAAAATCACAAAATTCGCACTGTTTCTTTACAATATTAGTATAGACAGTGGATAACACCTGCACAGGTCCATAAAACATTCATTAAGCTGGTTCTCCAAGAGTACCTGTTTATTGAAGGGTCTTCCGAATTATACAGACAAGTTGAACCAAAAGAACACAGAGCATTCGCATTGAGTTGATTGTTCTGCAGCACTAATGCCTTTTCTATAATCATTAATAGAAATATGTCAGAACAATATCCATAAATTTGACGCTGAACAAATGAATAACTGATTTTGAAATTAACACCTGTATTATTTATTTTAAAACCAATTTGAATTTTATATTTTCGGGTTCAAAGTGCATATATGTATTGACAATAAAAGAGTGTGAATAAAATCGAAATAAAATAAATTTAAATAATATAAATAACTTGGCTTTAAAGAAAAATTAAAACCACAGCACAAAGTACTTCAGGTGCATTAGGATTAAAAAGTTACTTACCGAGAATTTAACAGCTACCTCAAAGTGGATAATACGTTATCGTTGCGAAACGTAACTACGAAGCGAAAAGTTTTAGAAACGTTGACTTAATAGACTGTTATATAACTAGGAAAGGCAATGTTTAAATTTTACGAAATTTAACACCGAATCATAGATCTGACGTAGAGATTCTTAAGATATAATATCTTTGTATAAGTTTAAGAAGGTATTATTTCGCTTTTTACACATTTAGAAACGTATATCCATTACAAAAAACTGTTATAAGACTCAAATGAGATAGAAATCCCCATAGTAAATGTGTTCATGAACATTTTTCCATTACCCACTGAAATTTTCGCATTGGTTTTCCCCTAAACTGTAAACCATGTATGAAGATAATATTTCTGGATTTGGTGTAGCTAAAACTTGATTGATATATTGAAAGGAAGAAAATAATTTATTTTAGATGAAATCATAATCGCAGCTTCAGAATTAAAGTGACTTAACACAAAATTCTTGAAATTCCAGATTTTACAATAAATTTACTTAAAAAAGCCTACTCTAAAACCCCATGGTGAAAAAGAGCCCGAATTATGAGTGAGAAAGGGCAAAAGTCTCTTTACATCAGTCTCTTTAAATTCACTGAAGACCATACTTTTTTGAAAACTTTCTTCGTCATATCTCATAAATTGCAATTTTTGAGTTAAGCCACTTTAATTCCGAAGGTGCGATATGTATAATTAGGTACATTTAATTGGACAGAAAATAACTAGACTCAGTCTTTATACCGGTTCCGGCATAGCTCGCTATAAATGAATGATATAACATTTATTCGTAACTGGTTTTTACAAGCACTGTAGTTGTGCTTCGATGGATCATAAGCGTGTGAATTTTACAAAAAAAAAGTAATTTTAATACAAATATATTCAGTATATTACCAAAAAACAAACAACGGATAGTTTTTTCAAGCGTATTCGTTGTTATTCTATTTAAGAGGAATAAAAATCTGCGCACCGGGATATGTAGGACGAGTATTAGGATAAGTAGGTAAGCTTGATATGGAGTCAGGTTATTACATCAAATTACATACTGCTCGCGGATGATACATTATATTGTACAACATATTTACGAGGTCCCATCTTTTATAATTACAAAAAAATATATTGATTGTTGAACTCTTACAATGAGTCGAGATGATGATATAAATAGTTGTATGCAATAAGAAAAGATATTAAAATAAAAGTTTATGTGGAGATCCATTGCCACCCGAGCCGAGACCACCACCGAGACAAATTCAACCAGAGCTACGGATGTATCCGGTCGATAACTCTATTCACCCAATAACAATGTTATATCTGGCTTGAGAACCTTTTAAGACTGTATCGTTAACCTGTAGATGTATTCCGACCAAATTATTTACTTGAACACATTCAAGGTAACCCACGTTTAAAGTACTGTGATCTGTTTTATAATTGAAGAATCAAAGATTAGTGAATGTTTGACGTTATAATAATATTTATTATTTTTGTATACATACTTGTTGCAATATTTTCAAAGCAAGAAGTAAACGATTATTTAGGAAATAAACAGATATCTACCACACATACAAATAGTGTTAGTTAAATAAATCCCCGAAAATAAAATATACGTTTGCCGTATACATGACTTGAATGATATTAATGCCAGAAGAATTTGCTGTAGCGATATTTCGTACGCCCGCCGTGTGATAAGTCCATTAGAGTGGAAGGAAATTTAATTTTTATCAAGCTGGATTTTCAACATCTCATTATGAGTTGGTGATTTTTGGGTGTATTTCGCGAAAATAGAAAACTGCGCGCCATTACCCGCTCATTCATATTCATGCAAATTTCATACAGATACATACAGATATTATACATCTCATACAGATATTAAAAATATCCAGACTGTAACATGACAGATAGTTTATACTATAAAGATAGATTGGGAATTTTGTGAGCGTGTATGAGATTTTTTTACATAATTTTAATACAATTTGTCAATCCGAACGAAGTCCGCTAGAAACCAGAGAACTTGTATAATATATTTTAAAAATCAAATATAGAAATTGAAGTTGTCGCCATTTATGACAGAGTATTTTCCAGCATCCACTCCTAGAAACAAATTAAGTTGCGATAGCTCCAAGCTAGTTTCAAGCTATGTTTATTAATGAATAATATTAAATTGCGTCAAAGGTTTAGTTGCAGCAGCTATGGTGTTTTAACCGTTAGAAATTGTACATTTGAATTTTAATTTCAAGCTAAGTAATATAAATCCTCTACCAATACCATACACATAAAAAAATCCATCCGTCCATCTACAGTCTATTTAAGTAACAATTAATCGACACATGTATGAAAAATCAATTGAAAACGGCGCCAGCAATTTTTCTTATTTTATTATTTGTCGTCTTTCTAATTGTCAGGATAAGGTTTGTATGAAATACTTTAATTTGGAAAATCCACCGGAATAATCTTAATCTTGGAAGACATTTTTGTATGAAAAACTTATTTAAAAATGTGTCGTGCTAAGCGCCCTTTTCATTTCTTTCGTTATTTAGTTTCATACGTGCAAAGACGGGGAGGATTCTATGTTTAAATTAATATCAATTATGTTGAGATAACTGTAATAAAATATTTTTAATTTAATTTAGACGGGTTTAGTTAATTAATGTTGTAGTTTGAGCAACTACGAGTTGAATGTATCCTAGAGAGTATGCTTTTAGGAAAGCAATTAATTAAGGAATAAGTTTCCAGAACTCCATGTTGCATTAAACTTGCTACCTTAATAGTGACTTCAGTAATAGTTGAATGACGATAGTTAGAGAGTTACTTTAAACTACTATTATACATATTTCTCCTCACAGTTTTATTATTACGGTTTCCCCGTTGAGTATATATGTATACATATATATATATATTGAATTGTTCGTATTTTACAGCAACAACATAAAACTCAATATACAAAACAAAAATCGTCAATACCCATTATTATACTCAAAATGATTAATTGTATAATAATTAACAAGGTAAACCAAAATAGGATAAAAGGATATATATATATATATATATAATATGAGTGTGTGTATATGTAAGTATATAAGCGAATGTCTAACAACAATCCTCTTCTTACAATCTAACTGTAAAATAATTATCGTATGGTAAAATATTTCCTTCCTGACGTCGCGGTGCTCTATACGACAGATATTAATCTCGACAGTATTGCTGCATGACGATAGGGTCCTCTATCTTTTACCTGGCTAGCTTACAAGCTCGTTCTGTGATCAATTAGTCTGCAGTGCTGGAACGCCTGTTAGGAAGTCTACAATTTTGACAGTTACGACTATAGCCAGTTCTATCTGAACTCGTTAGGCGAAATTCGTCGTATTGCGTCCGGCAACTTTGACTACTAATAACCAAACAATTGCATTTGGACAATAATCCGGATACTATGTTAATATGGTTCCATGACCTACTTGTTTGTGATGAAAAGTCATTTAAAACTAACTGAATCGTCTAAAAACTAAATCATGAGAAAGAAATTGGTACCTCAAGAGAGACCCATTTGCAATGTGGTTTGCGTGTATCGTACTCGAGGGTGAGTTGCAAACATCAATTAGTCGCTGTTATATGTGGTAATGATTCAATGGTACGTTTTTCATTAACACTGAAGTAAAATTTGCAATGTTATCCACACTTTTCTATTCTAAAATATTTTCGTGTTTCGAGAATTTGTGTGGATTAGAATTAAATGGACACTGAAAAAGACGTGTTTATTCTCAGACCTTCACAATAGTACTCCATCTGTGACTAGTGTTGCCATGTGCAAAATGTTCAGTTACTGACGGGAGATTACCAAGTTCGCAAGTGGATTAATGAACTATAAAAGTCTATCGTACCAAGTTGAAATTCAATTAACATTTAAATACATAAATATATACATATTAAATTTTTATATAGTTTATAAGTATTTGATATGTATATATATATACTTATAAGCTATATAAACATTTTACATTCGCTAAAATTTGTTAAATAGGTACTTATAAAGTTCTGTGTAGTTTCTTATTTATTTATTTATTTGAACGCCAACATAATAAACATTATTCATTATACATAGATATTTCGCTAACAGTGATTTTCTTATGATATCCATATATCTTGATATAATTACATATTTTTTTTGTATATTTCTAATGCCATATTTTTATACAAGTTTATGACTTCGCTACATATAATATGTCATTAAGCCATGCCAGAATATTCAACGTCTTGTTTTAATTTATAGAAAAGTGTGCCCATTTACGGAAAACTGAGACTTTCCGCAAAAATGGGCATACCTGGTAACTCCATATTGTAAGAACTCTGTGGAATATATAGCTACCAGGGGCAATGCCTAACATGAAATATGACTGTTGTTCAGTTTAAGCCCTTGGACAGTAGTGTGTACTCTAGATGGATCACATACCTATAATTACATTACCATCGTTACCGAAAAATAACATCATGATTTATTAACAGAGACTATATTCCCGGTAACTGAAACAGAAGTCAAGATGTCGAAATTAAAATTGTTTTTAAATTAATAATTTCGTATGCACATATAACATTTCGAATTACATTCAACAAACAAACAATATAAGGGCAAACCTCGTTTTGTCACATGTTCACATGTTTAACATTCTAAAACATACCAAACTGTCTCTGAGTCGGAGATAGGTACTTTCGCTGTTTCGAATTGTAACTAAGTAATTATTACAGACACAAGCATACACAATGCTGCGACGAATAATATTCTCACTTGCAGGAATTACTTGCAACGCTTGGAGCAATTTGAGAAAGCTATTCTGGCCTATAATGAAGCGCTGCGATGGAATGTGAGTATTACACTGAGCTCGTCATAGCGCAAGTTGTGGGGGGAACACCTTTTATTCTTGGTACTCTGACACGTTATGCAACAGTCATTTTAATTTATAATAAATAACCAAACTGCAATGTACAACCCTAATGTATTAGATTTAGAATCGGCAGACATGTGATTAGGTAATGTAGACGCTACTAATGTTTGCACCTTACGGCTTTTCCTTTGCAATTAAGCTGTTGCAACGGCAACAGTCTGACTTGTAGCCGTTCGGTAAATGGTTGCAAAATTAAAACACTTAAGGTTGAAATTTAACACTACCAAAATATCGTATACAATTGCATAGCAGTATTGCCGATAATTGAACTTCAATCAATTATGTCAATAAAGTAACAAAGTAATAAAAATCTTTCTTGTTTTTTCAAATATTTAAAGTCAGAATTTAAATAAAAATAAAATAAACTTATTGCTCTAATATATAATATACTTAAAATGAAATAAAATCGTTCTTAAATATTTACTTAATTCAATTCTTACAATAGTTTTTAACAAAACATGATACATGTAGTAAAAAGGGAGTCAGTAGCAGAAATATCTTTGCACACTTGCATTTAAATTTCTAGTATTCATTATTTACATATGATATAAATTTTACTTCTACCTCTCCTTCATTAAAGGATCCAAAAGACAGTTATTTCATAATAAAAGCTAAACTAACTAACTAATCGTTGTTAAGGAAAAAAAAGCATTATTACACTCAAAAACTCTTTGTAGGACTCTGATGTGCTTTCACTACTCGGTCGAAGTTTGGCGAGAGCAAAAGCGACATACTACGACGGTGCTTTGACAGACGCAGCCCACGCAACTGGTACGAGTAATATGATAGAAAATTTTAGCGTCAAAGATCTTATTCTAACTACATGTACTTGTTTAGTTAAGTAAATATTATATATGTCGGCGCGAAATTATAAAAACAATTAGAAATACAATCTTTAATGGTTGATTAGCATTAAATTAAATATTTACTTTAAAAGATTGTGTATAGCGGAAGTGTTACTTAATGGAAAATAATTGATTGTTCACAATTGTTTTGAAGAAACAAGATTATTTCTAAATTAATCTCATAATCTATTGGTTTTAATCGGTTACTTATTATGAGTAACGCTTCCTTTTATAACAACCACAATGTAATGTGCTGCTTTTAAAATTAATCAACTTCCGTCTTGTAAATTAAAAAGTGGTGGCGTTGCGATGGCATTTTCCTAAAACGAAAAGGCCGTCGCAGGCGCACATTCAACAACAGGCTTTTGGCTGAGAGAGTCGTTTGCTGCCTATATCTTGTAAGTAACTTACCTATTTATTGTATCCAGATCACTAGATAGATTTAAGATTAGTTTGGTGTGTTTTTTTAAGGTTAAAATATTGTTTTAATAAATAAGTTTGAATCATAGTGTTTTCACATCTGCAATGTCTGAACCTGATAATGATAAGCCAGCCTCATCTCTTATTCTGACATATAAATATAATGACTATATTTCCGTTGCAATGAGACTGGTACAAAATGATTTATTTCTGTGCCTGTTAAATGTTTTGCTTCGCATATCTGAGTTATAGCAAAGGGGTTTCTTGCGGCTACTAGAGCGTAAATAATGACTGTCTTGGCTTTTGGTATCTGAACTAAACTTGATCAATAAACTTACTAGCGCGTTATTTACTGAGATTTTACAATTCAACTAGACTGGACCGCAAAGAAAAAGGGTCAATTAGAAAATCTTCAATATCTTCAAAAGTACCTGACCTAGCTTTATGAAATAAAGACTAAATGAAAGAACTATAATGCCATATAAAATAATATATAAAACTTTTTTATTTATTTTTGATAATTGTATAAAAAACTGAAAATGTAAAATAATGGTTGTTTTTGAATTTAAAACCAAAAAATTCAATTTGCATTTTGTACGAAGTGAGTGTTGAATGAGGAGTATACATGTATTTTCTCAGATCATAATAATATTAATTTTTGATAATAACTGCATATCAACATTATGTGATTCACCACAAATTTTAAAATTATTAATAATTTTTTTCATATTCAGTTAGTTCCTCAGTCAAAAATTTTTGTATGTTTCTTGAGTGTAATTTCACTCCGTCAACACAATTTCGTGAGATTTATAGATCAGTCACTGCGAAGTTTTGTACCCTTGTTAGGCTTAGTTTCCTTCCGGTCAAGATTAAGATAAATCTGGGGCATACTTTCCTCTTCCACAAAATTAATTGCGGTGATACGCTAGTGATCTCAAGGAAGATCTTAACAAACTGGATCCTCTCATCAGCAATTACATTCGCTTTATATTCTGTCTTCATAAGTTTGACCATGTGTAATTTATTCTACGTCGGCAAGATTCCCTTCTCATTTGAAAACGAACACACAGCAGGACTTTTTTACCTCATTTCTATCTTTTACGGTGAACGCTCGCTTTCATATCTAAAGCGTAAGTTTCTCTTCCTGAGGGATACTCACGAACGGCACTTATGTTCTTCTGCGATTTCGGCTCTTTCCATTCCTCTTCACTGATCCGATTCCGTTTTAATCTTTTACTGTGCAAACCGTTCAAATTTGGTATGAACTTTCTGCTAGAGACAGGTAAGTAAGTTTACTTTTAAAAAGTGATTTCTTGCAAATTACGTAAGTTTTTAAGTATTTACTATTTCCATTGCGTATATAAATTATTATTATACTATAAAGTTATGTGCATTGATTCCGCCTTTGTGTGTGTACTGTTGTGTGGTGAAGATACAAATAAATATGTAAATAAATACTCCCATAGTATAATATATATTATAAAAATATTTCTTTACATAGTCTTTATTGTATCTGCAAAGGCGATGTTAAAATTTATGTATCTTAATATTAATATAGTAAATAAAATACTCGACTGTAATATTAAACAGATACAATTGAGAAAATATAGTGGTAAAAATATTATGATTAATAAATTGATACTAATACTATAGAATTACATGCAAACATTGACTTAAACGAAAGCAGAATGAAAAAAAAACTGAAAGTTTTACAAATAAAACTGAAGAGGAGCATATGGTTTATTCAAATTTCTAACAAGATATCAAACAGATATTAAGAAAAGCAGAAAGATAGCAGATGTCATATTATATGGAATTAGGACCTTAAAATGGAAATGGGCATCTATATACACAATAGAGAGTAATAGACAGATAGATAAAAAAAAGCTACAGAGTGAATACTGAGGGAAAAAACTCGAAACAAAGGAAAACAAAAGAAAATATGACAAGATATTATTAAGAAAAGAGGAGAGCTAATGTTGACGACAATAGTTAAAGACAGAAAACATTGGAATGCTCTGGGAGAGGCATTCGCCAAAGAGACAACTTTTAATAATAATTAATATAATAACTAATATGAATAATAACAATAAATGAAATACAATAACAACTTATTTTTAATATGATGGAAGAATAAAAAGGTTATTTTATTTTATAATAGTACTAAATACATAAATTTATAATATAAAAATAACAAAACCTGTTTAACTTAGCAAGTCCTGATAAAGAAAATTCGATGCAGCTCTCGTTTTGAAGGATCATCTGATACATATTTTCTTTGAATCTACCTGTAAAACTTGCAAAAATCAAATAGCATTCTACCTTCATTGTAATTTTTCATAACACATTATGTAGTATCTTGTGTAATATTAACGATTACACAGTAAAACACTATTGGTTGTATAAATGTATCGTTTCAGCATTTCCAACTACGCCAGTGAATTGAAGTACAATCAACAACATGCATTGTTTTGAAATGTAATGAATATTTTTACACCAATTCCATTGATAATATAACTCAAAATATTAGTACACAAAGACTTTTTCAAAGACACAAACTTGAACCAGATAAAGTTTACACACTCACAACCCCGTACTGGGATTCCCTGTGTTGCGGTTGGTATGGACATACACAAATATCACATTACAAACATCCATGACCCAAGAACAAAAATTTATCTGTCTCATAAACGTCTGCCTCGGCCGGGAATTAAACCCGGGACCCCACGTTCGGCAGGCAGGTTCACTACTAACTAGGCTATGGAGTCGTCGAGTTGTTCTAATTCGAATTTATCTTACTGGAGATAGGTTTAGCATTGAAACAAGGTAATGATTCAAATACTTTATCACAGTTTAAAGTTAAAATAAAAGGTTTTTATAAAATCTGACTACTATTTTAAATTAATTACTAAAATGAAATATTGTAAACCAAATTCGTAGTAGTAAATTACAGCTCTCAATACAAAACCTCAAACACCACCTCGACTTTAAAATTTAACTAACAAATCATGGCTTGGGTGTACGCAACTAAATGATAATTGCTTTCGTTAGAGCTGGAGCCAGAAAATCTAACAGCTCTTCAGATCCGGGCGCAGACAGAATACGAAAAGTGCTCCTTTGAACGCGCTCTAGTACTAGCTAGTAGAGGGCAAAGAGAAAGGCGAATGACGACCAACTTCGCAGATTGTGCGCGCTGTGCGGAGGAAACGGTTAGAATATTTATATTAGCAAATGTTTAATTATTATAACACAATTCTTCACTAACACACAAACTTTTCAGTAATACGCGGAATGAATTGTCTCTGAAATTCAACTGCAATTGCCTAGTATTCCAGTCTTGTGGCAGGAATATATTAAAAAGCTTATAGTGACATATTTAGTTTATATATATTCATTGTCTATGTTATATTAGGTGACTAGCAGATGATCGTTCCCGCTTTTGTTAATTCAAATTTTTCTTTTCCTTCAGACTATAGAAAAATAAATTCAGGTTCTTCGCATAATTTATGACAATAAATATGAATTCGTACCTACACATTAAGACTTAATTGTTACTTGGTTAAAATAACTAAGATCTGAGAACAAATTTGCATCTATTTAACAAAATTATCAAAGCATAACTTCCACTGTCGACTTGTCATGCCATATGAAAATTAATACCTTCAGTCCATCACGATGACCTGGTGTATTTTCCGTAATTCTGTACGCATTAAATTCTGTACGCTTATAGCAGATTATAAACTAGACCCCTTCTGTGAAATATCAAGGTTCAAACTACTAGGCTATCAAATATCCAACGTTAATGAAATAAATTATATGAGTAACACAGCCGTAAGGGACTCCATCCGTCTTTAAGTCCAAGCTAAACTTCTCTGGTTTTTTTGCACGCTTCACCTCTGGTGATTTGGTTACGGTCTTGGAAAATCAGTTACAAACGCATTGCCCGCTTGACTTTTACCAGGTCACGCGATGGTGGTGTCTCTATGTTGTAATTGTGATACTTGTGATGGTCAATAGGCAATGGTTATTACTTTTAATTAGACAATATAACTGTTGATTTGCAGTGACATACGTAAAAAAAAATTCTCAGTCAATTACTGCTACAAATTTATGATTTAATCTAATCTAATATTCAGTGCCATCGAATCCCTTCTGATCTACATACGTAAGCTTCACGTGTTACGTATTACCACTGATATTCGAGCTCTGCAAACATATGAACTTAAGCTGATTAGACTTTAGTATTCAGTCAAATACTAGTAAAGCTGTAGGAGACTCTATTCGAAATCATATAAGCGCCACCGTATACGAGTGTTTCAGTAATCCCTAGATAACAAGACACACGGCACGTGCATATAAACCACAGATACGTAGTAATTTTCAAATACTTACTGTAATTTTAACAAATAAAATTTTGTTTTCAGATATCCCTATATTTGTTTTAGTAATAATATAAATTTTACATTTCTTTTTAATTTTTTTAGATTTCATTAATCTAAATTTTGTTATGTACATTAACAAGTGTACAATTGGGTCATAGTAAATTTACAGAACACGTAAACTTAAAAAACATCTAAAAATATGTAGATTTTATCATAATAATAATCGTGCATCTTATTTCTAATCTAGTGTATCAAACTTACATTAATTCAGACAAACTTTCTCATATTTTATGACGAATATTATACTAAGTTGAGATACAAAGTGGTTTTCGATAAAGTGCTCAATGCACATAAAGTTATCTACAAGCCTTTTTAAATTCAACTTTTCTATAAGATACGCGAGTGCACTGGCAAGAGTGCGGAAAAGGTGCTTTCTGCAACGGCCAAACTTTTACGTTCAAATCGGCTCAAGGAAGATACGATAGAATCAAATGCAACTAAAGTTCCGTTACGTAGTACAAGCAGACTGCAACCACAGCCCACACAGCAGGTATTAACATTATTGTCTTATAGACATTAACTGTCTTGGTTACAGCTCATTGATACTTTTTATTACAAAAATACTTGAGATTCGTTATTCGTTACTTGTTATTAGTTTTATTTTTAGCTCCAGACGTTACTTTTCAAAATAATACTCTTTTATATCCATTTCTTTGAAGTTCTGTTAATGTTAAATTATAATAGTTCTGTTCTTCATGTTTTTATTTGTATAAATCAATATTTACATATATGTATATCCTATTATAATTATATACGTAAAATGTTCTGAGTCATTTGACTACTACATACAAGAGAGTGGTAACACTAAATCACAAATTTAATAAAACGAGGCTACAAGAAAATTCATTTGGAAAGTCACTGTGATTATATCGTATATCAGGTCCAAGAAATTTCGCGCCTCGAAAAGCAAAAATTCGAACGTATATCCCGGTTAATGGCTTCCAAATATTTAGAGCAAATGGCCCACGATAAATATTTCCTCATTGCGCTTTGCAAGGACGAGAGACTTAGATCCGCTAACAAGGCCGGGTCGCAGAAGTTACAAGAATTGGCTAACAGGGCACTCGCGGACGTTGAGAAGCGACAAGTAAGTATTACCTACCGGCGTTTTGTCACTTCAACTAGTAAGTACTCCGTTTAATTGAAATCTATACTAATATTATAAAGACTGAGTGAGATTAAATTATTCCGGATTAACTCCAGTCATAATGATTTTGGCTTGTCTTTGTTCTTATGTAAATATTAACGGCCTGTCCCGATTTCATTCGTATTGAACAATTATCTATCTTAGTACATAATATATATTTATAAGTACAATCAATGCTAATATATAAACCATATTAATAGCATCAAACAATGTGAATTTCATCATTAGTCTAAATTTTATAAAAGAATTTCTATGTAACAAGAATTTTTCAAATAGTTCAAATTGATGTCAGTGTGTCATAAAACGAATATTTATCATGAAATTTGACAAAATGAAATGTACAGACAGAGAGACATTACAGATTAATATAGATAGACAAATTTTATATAGCCTATCATCTGTTCAATCACGTGTTTTCACTACATACCAACTTTCATTAAGATCGGTCAAGGCGTTTTTGAGTTATCTCGAGACATATACAAAAATCTCAATAGATTTATATAGTAGTATAGATTTAAAGATAAGTATGGATTAGATCCCTGTTGCAAAAGAATTCGTCTACCAAGTAAAATTGAAGGTAAATATGTTTCAAAATGAAACCTACGTTAGTAATTTTAGGTCTGTGAGAGCAATAAATAAACAGTAGTATTTTTAGTTTATTAAAGTTTATTTCCTGTATGGTGTAAACATAAAAATATATGTTTTTTCATTTTTCGCCACAAGGTTTCAATTGGCGAAAAATCTGCGACTGTTTGATGGTCGCTCCATCGTAGGGATTCCTTTAGACTTAAGCTAGGTCGAAAATTTTGTTAAAAAATGAAGACGGTAGTAAACTCTTTAAAATGTTTTGGTCTTTCACAGCCTTAACATTACATCCCCATATCATTACATACCCAAGAAACTTCACTTTTCTCTTACTACATCTTTAAGATATGTTTCGTCTTTATTTCTAATGATTTTTTCCGTTCATCGCCAACAGTTATTTCAAATTTGGATTCATAGCTTCATATTATTTCATAAATATTATCTCGTCCACTTCAAGTGTTGATAAGCAAATTTCTTCCTTTTCCTTTTCTCTAACGACGTGGGTAAAGGTTTCTCTTTGGTCGGTAGAATCGATAACACATTCTTTTCAGAACTCTTCTGTAAATATCGACTTAAACATCGTTCTGAACATATACCTGTACTTATCATTCCATTTCACAAGTAATGAGTTTCTTGCGCCCAATATTGCTAAAATTTTTTACTTAAAATAATGAAAAAATTCTTGGAACATGCCTTTTTATAGTATTTACATCTTAAATGACATTTGATTTCTGTTTTTAATTTAAATCGTTTTTTTTTCTATATAATAACTTAAAAAGGCTTAATGCTAGATGTCGACAAACTATTTTGCATCGATTAAGAATATTTGTAAATTAATATATGTAAGACATATGTTTTAGAGAAAATATTTTTTCTTTGATAGTGCCAAAGTAACGTGGTTTTAATGAAGTATAAAAGTAACACATAAATAGTCTACTGCTAGTAAAATATATAAATATATTGTGAACAATGTGTGGCAGGATGAATTCTGTTCTATTCAACCCAAAAGAAGTTGGGACAGGTCGTTACTGCGAGCAGGTTTATTTTTAGAATAGCATATAACAATAATGAACGTGATTTGAAATTGAGCATTATATAGTTTGTTTAACATCAAGTCTTAATTCCTCAAATTTATTAAAATATATTTTTCATTTCGGTTAACGATAAAATCGTTCATAATTAAATATAGCACATATATATTGAGTTTTATCCATAATATTTTCATAGTTATGTGAAGTACGTATACTAATCTACAATAGGCCGAACACCACATGTTGTAAATTATGGTCCTAATTTACCATTGTAAGAGGAGGCTTGGGACATGCAGTGCGACAGTTTAACGGAGTCATTTAGAACATGTGATGGAACCATATTACATTTTAAAATATGTTTATCATATCATATCATTGAAAATTGTATATATTACTTGTTTATAGACTGTTCTGAGAGAACGTAGGCCTCTTTACGCGGCTCGAGCCTCAGAAGCGGCAGCACGTGCAAGACTATCTCAAGCTCGAAAGGAAATGATAAGCCATGCTCAGAAACAGCACGTTACAGATGCGAAGCGTCTTGTAAAGGCAGCTGAGGACATGTTGCAGGAGAGAGATACAGCCAAGTGTCTGGAATTAGCAGAATTCGGGATAGAACAAATTTCGAGAAAGCCATCCAATCTGCTGCCGGGGAAGGAAAACTTCTTGCAGACTCTACATAACATAGTTGCCAGTGCTTTTCTAGATCAAGTAAGAATATACATTTTCTTCAAAGGATTAATAATTGTTAGTGTTAATTCACACTACGGTTAGAATCTATACATAAAATTTAAAAAAACTTATAAATTAATATTTAATTAATATGTATTTCAAATTTACAGAACAAGGCAAACCCAGTCCTAATACAATGCAAGTGCTATTTCTAAGCGTTAGGTGTAGTGTTTCTGAAGAGAAACGAGGGTGGTTTGCTAGGAAATCAATAAAAATAATTCATTAAATCTCCAAAACTCAAACCCTCGCACCAGAATTCCTTGGTTAAGAGTGATATGAGTATTTTCAACTCAATCAACAAACAACATATAAAAAAATATCCAAGACTCGAGAACAAACATAAATAAATATCTGCCCGCGAATTCAATCTGAGTTCCCTCGCTCCACGGGCAGTTTTTCTATAGACTGCGCTTTAAGCTTACTGTACCTTGTTATGATTAGATAGCAGGAGCTCAGTAGTATATGAAACGGTCGTGCGGCATAAGACTTCCAGTACTTGAGATGCCCTCTAATTTCTCCAACACATCATAGTGGAGCAGCGTGAAATACACTGTCAAGCCGCTGTGCTTTGTTAGAATACTAATAGTCCTTCACTATTACTATTACGAAATAAACGGAATTACTCGAGTCGATTAATGAAATGTTATTGTTGCTTCTGTATATAAAATAAGACATTTGATACAATGATAAGTGGAAAAGCTCTTACTTATTCCCAGAAACGAGTCATGAAACCGATGAATGAAGCTGACCTCGAAAATAGAGCATTTGTGCTTCTCGGTATCGCAATATCCCGCGAGCCGAGTCGTGATTCAATGCTGCGATCGAGGCCGCCCGTCCCTCCACGAGACGTTAAGTGAGCCATTCAAACTAATCACCTTAATGATGCATTCGTTATAAACACTCATTAGTTGTTAGTAACGCACAAATACAATAACGTTGGTTACGTCCCCAATAAATGTCAGAACTTCACCTTATCTACTACGAATGATTGTGTAGTTATGTAAATATTTTGTAACTGGACATTTTATCTAAACGCCAAGTAATCGTAACATATTCAAATGATATGTAAAATTCAGCTCAACGTAAGTTGTGAAGGTTACCAATTTAAATATATAAATATTTGTTGGGTATTTTTTAAATAAACATATCTAAATCAGATGAAACCAATTAATATATAAAAATTAACCTGTTTTATGTAAATAGTTGATACACGAACCGTAGTAAACTAACAGGTGAGCTATCTGTAGGTAAGTGGTCTCCTCCGACCAACGACATTCATAAAATGAAAAGCTACCGACGCTTACTAACCAGACAGTATATACATATAATATATATATTAAAATAGACATTTTTTAAACCGTTATAGAAGTACCTATCAATTAATTGTTCTATAACCTAACTTCTAAGTGGTATATTTATATATAAATAATTTGTATATAAATAAATGTATATTTATTTGTACGAGTTTAGGAACTCCCCAATAATTAATACATAGTTGATATTACACGAAATAATTTACGAATCGCTTGATAATATCCTCAGACGTCGTCTACGAAGATTGGAGCACGCTTTATCACTTAGCGGCCGCCCATCCGAACGTTGCTACGTACTGCATGAACTCTCTCGACTGCATGTTGAGACAAAACAAGCCCACAAAGCAAGATTTTACGCTTTCAAATGTCAATCTGGTAAAATTGATTGTATTGTTCAATCTTCCTCGCTCAAAACCGTGCCCGGCACTGGTCCTCTAACAGGTTACAGATATTTAATTAATAACAGAATCCAGCAATAGGACATATCCGAGTATAGGTTGTGATAATTAATAAATGTCCTAGTGCGTGACACTCCAATTTATGCTTAAACAAAAAATGACAAACAGAATTTTCACTTTAATAATTTTATATATTAAAATGTATCAATTTTGTATGTTAACATATGTAATAGAAGCTAGACAGCACTCCAAACATAAAACTTTTCAGATATTCCTCACTGTATTTCGTACAGTTAGAATTCATCTCGAGACTACTGCAGGCTGAAATGAAACGAGCACATAGCAAGTTTATGTTTCGAATAGCGATTTTATACGATTTAGTACAATAAAAATACAGGATGTATTGCCTCTGACTGGTTTTTGTAATCAAATGTTAACGAGATCATGTGTGGTAGAATAATAAGACAGAAGAAGATATTCTACACCAAGATTTTCATCATAGGAAGAACGTATTAAAAAAAATACATTACGGTATTTACTGACAACCCCATAGCCCAGTTGGTAGTGAATCTGACTACCGAGGGAGGGGTCCCCGGTTCGATTTCCGGCCGGGGCAGACATTTATGTAACAGATAAGTGTTTGTTCTCGGGTCATGGGTGTTTGTGATGTCATATATGTGTACCTATGTCTATGCCACCCGCAACACAGGGAATCCTAGTGCGGGGGTGTGAGTGTGTGAACGTTTATTTATTTATATCTCCAAGTTTGAGGCTACAGTGAGACATCACCATGTACAAATAAACAAAATCAATCATGATCTACTAGACAGACATGTCGGCATTATGAGGCCGACTCGATAATGCTGTACAAGAATTGATCATAATTACATATATTGTAACAAGTCAATATGATCCATTGATATCAAATTTATGAATGACTTCTAAACAATTACGTTCCAATGACAATTAAAAGTTTTCTGTGTCGATTATTTACGAAACGGTTACACCCTGTATGCTTTCATCGACTTAAGCGTGGTCCACGATCTACTTTAAAATTGTTTGGTCAACTTTATATTTATGAAATAACCATCGAGCGACACTTTACGATTACAGACTAGGTATTTTCATCGTATTGAATGTTTTGTACGATTGCCTTTAATTTTTATTCTTTGCTTTTTATCTTCTTCGTCTTTAATGAAGTATCAAATCCAACAGTATTCTTTTTTACCAGTCGTTGTGAAAATGCAACAAATATGATATTACATAGAAAATAGGAGGCTTTGTTACATTAATACAAATCAAGTATATCTATTAACCAACCTTGAGTAAAGCCTTCTGATTATGTTTTGTAGAAACAATTTTTAAGCGTAACAATTTAATTTTAAAATATCTTAAAAAGTTATAAGTTCAAATGTCTCCTAGTGTCAGAAAATGGTTTGATACACTAGAAAGTAAATTTATGTATACGAAGAATATAGATAGAATAAAGATAGAGAAGAAGTATACAGCTAGTAGCGGCAAAACAGCTCATAAATTTATTGAAATTTTAACCGTATTACGTACTACGTACTTAGACCTTGATTAATAGAAAGTACAACGTTAGTACAGGTATTTTTAATTTAAAACCTGAATCATATATGATGTAAATAGAAATTAAACTATTCCGTGTACTTAATGTGCTGATCCCCATAAACCTGTTTTATAGGGATCAGAACATTAAACCCTTGCATGTCTCGTTCTTCTGGCTAAATGCCAGCAGACGCTTTAGAATAACGGGCTATAATTTTCAGAAAGAGAAAGTTTCAACGTCATGCATAAAAAAATACGTTTGTAAATTTTATACGTGCTATTTCAGAGATGTTGAAAAAGGAAATCGTAGAGGCTTATCCCTAATAAACATATTAGCTTCTTCAACGTTCCGTATCATCTGGCATAATGCCAGGCACTGCTGAATAATCGCCAATAAACTTAGGCTTACGGTCAAAATTACTACATTATGTACGAGTATAATCGATATAGCCAATTTCTAATCAAACTAATTTGTATTTATAGGATGATATTATCAATCTAATTATTAATTCATTAATATTATTACTGGTATTATTATCTCTCCGTAAAGCCTGCCTGGCTAGCTGCCATCCTCCTGCTTGAGTTAGCCGCCAAGCGACTCGGCTGAAACTTGACAGCAAGTACTTCTTTCTTTCTTGGTCGATAACGCATTAGTGATGCTTTTGGTGATACTAATGTCCGTGGGCGACGGTGAGTACTTTAATTTACCATCAAGTGGCTCGTCTACTCCTTAGTCGACTATTTACATAAAAAAACGGTCAATCTTATTATACTTATTGAAATATTGCTCAATATTTATCGATTTTAATGAATGGTTTTTTCCATTCAAAGCTATTTTATGTCATGCACATGTTACATGTTGGAACATGTAAAACATTTCACGATTGATTCCAGAAGGGGGATGGTAGTTAGCCAAGTGGATAAAGAATCTTACCACTATGCACGAGTCCAACGGTACTGATTGTTGTTTTTGTTGTTGGTGCTGTTTTTATTTATTAAACTGAATGGTACAGAGCCCAGCATGCTCCAACAGGAGGAACTGTTCGCGATAGCCTCGACCGTTAGTGTGAATGAAGTACACCTAACATAACCTTTGCACCCCAAGATCCATCCACACAGTAAAATTTTAAAATACTATCGTTATTTGGGAATAACAAACAGACATAAAATCCGGTATGAAGCAACGAATATTCATAGCCCTCGTCAAATAGATTGTACTCTTTGAAGTGAGCTATAACTGTATTGCGACTCTTGACAACTCAAAAACGAACAAGCGTTCAGCCCTCTATTATAAGTATCGCTGGCTGCAACAACACTCGGCCTGATATAAGAAGTTATTTGTTTTTTCCTTTCGAAGCGAACCGATTATCTACTACATCTAAAATACTAACTAAACAAATACTAATAATAAGTTGTTTTCTAAGCGATTTGTATTATGAGAACTATACTAGCAGCTCATCTTTGACTCCAAAAAAAATAATCTATTATGTTACAAAATTTAAAAATACCGTTGAAGGTATTTTCAGAACGATTGTAAAGGAACGTATTACGTCTCTGAACATTTCGAATTGCAATTTTAGATTCGACAAATTCTAAAATCAAATTACAGAGGCGCGTTCGGCAGACCAACGCACCTGGTTGCTGAATGCCACATTCTTGCTGGCACGATGCCATTTGCTCCAGAATAATCGACCAGAAGCGCGCGCTGTGCTCATAGAGGGCGCTGCTTTGGCCCGCTCTTTTGGATTCACTGACGTTGCAAGTTTCTTTGATACGGTACGAGTAAAAGATACAAAAATATAAAGTTTTTATTAGAAGACATTGTTTAATGGTACACTTTATCCATCTATTAAATATCACTATTCAAATACCGTTGAAATGGGTTACTTAACAAATAATAAAATAAAGTTGTTATTTAAAAAAAAATGCAAAATATACGTTCTAATATTGGTAGCAAATACAATGAAATCTTGTAATACAATTTGTCTTATCTATCTTCTCTTCTCTTATTATCTATCTTCTCTTATTAAAAACATCAAAGAGAAGTATTTACTATTGTCTAACTAAAAACATAGTATAAAAACCCACATAATTGCTTATCCTGTCTAGAAAGCTAAAATATTACTAAAAAGTACAAAATATTAAATTTTAATAACAATAGATATTTTGCAAAGATAAAAAGAGCTTTGATGGGATTATTTATTAGGCAAATCTCTTAAAGGGTCTTTATAAAAGTAAAAGAAAATCAATAACCCTTCGAGTTTTTACTTTATTATTATTTTAAAGTAATGCCTATAATTTTTTCATTCATTACTAGTTTCTACATCCCATAATTGAACTCTTACGAATATGTATTATTGTATGGCTTGCTTCCCACAATCTTCATATATAGGGCTTTATATTATATAAACATGATTTATTAAAAGACACATTTTCTTTCAATAATACCATCTAATATATTTATTACTAGTGCGTAAACGTTTCCACGGAAGGTGAAGCTGTGTCAGCTGATTCAACTCTGGAGAAACGCGAAAAAGCCATGGTCAGCTTGATGCAAGGTGATGACCTTCGCAAGGCCGCCGAGCATCTCTTCAGAAAGATGTCTGTTATACCCGCTTCAAGGTACCTACAGCATTCTTTCTACACTTTGTACATAATAACAAAATTTCCGACGAAATGTCATGGGTCTTTAAATGCTTGACAATAACCCCACCTGATGGTAAGTGCTGATGAAGTCTAAAATATTGAGCGCATTAACTTATAAAAAAGTCTATTCCCTCTCCTTTTGAAGACTATCTATCTATCTTTTGAAGACATTATGTATGTATATATATATATAACTCTCGCAATGTCAGTAATGCCCGCTTCGAGGTATAACATTATCGTTTGTCCATGTTACACATTAGCCGTTATCTCAACACGTAACTAGTTACCACCCATCGTAAAGCAGTTCAAATCATAAAAAAAATAGTGTTATTTTATCAAGTACTATATCGACGGCTATTTTATGCTATGTCCCGTATAAAATATTGCATGTAACAAGGTGAACACTAAACTTAATGCAGACATTTTCCAGTCTTAGTTATTTTCTGAATAACATATATTTCTACTTACTGAATAGTTACTTTTTCAGTAGTACAAGATAACTTTCACGTACTTGTTTGAAAAATAAAACAGTTGAATACAATTCACAACATTAAGAAGAACATTTTTTTATAAATTTTACAGTGTTGTCAAAAAAAGCTTAGTTATAAACCTACGTACTTTTCTTACTGTATAACAATTGTATGCCTTAAATTGTTGCTATTACATATTATTGCTTATTTCTTTCTTATTACGAAGTGCCTCTGTAAATTGATAAAATACAGGAATATTTACATTCCGAAAACAAATTGCAACACCAAAACGCCAGGTATACATACGTATAACGACCTCTTTTTATATAAATTTGGATGGGCCTTGCTTCGTATTATAACTCTCATTAGAATAGATTTTTATATTTCCTGTATTAAATTATACGTGAATGTAATCAACAATGTTATAACATATTGTTTATTTCCATAGGAGATTTTCCGTGATCCCTGGCGCTCGTGTAGAAAATGCAGTGCCTCTTTCCGGGAACAACAGGCGTGCATCGATAGCACCGCGTACACCACAACCTGCCACCGTTGCAACTAAATCGAGCTTACCTCTCGGATTTCAGGATTTTGACTATTAAACATGAATATGTCCAGAAAAACCAAGCTGCAATAACTCAACTAAAAAATTCTTTGTCAATTTTCAGGGACCTATTTTAATAACATTTGTTTATTTCTTGTTTGTTATTGTTATACTGATTTTGTTGTATTAATTTCATGTATTTAATTTATTGAGTATTTTTGATACAATGATAAAATTTGAAGTTTGCAATAATGTTTTAATTTTTAATCTTGCTGAATGAAAATTAATATGGGTCATTAATTCAAACGATACGGAGTAAACAAGTAACTAAATTGAAAAAAAAAACATTATTATATTATTATATATATTCTTTTTATTACGAAATATCAATGAAGAAAATATCTTGTATTGTTTACATACACATAATGTATTAATGCAATTTATTTTTATTTTCATATATCAAATTATTATTATTCGTATGTTCTTCGTGTATTAACGTATCTTGAATAGCTACATGATTTCTTGCCATATCCTTCTACTTTCAAAGTGAATGGGGTAAAAATTGTCTGTACTTTATGAAGATGTATCTGTCTTAAAACATCAATAAAAATGTGTGTAAATACAATAACTACGGTAGCATTATCCATATTGGTCATTTATCAAAAAGTGTTAAAATTTTAAAAGACAAATGACACATTGAAAATGTGGGTACATTAAATAAAAAAAAGTTTCACAAATTACTTGTATAAATAATATTTTTATGCTGACTTTCGAATGCATTCTATCAATTAATCATTTAATTATAAATCAATGAAACTGTTGTGACGATGCTACGTGTTTGAAATGCAAATGCAGTTAGTTTAGATTTACATTACTTTGAGCTTAAAGCTGTACAACAAGTACTACGGTAAAATTAAAAAAAAAACAATAATAACGTATACGATATGAATATTTTAATTACTACTCTACTTTTAATTTCCTTTTACTAACCGCAGTATACTAAGTCCAATTTACTTAAGGCGGTACTTGTTTCTCTTTACTGAAAGTTTATTAATATGCCCAGTTTATAGCGATTGAATTAAAAAACAGTAAATTCAACCTGATATGTGACGTCATGTGTAGGATATAGTAGACGCTAATTGGCCGCAGAAGTGACGTGTGGTACGTGTGCTCGTTTAGTTACTATTTAGATAGTTATCATTGAGAAACAGCCACTTCGCCAGACAGGCTGGTTCTTCTTTCAGAATAAGGAAACTGGTGCCAGTATTAAGTAACTTTACATTCGTAGAAGTATAGTCGTAAAGGTTACCTTTAGTATATTGCTTTCAATTAAAACAATATAATTGTCTGTATAGAACAAGGATAACAACGATAGAGTTAATTACCTGTTTCACTGTTTTCTTCTTGGTCGGCAAAGAAGGTGACATCATTGGTATTACAAATATATTTGGATTATGTACCTATCATTAAATGTATAACTAGTCCACTCATTAACAAACAATTACTATGAAATAATAATGACACAATTGTCATTATCATCATGTATAAGTGTTTTGGGTTGTTACAGTTGCCAACAATTCTTACTGGACAAGAAAGCGTTGAAAAAGATATAAAATGTACGGCATTGTGTATTTAAGTGACTCATCAATCAATGATTTTAAACTGACCCAATCAAAAAGAGAGAGAGAGAGAAAACCAAGCCTATTAGTAGGAAAGATATTAATTGTGATGATGATACTGAATATCGAAAAACTAACAATCAATTGATTGAATATTTCAGTCGTTTACTTAAAAATGATCAAAGATCCATTAAAACATGACCTGTACAATATGTGGATCTTCGCGTATGTCTCATGGAATATTAAATATCGAATGTCGAACAGCTACAATTGCTCCAAAAAACTTTAAAATTAATTGGTTATTAATTGAATGTAATTATTTTCTTACTTAGGTAACAATCCCTCAAGTCCCATGATTGTTTTGTATCCAATTATTAAGTATTGTATGGGACAAGCAAAATCTTGTGTAAATGGTGTACATACACCATTACTAGCAATAAAGATCGATAGCTATTACAAACATTAAAAAGTCCTTTTTTTGTTGTTCTAGCTGAAATGTCTAGAGTAATAATAATATAGCAAAGTAGCAATTACCTCAATGTACCTACACAACAATAATACAAGATTTTTAGTAGTCGGAGCAATGTACAACTTAATCAGATAAAGGAATTAGGTAGAACCTGAACCTCAAATAACAATTCACTGTAGTTGTTAATACACATACCTACACAAATAACAACTACAGTACCTTCTCTCCCTACCCACTCGCTGTGGATATGCGGATATCGAAGGTCTCCTTTTAACTCTCAATTATCGGTATTTAATGGATATGTAGTATCAGGTGATACTAGGTGGAAATCTATTGTGATGCAATTGTAGTAATGCAACAACCAAGTTTTATTATTTCATTTGTATGATTCATCTCATTTTATTAATTGTATTGTTACTTCAAAATTAATGTTTGTATAACAATTTACTATAATTTTTTTATGATTCCGACCAAACTTTTTGCAGCAAGACGTTTCCCAAAACTTGAATACTGATTTGTAACTATCTCTAACATAAAAATTCAAATACAAAATCCTTTAATCATACAGGTATTCAGTATATACACTTATGAACGTCATTTTTTGCTTCTACCACCGTTTCGAAAAGGTGCTTTAACAATGAGGAGAAGAAACGGCGAAAGAAACTCCTCAGTACATCTTTTAAACAACATATGGTAATTACAAAAGTTTAAAGTTTAAACCTGTGCGGAACTGGTTTCGATACTAATTTTGTCCAGGCATCCTTGTCATTCATGTACTCATCTATACTATAATATCCCTTGCCTATAAGTACAATACACAAGTATCATCAAACGTCCATTCCTCTTTCAATAACTCTAGACAGAAAGGAAGTTTCTGCTGTGTAGACTTTAGGACTAAGCTATTGAATGTGTACCGGTGATAGTATAACTTGATAATGCGCACTCGTACGTCGTAACTTAATCGTTAAAATGCTTATGTTTTTCAATGTGAGTACTTTGGTGCAGAGTTTGGAAATATAGTGTAACATTATGGCCGTTCACACGTTATTTTGACTCTCACTGGGCCGTATTTTATAATAAACCTGAAATAAGCATCATATTCATTCTGCCAGCCTGTTTTAATTAACCTGTTTTTGCATACGTACGTAGTTTCATATAATTAATAATTAATTACTTTGCAGGCGTAATGCGATGGCAAATGGACAACTCATAAAAGGACGGTAATTTATGAGCAATCAAGGTGATATTGCATTTTTATGAATATATTTTCGACGAGTTGAGGACTATGAAGCTGACGAAAATGACCATTCACAACTTTTCAATATATTTTTAACAAGCAACCCGACCTCATTTTTGTCCGAGAATTGTAAAAGTTGTGCCATACGCACCCTGTTAAATTCGAAGTTATACGCCGCAGCGCAATGACAAAGTTTCAGTTTATCATCTACATTATATTGCATTAATTTTTTATATTTAAATATGTACAATAGTTCGTCTAGTCCCCTGACATTTTAAACTCCTATCGAATATCAAACCGCTTGTTTTATTTGATGGTGACTCCATTGTAAACTTGACTCTATTTAACTCGAGTAAACCTATACATTTGGTACTGAAGATTAAATTTACACCAATTTTTTTTAATAATTATTAATCATTAAAAAATACTTAATAATTTTAACTTTTAAATCCTACGTAGTCGTGTGATACTAATATTATGAGGAGAAAGTGCGAATTTTGTGAGTTAGTGTATATAATCTCCGGAATCACGACACATTTCAGAAATCGTATTACCATATTATTCAGAGTGGACATAGGCTACATGTAAATATATATAAAATAGCATAATTGTTCCTACCGAACTAACTCAGGACGGGCCGCTAGTTGCTTAAAGAACGAATAAAATTGCCAATATTCCTATTATTGAATTACTCGTATCATTATAAAAAAAAATGTTCGAAAATTTTCTAAAATCATACAACTGATAATCATATATAAATGGCATTTAATAGGACATATTTGACATTTTGCGAAAGATAACATAATAATGTGACATGAATATTTTTAATGAACAAAATAAAATAAAAAATTCGAAAGCCTTATATCATTCACCACAATGATAGTGTCACTTGGAACGTTTGTGGTTTTCCTGTGTAATTGGTTGCATCTTGCAAGCGAAGCTGTGATTAGATGGATGGGGAAGCACGAAGGAAGCCTATTGAATGGGCTTTGGCAAATTGCTTCCTACGTCGGCATCTGACCGATTTAATTAATGGCACACTACGCCACTACGCGTAGCAGTTTCGCTCGCCTGGATAATGTATTTTCGAACACAAAGAAGATTATGTACTACGTGTTTCTGCAAAAGACATTAGTTTCAAATTTAATAATACTCAAACAGATTCACTTAACATTAAGTCGAAAGGAATATTACAATATTGCTATCCGTAAGTATAGAAAGCGGTGTAAAGAGGTTTACGATACAACGAACTGTATCCCTTTCTGAGCTACTCCCATTTGTACCCCGCTCGCTGATCAACCGACGAGGGAATGATGTCAGAGATCTGCTGCTGAAAGTAGCCAAGCTCCATTCTACCCAGCTTAATATCAGCGGTACTTGTTTATGACAACGCAATTCAGCAGGCTTCTTCTGAAATCAACTGCATAAAATTCATAACATGCTTGGGTTTACAGCGTTGAACACGCAGTAACAAGTGTAAGCGGGTTCCCGGCTTCCTTCATATGTGGAAACACATCAGCATTATCATCATCATCATCTCAGCCGGACAACGCCCACTGCTGGGCATAGGCCTCCCCCAAGGATCTCCACAACGATCGGTCCTGCGCTTCATTAATCAATCAGTCCTGGTTTTTTGGATCTTCATGAATGTCAACCATCTACTATCACGCGACCGAACTGCTCCTTTGTTAGATATTATTAAAATGGAAACTAAAAGGGATCTACGTGTATAAAGTTACATTAAATTATTGTATTGTAATGAATGAACTTTGGACATTGTAAGCTATGAAATAGTTGTCCGAAAACTACATTAAAACTTGTCCGGTTTCATGTATGGGAGTTATGCTTTTGACACCGCGAGTTCCGTTGTGCTGTCCAACTTTTAATGTTTAATGTTCGCCCAACGACACCCAACTTATCTTTGTTATCGGTAAAATGAAGAAGTCCTTATGTAGAGAACATATGGAAATTTTGTTTAGTAGGCTGGCTTACAGTCTGTCATAAATTTACTAGTCATATTTTACTAGTCATCTGAGTAAATGAGGATTATTCATAACAACCAAAAATAAGAACCTTCGGCATGTACATTTGTACAAAAGACTAACTCTAGCGAGTTAATTATCGCAATTGATTTTCTTGATAGTACAAAATAAAGTTTTTTTTTTAATAAATCCATTTGAATGAATTTAATATGAAATGAATTTAAATATCAGTAAAACATTATTACATGTACTACATTCTGAAACCGATTCCAAGTCAAATAGATATGTAGTTGGTAGATAAGTTACATTCATCCGCTATATTCCGATCTTAATAAAGGTGTTTTAAATCACCAAGTATTGTTGTATTTCACGCTTGGCTTAGGTATACATATCTTGACGTATTTTAAATATCTAACAACAAACTAATTTTATGATTTTCTAAGTTATATTTAGGTAAACAATAACATATCAAAAAATTACCCTACATTGCCCTACAGCTTGGCAGAGATTTAAATGTTACAAATAAAATACAAGTCACTGTGATGTCGGTACTTTTCCGTTCCCGTTACGAAAAAAGAGCGCTGGTGAAATACCTGCGTCATGAAAGATTTACCGGCGAAATTGGTGGTAGAGGTGAGGCACGGTGTAGGAATAGTCTATTCACTCGCCCTATTGGTCCGTTAGATTCCGTCAGTCTACTCTATAACCGCGTCCAAAAGTTGTTTGCATGGGTAAGGTAGCGTAATCTATGTACGAGTAATGTAAACCTGAAAATGGTTGTTTTTGACGATGATCCCAAAACACTGACTTTTCTCTCCTATTTACAAATTTTATTAGAATGTATTATACTTATGAATCATTAGGCAAAAAAAATCTAAATGAAAGTGATAGACCGCATCAACACTCCATTGGGTAGTTTAGGAGAAGTAAGTGACAAACAAACAAGCAACAAACAGACAGGGCGACACAAATAGCGACTGTTTTATTCTATTTAGAGAGATAACAACCTCGTTCTTTAACGCGCGATTATACCCATGCGCACAAGCATCCTCTCCACTGTCGCCCAGCGCTTTATTTACGTGACGGAAATTATAAGTAGGACTTGAATTAAAAACATCTAGAAGTACAAAGATGCGGGTGCTTGTTACTCTAGTATTTAATAACCATTCGTTATAAGTTTACTTTAGAGTTAAGCTTCATAATTTATTATACGTTAAACGTTTCAGAAATTTATTTAAAGTTTTAAACTAAACAGGAATGAGTTATTACATCCAGTCAAGTTTAGCTATTTTCCTTGTGCAAAGTCTGTGAAAATCACTCTTCTTAATTACTTAAACAAGATGTATATAGTACAGAGATACATCGGAGTAATAACTTGTTTATTTAAAAAAAGACTGGCGTGTCTATACATAGTGATTTAAAACAGTAATGAGTCAACTGAATATAAAATTCTTTTTGGTGTCGAAATAGTCGAAATAACACATATGATGGTCTAATATCGAGTATTATTAAGGAATGCCGGCGGATGGCATGTTCGAGTATCATTGAGGAAATTTAATAGCCGGTGGTTAAATGTTATTATGTTACATGTGTTATTCTATTCAAATTTAGAACAATTTTTACACATATGTGAAAAAAAACAAATTCAATAACTAGAGGCGAAGGTATTTCTACAGTACTTTTACATAGTCACATTGAAGAAAGAACACAAGAACTGGATTCCGGTATATAATGGTAAACCTTATAATAAGCCAAAAAACTATTGGACTTTACGAATTGTTCTCCTATGTTTTGTGACGAAGTATCTGCTTCATACCTATGAACTAAATGAAATTTAGTGATTTTTCAGCGTATCGTAAGGTACGTAATAACTATTTTATACAATTCTTCTCTTCTTCTTTAACGTTTAAATAACGTTATGACTTAAATGTAAGTAAGAAAGTTTTATTTGAACTTACCCAAATTATATCTCTTCACATTACACTACAACCCATAATTGTCCTACTGCTGAACTCGCTGGCCAAGTACGGGTTGGCAAACACCTTTGAGAACTTTATGTTAAACGCTTAGGTGTGCATGTTTCCTCACGATAGCAATAATTAATTTATAATACGCACATAATTTGAAAAATTAGGTGTGCGTCGAGTACAACAAGATAAAACAAAATATTTATACTTGTAAAAACGGCTAAGCCATAATATTATAATATTTTCCTGCAATCTGTATTTTCCCACATTACTTAAAATTTCTTACCTCCAGGTAAATGACGTATCAACTTTGCTTTAAAACTTTTTACTTCGGCTTTGTTACTTATCATACTTCATTATAAAAAATGTCTTATTCAGGGCGTACGAAGATGTAACTCAATTTGTTTGTATCACGTTTTTACTTGCAAATTTTTTTGTTTTCACATGAAGTTTCTATTACTAATAATTTATGAAGAACCCGTAATCTATAGTAAGGTTATAAAGAGAGTATGAATTTTGTGAGTTTTTGTGTATGCGGAGGATAATCTCCGTAAACATTACACCTATTTGAAAAATTATTTTGCCATTTGAGAGGTATATGGACGGATGGACATATGCGATATATGTATGTAAGTAGGTATATTATCTAATAAACTAAAGTCACGATGACATTCATTTTGTTTTATTCTATTTGAAGATTAGTATAGATTATACCTACGTGATATTTAGGTAGCTACTAACATTGGTAATAGTTCAAATTCAAAGTTATTTAATCATTTAGGTATTTTGTTACTGCGCTTGTGGCCGTCGTTTTTGCTTCCACTACTAGTAGTAACCCGAAACAAAACGGAGCGAATCGCTAGTTTAGCAATAAATTAATTAATTTATATCATTGATTAAACTTCAAAACATTGTTGAATCATTAAATTTGAATTAAATTTGGTTATCATACTGCTTTAATATAGTTTTTGATAAAAATAATATAGTAAATAATAATATAGTTTTTGATAAAGGTATAATCGCTAAAATATGATTCCTTAAAGTATGACAAATCCTTAATTTACCGCTTTCACTTCACAGAAAGATAATAATACCAGTAATAATATTAATGACTTAATAATAATACTGATAATATAATCATTACGCGAAGCCTTACCACCAGGCAGGCTGGCTTCTGTCGCCTCTTACGACACCCTTTTCTACAAGGATGGGATTGGGGGGAGCATTTTAGGTCGCCCCAATATGGCTAAAATTTCATTGGTCATTTTCGTTAACAAAATCACTTATTAGTTTAATCTGAAGGTTACTTGTTGTTAAATTAGAAAATTAATAAACCTAGGGTCTACGGTCCTTTACGGATTTACGGTCGATTAGGCCGTATCTCATTACTATACATGTTTTACAAAGTTTCTTAGCAGTATTTTTTTTTTCTTTATAGTAAAACTATTAAAAAACACAACCTGCGACGAAAATATCACGTATGATATACGATATGACTATAATTCTCATGATATTATATGACATTCTTAATGCTGTTCACTGTAATTGGTTTGCGCCTGTAATTGAAGCAACACTTATTTTTAAATTGTTTGTTTTTTTCTGTATTGCTTGTATTAGTGTTACGTTTTTGGTGTAATGAAATAAATAAATATTAAATGAAATTTATGTCACTAAATGTGTTTACAGGTAAACTTAAACGACATTTTAATTTTGTAATTTTATGAAATTTCTACAGAAAATAAATAATATTAGTATAGTTTAAAATATCATTATCGCTTAGACAAGACGCGTAAATTAGTAGAATATGTAAGGTAAGTTTATATTAAAATTTACATACATCCTTAGGGCTTAAGCCTACTATTACATCCCGTAATTAGATTTAAATATGATCTATGATTAATTTTAATTTTTTTTTATGTTTTTATATGTATGAAGTAGCATATCGCACCTTTAGAATGAAAGTGACTCAACTGAAAATTCCTGAAATTCCAGATTTTACTATAAATTTACTTAAAAAAGCCTACTCTAAAACCCCACGGTGAAAAAGAGCCCGAATTATAAGTGACAAAAAGAAAAAGGGAAAACCTCATACATTAGTCTTTTTAAATTTACTCAAGACCATACATTTTTGAAAACTTTCTTCATTTCCCATAAATTGCAATTTTTGAGTTAAGTCCCTTTCATTCTAAGGGTGCGATATCAGTACTTATAAATGTACTAATACAGCTTCCAGAATACAGAATACAGCTTACAGAATGAATATGTTAATTCATTCTGTGTTTAAAAGGAGACTGCGTTTACTAATATAACCCAAAAGTATTGTGAAACAATATAACTGTTTTTACCTTTTCAAAAATTGAGTCTTCTTTTTCGAGTTAATGGTCCAACTTTTCTAAAACCTTCTTTCCCAATACTTGGGGTGCCTGTTAGATGCAGCTACATCGGTAACACAGATGCTAGCCTGAAAAATCCTCCATCACAATGAACATATGGACATCTCTTTTTTTGATATATAAACGTAATTTTTTATGAACAACCCTCCAAACCACAAAATAGTTTGTAGTCGGAGAATGGTCGCTATCTTATTTTTATATGTTTATATAATTCAAAGTTAATGATTTTATTTTTACCTCAAATGTGTAAAGCAGTTTATTCATATAATGTTATATAAAGTTATATCAATGTATAACAACATATCAGTTTAAATTATAACTTCTAAGAACTAGTCAGGCAGTTTCTTTTAAACAGCGTGGCGAGAAATAATATTGTTTATTTAAATGCGAACATGTGACTCAGAATATGTACTGACGCATTTGCCACAATAGCTATTCACTTTTTGGTTTTTACGTGTAATAGTTTGTAATAAATTAGTCCTAAAATTATTTTTTTTAAATATGTTTAGTTTTATTTTACTCTTAACTAATAGTATCTTTACAAAATAAGTGATGCAAAGTAATGCAATTTGTGTCAGTAGAATACGTATTTTTTAAATTAATAAATTTTATTTGTCAAAAGTAACCTGAAATTTAAATTTATTACAATGCTTTTCTATCGAATATAACTTTAGACTTTAAAAAATGATTTGAATAATATAAATTGCCACTTGAAAATAAATACTTTGAATACGCAACGTCAGAAACCGGCTCAACATTTACTCTATGCTACCATCAACATTCAACCATAAGATTGGAAATAGAATTATACATTAAAACAGCAACTAATCGCAAGGTTTTAATATAGACAGCAACGTTATAGTATTATATCAGGTCAAAAGGAATAACAGTGGTAGGTAACAGATGCAGCAAACATTCAATTACGCAAATGGACTCGTAGCAGCACCCGCAGACGGCATGAGAAAGACATGAAATAACCTTGCTGTACGTAGTATTGCAGATTTTATACCCGTACTAATGCAGGGTCTTTGAGGTAAATACAGTTTGGCTTTGAATACACTCTTACTGTTCTGTGTGTGTGTTGATATTTGGTTGCAACCTTTTCTTTTGCTTTTACATATGCCAAATAATTTTCCAAAAGTGTTTCAGTCGAAGTCTTGAAGAACTAATTAACAACTCGTTAGGTATTTACTAATCCAAGTATAAAAATTATTATTGTTTAAAGTAAATTTAATTACCTTCTCAGCGTTACGCGTGTCTTGGATGTCGATTTTGTAATTGGATTCCCTGAAATGATGCAAACTAATATGGATTATATGATTATAAATATTTAGCAATCAGAAATAACTAAAATCTAAATATTAATATAACTCATAATAATTTAATGCAGTGTAAATAGCTATAATTTCATTTTAATTAATAATAAGTTAAATTATATAATTCATAAGCCAATTATAACTTTTAATAGATATGACCACTCTTGTGAACTAATTCAGTGGGTAAATGATCAAATATGTGTTCATCTACTGATTTAAAAAGACAGAGCGTGCGCATGAGCAGCACTATATGCGGTCACCGATGTACGTAATTATTTGGTCTTAACACCTGCAAGATGGTCTGATAATTTACTGTATCCGCCAGTACTTTAAAACCAATTCGGTAAGTGTTATATCCCTCCTCGTTCCCAGCTTACCGTATCTAACTATACCGAGATCGAAATGCCACATACGATTTAAAATGAAAGAAGCATTTCACCAATGTTTACATTTATAATAAAGTTTTAGCTAATTGGGTCAATAATGCAGGTCCCCGCTTTTTTTCGATCGGCAATACTTCGGTGTTACCTTTGGTGTTACTGAAGTCTATGGGCGAAGGTGACCACTTACCATCAAGTGGCTCATCTGCTCGTTTCTCGACTAGTTACATAAAAAAGTCAATGTAGTATAACCTCGGTATAAGTTGTAGGTGGCGTAAATGTATACGTAAACACTCAAGGTAAATGGGCCATTACTTACATATTTATAGGTATCTACCTCCTCTCACCCCAGAATTAATCGTGAAATGTTTCTGGTTGTAGTATCGGGGAGCCATTGAAGAGCCAAAAATATTTGCTTCTTTCTTGGCTGTCAACGCGTCTAGAATGCCTTTGATGACCATGTCCATACATGTCCATGGCCGTAACTTTCTATATTCAGCTAGCCGTTTACTAGTTTGTCGTGGCATAAAGAATATGCACTTATACTTCAAAATGTCCCTTTTTAATTGTTTCCTTTATAATACATAAAAATATTCCTTTGTATACTTTGATTTACTGTATAGTACTCGCGTATTTTGTAATATCTTTTATAACACATTTTTATATTGTGCAGTAAAGGAGACGACATTTTATTAAATTTATTATAGTCCTGCAGCTTCCTATGACGTCTATTGAATGTCACTGCAAAGCGGGTGCCACTTTATACCGCGGAAGCCTTTGATCGAACTTATGTCGAGCATTAATATCATGTGTTACAACGCGAGATATTGTAATTTCCTTCACATTTTTATACTATTAAACATTCTAATCAAGTTGTGACTAAACATAAATTCCGTAACTATTCCGTATTAAAATTTAAGCTCTGTAGTTTCAGATACAACAGGAGGAGGAAGGTAAAAAATTCGTCAATTTTCATTAATTGTTTTAGTGTGTTTAGACCTAAACATTTTCAAATAACTTAAAAAATATTTTTAACATACTTTACGTTCATGATAAGATATTTCATATATATATTATTTAATGATTGGCGTCGAATTTCGACCCACAAGCGAACATTTGTTTAATTTCATGATCAAAGAGCATAATATATAACTATTATATCCTTGACCTACATACGTACATTAATATTTGAATATCCTATGTTTTTGCCAGGCTGTCTTAATGAAGTGATAAACGCTCAAAACTTTTATAACCGCTTCACTCGTGAAGTTTTGTTCACAATACGAACTCACATCGTTCATTAATTTTAAGATATAGAATTATTTGAAACCTTATATTTTACTTTATTTCAATGGATAATATTTCAACCAAAGATTTAAACTCCATATTAAGTATTACATATTATTAAAAGTAACATATGATGTGTCTATTTTGCATCAACTTCGTGCCGGGCTCCCCTTTAAAGCAATAGTTATTTTTCTCCAAAACAATACAAGGACTTTTATTCTCCATCGATCTTGGGCCCTTCGAACAAGTACCCCATTGAGAGTGTCGTTGGTGACATTTAAGTAATCGTATTCGCCGACGGAGTTGTGGCGTAACGAAACTGGAACAAAGCGAGGTCCTCTCAAGCATCGAAACTAAGGCATAATTTAAGTATATATATATCATTATAATATGTTAACAAATGTATCCAAATTAATGAACTTCATCATATCATTTGGATAATTAATATACCATAATAACACATTCAAACTCAATGTATAACTAAATATATCTACATGTATGAGTTATGTAAGACGCGTAACTTAGATTATAGCGCTGTCTCCTTTAGTTCAAATAGATCTTTGATGGTGATCATGATGCCTGCAAGTAGGACGAAATATCAACATAAACTTTGGGTGCATCGTTATATTATGAGTGTTATACTAAAATGAATAAAAATAAACTTAGTCTAAGAGGATATTTTGCAAAGTCGAATGATTTTCTGTGTATATATTTCTTTAAATTTTAATATTTCGGTGTAATATGTAGGTACATTTCTAGAGAATACCTATATAATATAGCCATAGCAGTATAAGAAATGTGTGCGTTATTTTTGAAATTTTAAAAAAGGTGACACCTAAATTTCCATGATTATTGATCCATTCGTAACGTAAGTTTTTAAAAATATTCATCGTTTACATTATTTTGAGTGTGCGCTTAGAATTAGCATTTAATTAATAGTATATAGGAAGTAATGTCATCACTGTTATTTTGATCAGCGATTGGTAATTAGTGATTTTCATCGACGACAAACTTTTGCTTATCTGAACTTTATTTGGCACACATTGCTGTAAATGCAATATCAGTTTCTAGTGTGAAAAAAACTGTTTTAGCGCTTTTTAATATGTATAATATTTTTAGGCTAAAGTAAAAAAAGTAAGTTAAAACTGTAAATTCAGGAAATGAGGAAAAACAAATTATTGCTAAGACGTCGGTTATGACTAAGTATTTGACGAAATTCAATTTAACTTCTTTTTGATATTTGGCATCTATCTATTACTGAGTATAAATTTAATGTATACGTTCAGTTGTCCCCTCTAAAATTGTAAATGTAATTGTTAATATTAGCTAATTCAATTACTTTTAGAGAAAGACGAAGGTCTGTTTGTATTTTATATTCCGCTTCATCTGGTACTCGTACAAACATCAACACCGCTACTCCCCTTTTTCTTATATGTGATTACGAACTCAACGTTCGAATATTCAAACAAATATTCCACATTTTCAAAAAAATATTTCAAATATTCCACAGGCAATGTTTAACATTATCTATGTATGCAAAGATTATCTATAACATATTATACCACCTTAACTTTATTTTCGTTTCAATTAATTAAAAAAATACCTATACTACATTTGTTTTGTGCATAATCAGATCTGTCGACAAAGCTTAACGATTGCTATTTAATGACGACATCAATAGTTTAACAAACTACGGAAATATTAATGAAACTTTGATTACTCTTCATATACAGGCCGAATGGTTGCGAACGATTAATACTTCGCTTGATTATTGATAGATACGAAATGTCAATTTCAGTGTCTCTATCATTCCAATGAACTCAATAAAATATTAGCCTAAACAAAGACATCACTGTATTTAGTCCCACTTCTTACAATTTCAACATTCCTAAAATCCATATCTTGAAGCAGAAAAAATAAAAAATTTAAAATTTTATTATTTTTTTAAATTAGGAAAACTTGACTAATTTTAAAATTAGGCAATACATACATATAAACATTATTTAACAGTGTTTAAAAACTATTCAATCAATTTCCGGATTCATTTATTTTTGCATATCAACAAGTAATGCTACGAAATAAGTTAAAAGTTATATGAATTAACAGTCACGTTCCAGTAAGTCGTAAATAATATTGCAAATACAAATTTTACTATCATTATCAATCTTTAGGCTAGTCTACAGAATCGAAGATTAAGAAGGTTTAAGGTTTAGGTAAGCGGCTTTAAGTTTTAAGTCCACGCTAAAGCTCTAGCATTGTTCTTTGCTCACTACGAAATATTGAACATATCAATGGCTTCTCCAATTGGATATCGCTGGGCTCTTCTATAACTACGAGTATATCATAATCCTGATGGTACACATGTCCGGTACATTCTTTAACTGCCTAGCTAATTTTTAGTAGTTAGTATGTAGTTTTTGTTTTATTATTTGTAGTTGTGAAAGGATAGGTTTAGGATATTTTGTTACTCATAACTCTTGACTACATTCCAACCTGATAGTAGACAACAAGGTAGCTTTAGATGGTAATATGCATTAACTTAGAAAGAGCCATATTTATTTGTAACTAGCGGCCTGCCCCGGCTTCGCACGGGTGTACTTTTATTTTTAAACATTTTGTGATATATTTATAATTTTATCTTTATATAGGACATATTCAATTCAACCTATTTCATAGATGTGCCCGCTCCGCACTTCGTACCCCCTCTCTCGACGCCTTGTCCGCCGGCCTACGCTACGGCTGCTTCGCGTGGGACCACTTTTTCTTTTCCGTAATTCGTAAAATCTTCTGAACAGAATGTCCGATTTCAGTAATTCAAAAAGTTATCTATAGGTATTGAAACAGTTTTGAATACGAAATTATTTATTTGGATAAGGATTAATACGAAGGTATGATTATCATGGTCTGATTTTGGTCAGCTTTTAAAATGTAAAAAGTGGTTATAGTGACATAATTACAATACTTGGACATATAGTATCGCGAAGTTATTTGTAGATATTGATATGTTCTCTCATATTTAAGAAGAACATTTTTTTGTTCTATCATCAATAGTTTCCGTAGCATATACAATGAAATTTTTAAGCAAATTTTTTTACACCTTGGTTCACGTTACTGAAGTTTTAGCAAGGATCTCTTATTTTTTCTAGTAATAAATATAGTTTATGATACTTAAGAATAATATAGCATTCTAATAGTGAAAAATTTTTTAAAATCGGTTTAGTAGTTTTTGAGTTTATTCGTTACAAACATACAAAAATACAAAGATTTCCTCTTTATAATATTAGTATAGATAAAAAAATTATAAATAAAAAATGGGGTGTGAGGCAGGGTGGCTTGAGCTCACCCCTTTTGTTCAACTTGTACGTTGACCAATTGATCGAGCAACTGAGCGGCACACATGTCGGCTGCCACATCGATGACGTGTGTGTCAACAACATAAGTTACGCAGACGACATGGTGCTACTCAATCTGTCGATAGCGGGTCTACGGAAGCTTATTTCTATCTGCGAGACATACGCGGAGGTGCATAGCCTAAAATATAAGTAAAAAGAGCGAAGTACTCGTATTTAAGGCACCGAAACAACTGCCGCGCCGTGTGCCGCCCGTATGTCTCGACGGTTTGCCTCTCAATATCGTTGAGAGATTTAGGTACCTCGATCATATAGTCACAAGTGACTTAAGGGATGAAGAGGATATTGAGCAAGAACGCAGGGCGTTGGCGGTAAGGGCCAATATGATTGCTCGCAGATTCGCACGGTGCACTGCAGACGTGAAAATCAAATTATTTAAAGCGTTCTGCCAGTCCTTTTATACAGTCGGTCTCTGGGTGACATATACACGCCGGGTCTACAACGCCCTGCGTGTTCAATATAACAACGCCTTTAGGATGCTGATGAGGCTGCCGTGGTGCTGTAGCGCCTCAAAAATGTTCGCAGATGCGCATACAGACGACTTTTTTGCCATAATGCGCAAAAAAACAATATATCTACTACAGCGCTTACGTGCCAGCAACAACGGAATCCTAAAGATGATTGCTGCCAGGCCCGACTGCCCCATCCAGCACCACTGGGTGGAGATAACCACAGGGCTACATAAGTAATAATAATGTATCTAATTATATTTGCTAACAATACTAACATAGAATAGTAATAGAACTGTTACTAACACACTAACAAATTATGGATGTTTACGTCTGAAATAAATGTTTATTATTATTATAATCTCTCCAACATAACCAGCGTTGGATATATTGAAAAACTCATAAAATAAACTAGTGAAAAAGCTTTTAAAAAATTACAATGTTCTACCATCCAAGTCTTCATTGCTTATCAAATGGGAAGTGAAGTATTCTGAATATATTTCAGGCGGTTGCTAACGAGCAGTTTTCTAAAGCAATTTGTGGTTTTTGAAAACATAAATTAGGCATACAACCGTAAAGGTAAAATAAGTATATGTTTGGTGCCGTACAATTGACCTTTTTCTTTTAATTTATGAACCGGAAACGGTACCATCTGCATCTTGACGTGTGACTAAAACCCTTGTCACGTGTTCGAACAGAGGTAAAAAACAACTTTCCTTGTGAAATGACATCCCTTTTTATTGTTAAAAGAATGAACGACAACGATTGCGTTTTCATTCGATAAATAACATACTATATTAATAAAAAAAAAATATGGATTTTTTTTTCTATCCTTTGAAATACCATAAATATCAATAAGTACTGAATTTGACTATAAGTGTGAAAAAATATTCTTCTTTTGAGACTACTTACTTTCATAGTAAGTATTGATAAATGTTTTTAAAACTATCATACACTAAAATTTCATTTATTTTCACTTAAAGATAACTTTTGTTAACACATAAGTAAATGAAAATCAATGAAATAGGTTATGAATTATTTACTATTTTCATATTTTTAATGATATAACATTACCCATAGTATTAATAATCCAAATTCAACCTGAATAAAATATGTAATAAAGAAACAATTTTGTATTTTACAAAATTATCTAAATAAATGTATGAGACTTTTTGTGAGACACACACAAGGCCGAATGACGTTATAATAAAACAGGTGTAGATAGCCTGAATGAAATCTGTTTTTTTTATTTTTCTGACTAACGATCGGACAAGAAACGAATACAGCTCGTACTTATATAGTACAAGCCTTTGCAACCTAGCTTTCATTAAAACAATCCGATGAGTTGCACGAAATGAAACTACACTCACTCGCTTATGAGCATTAAATTGTAACTTCATTGATTGTCAATTGGAGTTCAAATAACATCAAACTTTACTCACTAGTCTGCACAATTTACATAATTTTTAATTTCGAGTATGAGAGCAATTTTCTTTTATCTCTTTGAAAATAATTAATTTATTAGGGTTCAAACCCTTAGTGGCTCAATATTCGGCGCAGTTGAGAAGTTATACAGCACAGGGTTAACATGTGTATGATATGTTCGTTTGTCGCTAGACGTCTTTTGTGCATGTAAACATTGGAGCATTGTAAGCTATTAAACGACAATAAAACTATTAAGACTTATATTCCTTTTACTTTTCCTATAAGCTTATAGTTTTTATCAAACATGTTGTACTGTTTAGCAATTATATTACCGTTTTACGAATATAACGAATTGTAACCTTCATTTTATAGAGTCCAAGATTTAGAACCTCTACCTGATGATACTACCTTTCGGGTCGATATACGTGTTGTCTGAATGTATGCCGGTACATACTTTTATACAATTGAAACGCATGTAATGTTACGTTATTTGTGGGAGGAAGGAAAGTGTTAGGCATGTGTAACGTCAAATACCAATCATACATTATATTAGAAGAAGAATGTACCAAAGTACACACACAAAGTAACAACTGATAAAACAGGCTTTTTTTTACAAATGAAATGTAAAAAAAAATTAACTTGTAATCGTTTTTATTTTATAGTTATATAGTTGTTTATAGAACGTTGTATTGTTTCATTGTAATGGATTTGTGGAAGTAATTGAAGTGGGACAGTCCGAATAGTATTGGGTGCTCACTACGTCGCCTATATACAAGCAGAAACCTCAAACAAAACTACGGTCCATTTCAAAGTAGGTCAGAGACGCTTTGCTAGTATCAACTTATAATTATTTCAGTGCAATGTTTAAAACTTCTTGAGATTAAAACAATGTTTTGTATAGCATTAACGATATCATTATCATAGATATTACACTGTAATATTATAACAAACTGTAATTATAATTCATAATTTTCGTTATGATAAAAAATTTATTATTGTTTATTTAGTCACAGCATTCAATGACTATTGTTAATCAATGTATCCGCCACTATTCATACATGAGTATAATTCGAGTCTACCTCTCGAGTATTGGATATTATCTTATATCTACATATTTTCTTATAACAAGTTGGTTGATAATTGTTTATACAATTAGTTGTTATAGATATTAATTAACGCTACGTAGTCACTTTTTTCTCAAATGGCTTTTTTTACTTCCATACAAAATTATACGTCATAACAGCATTGTAAAAATATACTTATTTTTATTAACATTTATTGGTCTGATGTTAACATAAAAAAAGGGTTGGGCAGGATTGTGTATAGGTTCAAATTCCGCCGTCCCAGCACGCGGATTCCGACGTCACTCTCGTGTGATACACCACCCGGTTAGTCGCGATTACGTAATATATGGTACACTGGAATGCAAATACCAGCGTCTTTAGTCTTACTTATTATTTTTATTTAATTTTACGCACACACCCCAGCCCAATCACAACGAAGACAGTAGAGCTGATACACCTGAGCATCAAAGTAGCGTGTCCAGTCCATCAATCGAGTCCTCTGATACGGAGACCCATAACAAGTCCCCACGACTTGAAACTCAGAAACTTTGTCCAAAAGTTTCAATTCCGTAACAAGGGGAGTCAAAATTTCCTCACTAATTTGAGATAAAGCTAGTCCCGTCATCTTTCTGAATGGAAAATCATTAGTGACCTTGAAGCCTAATACATTTCGATTCCACTTATACAATATCCACTTTAGTGGAGCCAGAAGGTCCTAAACTAAATTCCCCTCCTATTCTTTACATAAATGAACATTCAAAATGGGAAGCGCTATGTGAAAGCCTAATAAGGGTTTATTATCCGTGTTACTACCAATCCTATTACCAATAGTTACATAGGTAATCTGATTACACTTTACTAATCGTAAGTTGTAAGAAGGATAATGAAATATTTTTTTTTTACTAATAAGTCAAAGAAATTATGTATCGTATAATGAACCATAAAAACAAACATATAATAATACTTATGTTTCTTCTGGTAAACTCCTATTGTAACAAAGAAATAATTATTAATAAGTTACTAATTTATATTGTAGCTTAAATCGAAAGACTTCAAAATCCACACGCATCATAATACAATGTGTACAATCAAGAATAACTTTAGAATTATAATCTTATTATCATTATAATGAACCAAAACAATATACTTTTTATTAATTAGTGTCTTCTTTAACAAAATATTGTTTCATTTTTATAGACTAAAGGAAATTATAAATTCATCGCTTACGTATTACATGGGTTCTGCCGTTTGACAGTGGAAGTATACTTGACGTACGTATTTCATCGTTGACAATTTTTCTATACTCCTCTTCAGTCTTCCTTAGTGCGGATTCATAATTTTCTTCATCATTTATTGATCTCCGCGCGTCATCTTCTGTTTTATTTTTCAGACGTATTTCTTTGACCCGTCTTTCCAAGATATTTATTTATTTATTTAAACTTTTGCACCATACAAACTGTAATGATACAAGGCGGACTTAATGCTAAAAGCATTCTCTGCCAGTCAACCTTGGGAAAGTCAGAAAAACACTCAACGGCGGTAAGTAGTGAGTTAATATTGACATAGATAATAACATCACATAATACATAGGTATAATATGAATACTATAAATATATATATGTATATTATATATAAATATTACTATTAAATATAATATATATAACTAGACAATATAAATATATATATATATAAGGGATATGCTGATAACTGTTCAAACATGCCTACTTTGAAGATAGCTCTGAAGTCTTATTTTGAAGGTAGTTCTGCTAACAGGTTTTCGGAGATCATCAGGGAGAGCATTCCAAAGCTGAGCAGCTTGAACAGCAAATGAGTTAGACAGGAAACCAGAATGGTGAAGTGGTATAGAGAGAGTCAGCGTCTCAGAAGAGCGAAGCTGCCGTTCATGGGTATCGCTAAGAAATTGGAACCTTTGTTTCAAGTAGTTTGGAGAAAGATCATCATATAAGATGGAAAAGAGAGTTGAAAGTATCCTGGCTTGTCTTCGTTGCCGAATTGGAAGCCATTTAAGCTGCAGGCGATATGATGAAATATGATCGAATTTCCGAAGCAGAAAATGAATCGGATACAATAATTAAAAAGACGATCCAGTTTATTTAGGAGATCTTCACTAAGATTTGTTAAACACGCATCAGCATAATCGATTATGGGGAAAATAAGAGCTTGCACCAAAATTATTTTAATCTTAATAGGTAAAAAGTTTCTTAATCGATTTAGGGCACAGAGTTTAACAGTGACATATCGACATATTTCACGGACGTGAGAAATCCAGCTCAAATCCAAGTAAAGGCCCAAAGATTTTACTGTAGTAGAAAACGCAACAATAGTGCCTTCGAACTTGATCGGGGTTACCGAAGTTAAGTCCGTTTTGGTAATTTGGGGCCTGCTCCCAATAATAATAGATTGACATTTACTGGGATTTACTTTTATTCCAAATTTCCGTGACCAAGCAAAAATGCTGTCTAGGTCATTATTTATTTTATTAATAATATTATTTATTTGTTCTGCTTCAGCTTGTGCATAAATTTGTAAATCGTCAGCATAAAAGTGGTAAGAGCAACTAAGTGAAGAACATAATGAATTAATGAAGATGGAAAATAAGAGTGGAGACAATATTCCACCCTGTGGTACACCAGAAGAAAGCTTACACCAATCAGAGATGTTAGGACCTAACTTCACAGCTTGTTGACGACCACAAAGATAAGAAAAAAACCATTTGAGGGTAGAAGCAGAAAAGTTAAGGTGATGAAGTAAAGCAAGGAGTATA
>PDGT01000155.1:295863-314157 GCA_003671415.1 Megathymus violae | reverse complement strand
TGCGGCCCAGGACATCTAAGGGCATCACAGACCTGTTATTGCTCAATCTCGTGCGCCTCGAAGCCGCCGGTCCCTCTAAGAAGAATTTTAATACGTCGCCAGTGAGTTGCACGACCTAAGTCGAGCACACCTAAATGGCGACGCCTATTTAGCAGGCTAGAGTCTCGTTCGTTACCGGAATTAACCAGACAAATCGCTCCACCAACTAAGAACGGCCATGCACCACCACCCACCGANTCAAGAAAGAGCTGTTAATCTGTCAATCCTTCCGGTGTCCGGGCCTGGTGAGATTTCCCGTGTTGAGTCAAATTAAGCCGCAGGCTCCACTCCTGGTGGTGCCCTTCCGTCAATTCCTTTAAGTTTCAGCTTTGCAACCATACTCCCCCCGGAGTCCAAAATCTTTGGTTTCCCGGAAGCTGCCCGCCGAGCCATTGTAGTAACGAGTAAGTAAGTAAAACTAATAATGAATTAATTTATGTTTCAAAATTAAATAATTTAGTGAATATTATCGAAGGCTCTTTATTATCTCTTTCTAATTCCCTTGAATCTATTCTTAATGCTATTTTGTTCGCAAAAATCAATGTTTTACATCCCTCTGTAATGACACCCACAAACTTTTTGAACGAATTATCAAAACGTATTAATTTAATTAGCAAACGGCTAGTCTTTCCTCTGCCGCTTAATATACAAACTATTCATAGCTTAATCGATCTATCAAAACTTACAACCTACTGCCGTAAGAGAAAAATTGTTTTTATAATCCAAATTCCCCTTATTGCTTCTGTTAAATATGCGTCTACAAAATTATTCCATTACTAACACCCCATGATCAAGCACAGCCTAATACATTTGCCGTTATCCATTCTATGAAACCATATTTCGCTATAACCGAAGATAGACTAAGTTATTTTTTATTAGATTGTTTAGACTAATAAGATAAATAGCGAGTATTCAATTTGTCCAGCAGTTGCTTGTCACTCCACCAACACCAACCCTTCGTGTGAAACTAGAATGTTAACGGATGTCATCCTTACATTACCAAGTGAATGTAACTCTAAACTAATTTATGGAAATATAGATATTTGGCAAAAATTAAATAACAATAAATGGATTTTCGTACAATCAAAATTAACTAAATTGACATTAAAATGTAAGGATGTCAGCACCGAAGTATTTTAGAACTGAATAGTGATTGCATCGGGTATTCTAAAACTTTACAGTTTATACCGTCATCTACCTATGTAGTAAATGTTAAAAACCAATTTATTATTATAGATTTTGACATAACTCATGATGATTGTTGTAAACGGGTTATATTAAACAAAACCATTCCTTCTCTATCGCCAATATCTCTTGCCAACATCGACTTAGAATCTCTAAAACATTCTTCTCAATAACTGGATGATTTAGAAAGAGACATAATTAATATCCAATCACAATCTCACTTTGTGAAATATGCCCCTTATTATTCAATACTAACATATTTTCTTCTTTCATGTATCTTTTTATTTTTAATATATAAAATGTATAATCGTTGTTCAAAAAGGAGTAGTACATCCTGCTGTGTACAAATTTTTAATCAGTGTAATATCAAGCGGTCCATCAGTGAACACACCGTCGTCTCAAACTCTGTAGAGATGAGAGAAATATCTGGATACGTCAGATACCGACAGCACTTATGCGTCAAGTCGCAATCTAAATAACAACTAATGTTACCTAGATAATAGTTAAACTTATAATTGTATTATGTTTGAAATTTAGACTTAAGAAATTCATATTACTTATATACTTTTCTAATATTAATATTATGAATGCAATACCTTTAAAATTTCTAAAATGATCAATGTTATTCTCACCTTTCTTTGAAATTTTCAAATTTTGCTTCATCTTAAAAAGGATAAAGCTCCATTTAAAGGGGGGAAATGGTACATCGTTTCCTTATAGGCAATTATTGCAAACGTGGGAAATTTCATTTAATATATAAGTGTCGACACCACATGGTGAGTTAGTTGCATTTTGTCTGCGGTTCGCGTAATAACAAAAGAAAAGCCTATTAAAGAAAAGTAGGAAATTGTGTAAAGTGTTGTTAAAGTAATTAAATTCAATGTGTGAAAATTAGTGTTTTTTTTTATAGACCTTCAGGGATTGCCGCCTAACAAAACGCATACCGAATCGAAACTGCTACACGTAGAAATTAGAAATTATGACTGTAGATTTCTTTTATAACGTTAACTTCAAATAAAAAAGGAAACTTCAAATATGAAAACAGGCGGTAAGAAACAGCGGGAACAAAACCCTTAGTAGTAGAAATAGGGCATGTAGTCTGTATGGTGAGTTAGTTAAAACTAGGAGTGCTTGATACAAAACGATATTTGTTAAAATATCGATATATACACTTGATATATCGAATCAATCCCATATTATCAAATTATCTAAAATCGATACATACTATCGATATATGTTATCCGATATTATGAAATATCCTAAATATTTTATAGAAAAAGCATTCAAAAAAAATGTACAAATATGTATTTCAGCATATTACTATTAGTTGTTTTTCATTGTTGTTAATATTAATATTCAACAAGGGTGAAAAGGGGTATCAATTTCAAATAACCCAAGGCAAACCTGTGACAGGCTTGCCTTACCCAATAAAAAAGTATCGTGTGTGGATTTTTATGTCTACCGTATTCGAAAAAATGATTTAAATATAATATCACGATGTAGACAACTGGCCAATCAGTTTTATGTTGACATGTACGTACAAGTTGAACGCGAACGATTACGATTGGAATCCCCAGAACCGCCACACGGCTTCGTCACCGCTGACATAAGACTAATATGTGTGGACTTCATCTTATTCATTTTTAGATCTGGATAGACCATAAAGTTAATATACTAGCGTAATATAGGAACACTCATCTCGAAATCGCGTCACCAAAACATAAATGTACATGTGTGCGAAAATTACAACTGTAAAAGTCACTCACTTTTAATGATATCAAATTCACAACCATGCACTGTCGACATGAATGCCGACTATTCCATGACAGGTTTTTTGCTACATTTTAGATATTCGATTATTTAATTCGTTCTCTTGATTATTTATTCCATGTTAAATTAAATATAATTCTAGTAACTTCTCTTTACTTCGCTTCGCCTACTCTAAACTTAACCTTATTGGACAGGATTCTTAATATAAAGAATCCTTTTTTATTTGTAAACTGATTGAAATAAAATAATAATAAAAATGCTTATTGGTTTTAATTAATTCCTTGATGTAAATCGATATAATTTATTGACCTCAGAAAGGAACTTACCAACAAATTTTGGAGGTATAGATTCTTGATTAACATGTCAGTGATTTCGTAGAACAAACTCTACTCTACTCTAAACTTTGTTAGGAACTCTTCCTATCTGGTTTAACATTAACCTATTTAAAAACTATCCACTTATCGATAGATTTTGTGCAAGTCCTACACGAAACAGTATCATTTTCACATACACAATATCTTTTTATCTCACATATTGTAGCGTACACACGAAAAATATGTTAAAAATGAAGTCACAAGAATGCCGTGTAGATGGGAAGTCATCCTTTTTTCCTCTGACTGCCATATGTATGAAAAATTCCTTTGTCTTCTAAATCAAAAAAAAAAACAAAAATTTAAAATTTAAAAGTATAATTAAAAGTATGTCTTGATATATTTAAAAGAAAATAAGGTTCATAGCAAAATTAAAAAAATATATGATAAGATTTATAGACATCGCTTACACACATAATTATGAAAAATAAGTAATTATTCACAAAATGAAGTATTGACTGCATGTTATTAATCTTAATTTATATAATTTTAACATCAACGTCTATGAAAATAAGCATCGTGAAAGTAGTATTGCGCTATTTGTACTTACCTGTGTGTTGCCTCTTTGTTTGGGTGATTATTATAAGTAACTATTCAGTCTAACAGAAAACACGACATCCTTGTATTTACTGCTTTTTGTCTGATAAGATACAGTAAGATTGAAAAGAAATTAATAAAATAACAAAGAGCTATTTTTGACAGGTGACTAATGGAGAGTAAATAGTTTGAAAACAGTCCTACGGACAATTCTCTTGAGTCTCTTTCTCACAAGTAGGTTTTTCCGTAAAATTCGTAATTTCACTCGCACAGTGTGTTCCTCTATTACGCTAGTATATTAACTTAATGGGATACACATTGTTTTCTAAATCATGTGTTATCGACAGTGTGACAGAATTCGGGTCAGTGTAATCATGCCATTCCAACTGCCGGTGATCGCTGCTTTTAGGAGAAACTGCACTCTGCTATTTCATAGCTATTTACAGTCAACTACAACAGTTTGTATCTGTATTATTCGCAAAATAAGTATCATAAAAAATTAAAATTGTTACCCAAAGTAACTATTCCATGCAGACGAAGTCGCGGACAAAAGCTAGTATATAAATAAAAATTAAAATAAATAAATATTTTTTTATGAATAAAAATTTATATTTATGTGGTACTCATGGCTGAGACCTCGGAAGACCTTAACACAATGCTCGAAGATCTCAAAGAGTGGGTCTTAAGATGAATATGGACAAGACAAAAATCATGTCGAATGGCCATATTGTACCCACTCCTATTAAAGTTGGGAACATTACACTCGAAGTTGTTGACCATTACGTTTACCTAGGACAGACAATCCAGTTAGGTAAGTCCAACTTCGAGAAAGAGATCTCTCGCCGTGTCCAGCTCGGTTGGGCAGTGTTCGGGAAATTACGGAAAATCTTTGCGTCCAAGCTTCAACAGTGTCTCAAGACGAAAGTCTTTGACCAGTGTGTATTGCCAGTGATGACATACGAAAGTGAAACATGGCCACTAACTACGGGTCTCATAAGAAGGCTCAAGGTCCCCCAGCGGGCAATGGAGAGAGCAATGCTCGGCATTACTTTATGTGATGGAATCAGAAACGATGAGATGCGTAGGCGCACTAAAGTTACCGACATTGCTCGAAGGATTGCCCAGCTGAAGTGACAGTGGGCGGGACACATAGTTTGAAGAACCGATGGCTGTTGGGGCGGAAAGGTTCTCGAATGGCAACCACGCACCGGGCGACGCTCAGTGGGTAGACCCTCAACGAGATGAACCGACGATTTGGTGATGGTCGCGGGTAGCCACTGGCTGAGGGCAGCGCAGGACCGATCGTGTGGAGATCCTTGGGAGAGGCCCATGCCCAGCAGTGGGCGTTGTGGGGCTGAGATGATGATAATGATGATGAATAAATATTTTTTCTGAAATATTGAATGAAACTTTGTGGTGTAATTTGTTCCTTTAGATTATTTGCCTTGAAGAAATTATATAAAATAAAAATTGAAATATACAGATTTCATATCGAATATCATTCCAAGTTGAAGAAAAAACGTAAGGAACTTCGTTCCTGACGGGGATCCCCCGACCGCATATTTTTTTTATTTTTATAAGTTAAATTACTTTTCTATTTTTATATACCATTTCTTAACTAGTTAAAACATTAAATCAAATATTTATTTTTATCTTATGCCTTATTTTTGTTATCTTATTTTTCGTTTCCCCAAATCTATTGGATAATTTTTATTTTACGTACCTTGGTTTCCCGTCCTCTATTTGTCTTTGGCTGAGCGTACCTACGCCAATGCCATAGTAAGTGAAAAAAAAAGTCTTTAGTTGGTTTTGACAAATGTTTGACTGTGTTTTGTTTACTTTCTTAACTTTTTTGTGGACTTATTTTTATTTAATCACTTATATGTAATTAATTATTCATTATTCATACGGTTGCTGTGTTTTAGTTTACCAATTAAGTTTATAAATTTCTACTTATAAGTTATAAATTACAATGCAAAGCATTCTTGTGTGCAAAATGTGCTTAGCAGTGAATGTAAAAATGTATCAAGTAAACAATACGCCACTGCAAGATATATATGAAAAATTGACTGATATACCGGTAAGCTTTTATTAAACACTAGCAAACTGCCCTCGCTTCGCTTCGCAAAACTAAAAAAATATGTTACCTATATGTTGTTTGTTGTTATGTCATTCTAGTTTGTTTTATTTTTCCTATATTGTTTTTATACCATCTCTGCAACAATATCAATACTAAAATATATGCTACTGTACTAATTTAACAAATGAATATCGTAGTTTTAGTTTTGCTGACAGATGTGACAATGAAAGCTAAAATAAAATTAATTAATAAAGTTAAATTTATGAATCAATGTTTAAAAATTATTGCATTATCGTGTATTGTCATCGGAACTGAACACACAATAATTATATTAGATTTTTATCTAGTCGGGAAGCGCCTCAAATTTCAATCACAAAGTTCCACCCTTCCTGCAGCCGACAGACAGATGAACCAAGTGTGAGCTAAATAATTGCGTATAAAAGTTTTAAACAATGCAGTATATATAATATACTCGCTATACAACGCTCTCTCTCTCTCAGTTGACTCAGCAAAATAAAGGTACACATGCACACATGCGTACACTACTTTATAAACAGGACAACAACAAGCCTTCCTAGGTTAAAAAGCATTGCAAAAAGAGGAGACCAAGTATTATGAAACACTGTATAATGCATTCTATCTCATTCTCTCGCAAGCTAAACCTTATGCATGTATGAGTTTGTCTTTTTACTTCTATCTCATTCTTTCGCAAGCTAAACCTTATGCATGTATGAGTTTGTCTTTTTACTATCTCTAATTTGTTTCATTGAGTTTCAAATCATAATGATACTAAACAATTTTCACTTCAAAAAGTATACCACAGTGAACTAAACAATCACTTTTGTGGCTATATATAGCATGTTCGCATAGAACAGAACAATCATAAAATCAAAATGGCACATCATCAACTATGGTTTCCATGATGACATTTTTAAAAATGGTATGAATTTTAGTGATTTATTATATGAATACTTACTTTCTGTTTACATATTGTATACTTATAGAAAGTTGTAAAAACCGGGCATTCACATATCTTGTGTGTGAGACGTATTTGGCCAATTACGACGTTATATGAGAGTAACACGCAGGGAAAATGTTCGGTGTTTAATTTTGAAAAATGTCAGGAATTTGGTCCAGGGCACTTAGAAAAATAACATTAAATGACGACACAAACATCACAAGACATCACGATATCATACAAAAAAATAAAGTGTTATTAGTAGGAAATGGAAAATATCAGTAGGAAGAAAGAAAATAATCTAACTTCATGCCTATAAAAAACTAAAAAAAAACTTCAGACTAAAATTTTAAATTATAAAAAGAAATATATTTTATTGTTTTTGGCTTTTAAGGTTACAATAGGATAGTTTTTTTAATTTTCCCGAAAACGATACACCGCCGACAGTTGAAACGCCTTTGTAACAGCATCAAAACCCCCATCGACTTCCCCGCACCTTACCAGCTACCACATGCTAAACTTTAACCTAAATGTATAATGTTCACGTTACTTGGAATGGAAAATCTACAGTTTAGGCACTTATCCCATCAATATCTATTCAGAAATTACTGGTTTTATGTTTTAACGCATGAACAGACAAAAATTCTAACAACTATTATTTTGGATTGTGTTGCATTAATAAAGGCCTCTAATAATTTTTCCCATATATATCATTCATGTACAGAAAGTAATCATTTAATACCATATTATATGTATCGATTAGTTACAATATAATTTATTATGAACAAACTATACCTATTTCTTTATTTCAAATATTTTTCAGTTTGACAACAATGATGGAATTCGTAAGACGGTGTGCTACTTATGTGTCGCTCGGCTAGACAATTGTTGCAAACTTCAACGTTTGGCAACACAAACAGACAGGATACTCACGGAGCTACTGAATAGCAAACTCTTTGTAAGTTTTGTTTAAAGTTTTCTTTTTAAATGTGCACACACAGACAAACATGGATTCCTAAAAAATGTCTTCACCTCTATATAACATGTTTATTATCATTTATTCCTGTGGTTCTTAATGTCTTCAATATTGTTACCCTTATGATTTAATAAGGAAACTAATTTTACCCTAACACACTGCTGATCTCTCAATTTATTTAACATGTTAATTGTAATTACTTGAAACTATCCATTCATATCATCTTTATTACCTTTGTAGAATAGCTATTGTATCCAAAACTCATTGTATTGAAAACACTCCTCTCTCCTATCAAACCCATATAATATGTAGTAGTTATGTAATTCTACTTCGAGGTTAATTTTTGAAATGAAAGGTTTTTTATAGTTTTCTTAAATGGTGTTGGCAGCTTGTTATGCTAAAATTCACTCTGGAATAAAATAATAATTTTATCATAATCAGTCCTATATGGAATCCAACCACTGTGACTTACTCCTTTGATGGTGTTATGTAACTAATCTTTTTTTGTAAATTATTATAATGAGTATCTTTAGTTACATTTTCTTAATTAGAAATAGCATGCAAACACCAACTTTGTAGATAAGACATTGTTATCAAGGCACCCATAATCTATATTAATATTATAGAGTGCGAATTTAGTGTTTGTGAGTATGCTCTGAAGTTGCAACAAGTGTTTCAAAATCTTTTACCATTTGAAAGGCATTACATTGTTCTGGCTGGAGACATAGGTTATCATATATCATGTATGTAAATATATATATATATACTAAGGACTTAATAAGTCTTACTTTAATGTCTTTAAACAATAAATCTTACTATAAATTATATGTGTATCTACAAATTTTAATTACATTCATATAAAAAGACTGTAAATTTTTAATTTTGTGAAAAAATAATAGGTATGCCCCAAGTAATAATATTAAGACCACTACTGTTTTTGATACAAATCAATTATGTTCAATACAACAATAAGTACTATAAAGAAAATTTTGTTGTTGTTGTTCAATATAAACATGAAATATGAATTGAATCCAAGATGGTACACTGAATTGGTGGTATGCTTGAAGAAGCATAAATTTAAATGTTATAAATGAACCTAGTTATTTCTCGACATATTAAAACCAGAGTCTGTTTCAGATTGAAGAAAGCACTTTGAATCTGTTCAGAACTGATACAACAAATAAATGTTTAACTGTAAAGGTGTTGGACAGTATTGATATTACCGACAGCGTGTATGATGTCAAGTGTGAACAACAAGATGATATTAAAGTGGAACTGCCTAAACATGAAGAAGAATCCTACGGTAATAAAAATATAAAAGTCTAGGTGTGTGTGTAGTGGTAGGCGGTGAAGCATTTGTGTCGTACCCATTACAACCCATAAATGTTCCACTGCTGGGCTTGGGTATCCTCTCACAATGAGAGATCCATTATCCGCCATGATGGCCAAGTGTGGCATTGGATTTAACACACCTTTGAATACGCGTTATGGCGAACTGTCAGGTATGCCGGTTTCCTCACGGTATTTTTCTTCACAAAAACAAGTTGAAAAATTGGAGGTGTATGCTGGATTGAACGTTCAAGCCACCGAGCTACCACTCCTTAGTGTGCTGCATCTGTGTATATGCATACATTTTTCTAATATTTTCATATAAGTTTGATGAAAGTGGAGTCATTCTTTATACACATTATTTTAATCCTTATCAAAATAAGTGAATCGAATATAAATTTATTTATTTATTTAATAATTTATGTACACTGAATACTTAAAACAGTACAATTACATAGGAAATGTTGTACAAAGGCACTGCTTATTTCTATAAGAAATCTCTTCCAGCAGACCTAGGAATGGACAGTTGAAGAGAGAGAACCAAATTCACGTGCACAATGCATATTACAATAATATTTGATATTACATGTATGTACTCGTATATAATATAGTATAAATACATATATATAGATAAATACATATACATACATCGACCAAGTAAAATAATATAGCACAAAACAATAAAATAAGAAAAAAAATGCAAATTACCTTGAGAGAAATAATATTCCCTTACTCCCTTCTTAAATAATTAAATTGACGTTAATTGATGAATGTTGGATGGCAATGAATTCCAGAGTCTAACCGCGTGACCCGAGAAAGAGTGGGAGTAGGATAAGGTTTTGTGGTGGGGATAGTTTAAAAGGGATTTAATATCAGATCTGCATGGTGCAGTAGAGGGGCGAGCATAGGTGTAGCGGTTACGAAGATACGATGGGTAGGATGGATTTTTCAGGATATTGTAAAGGAGACAAAGCATTCGAGTATTCCTGCGAAAGCGAATAGGAAGCCACTTGAGATCCTTGCGAAAATGGGAAATACGATCTATTTTACGTAGCCCAAATATTAATCTAATACATAGGTTCTGTAAGCGCTCAAGCTTATTCAATAGCTCCTCTGTGGCGTCTAAAGAGCAGCCATCGTCGTAGTCTAACTCTCCAAACGTTGAGAAGTTTCACTTCAATTATATTTTATCTGTAACCAGTGTCGCGCCCTCGCCCCGCTTCAGAAAACATATGCCTCGCGTCTACAACCAGCACCCGCTTTATAAATATCATTATTACTTTTCTAGATATTCAATAAATTTTATGTTAGTCTTATTTTGTTCATTTAGGGATTTGTTTTTCTCGTTCTATGAATGAATCGTCAAATTCATTTGTTAAAATAACTGTAAAAAAGCGGTTAAACTTAATTTACTACCTACCCTCTTAAATTATTAATACTGATTTTGGAAATGATGCAAATAAATATCGAATACTGTCTTCAATCTCAGGCATGCGAAGTTATGACAACGTCACAAAGAGTACACTGATGGTGACTGAGAGGTCGTGACATTTAACGCAATCAAGAAGCTATTTTGATATATTTTACGATATTCATTGTATATTGTTGAAGTGTTGGATATTAGGACTTTTTCCGTCACGAAAAAGCGTCACGGCCGCGTGGAGGGGGCAGACGATGTATCGCGTGATGAGAGGTGGACGGCAGCGGCGGGATAGAAAGGCTGACGGCGGATATATTATTGTTACGTGTCAAGATCCGTAGGCTCGTAAAATGCCACAATAGTTCAGCAGAAACTTTATTTCACTTCACACACTTCAGAATCGCAATTTCACAGAGAACTTTTCGCTTCGTATCCGGGAACCGAATGCCCCGTGGCCGACCCTGCCCGCTATTTATATCGATTTCCGGGCTTCAGATCCTTCCACGGCCTTCGTGAAAGTCAATAACAGCAACAGTTCCCGGAAATCGACATAACAACAGCGGGTCAGGTAAAAAACCTTTCGGCAATGTATGCCAATCTCACCCGTTTTGCCTAAAGCATAAGTAGTTTTTATTACTACTTGGGTTTCACTTTTATTGCCTCCATTGTTCTGACTGGAAGGGTCGGCCACCCTCCCAGAAACTTCGTAAGCCTGCCGGCTTTCTCTTCTCGGCTATCCTTCGAGAAGCTTCGTAACATTACATATATATTATAATATTTCATATAATATTTATATAGGTTCACTTCTAGTATGTGTCCCAGCGCACATTTCGTTTTTATTTTTATTTTTTAGTACTTTCTTATTTCGTGGATTATATTTTATGGAATAACCCTATTATGAACTCACGTGGTGGTCACCGATAGATGCCCATGACAAATCCATCCAGAGCCTGAGACTATATATAAAGCTATTAACTAAAACATGTCAATCAGTAAAACAAAAAGACACTTGTGAAACAATGTGATCACATAGCTGAATTATGGCCGCAAACACGCGAACAAGAATGTGCCGAGAATAAATACATAGAATGCTGTGGTCGCGGCGAAACCACGTGACCACGATCCATGCAGCCAGGTTGAAATATTGACAATAAATAAACCGTATCGTGGGTACCCGTTATATATATATAAATTCCACGATAACTTTAGTTTAAAATCATATGTGCTGAGAAGTATCTTTCACCGTTTCTTGTTACGTACACAGAAATCACTGTCACACACACTTATTGTGTAGTTAGATTGTGCCGTTTAACCACTGCATTAAGATTTTATAGATGAACAGTAAACCGTCCTTAGCGATTAGAATTCGATGCGAGCAGATCAATTTCCCGGGATTAAAATTATCTTAGATATCGACCCATATTTCAAACGAGTCCAGAATCATCTGAATATATTATGTGGTTTTAGTGTTATGCCTTCAGACAGACAGACAGACAGACGGGCAAAAATTTAAAAAAAAATGTTTACGTGTCTGTATCGAAAGCAATATGTACCTATATAAAAAAAACACAAAAGGTATTCGATGTACCGATTCGGCCGTTACAACTTTATTGTATGAACTAGTAAACTTCGATTCAGATAAACTACGAGTTAAGCTTAGAATTAGAAATATATTAATGTTACGCGTCAGGCTCCGCAGTCCGTGAAATGCCACGACACATAGTTCCGCAGAGACATTATTTCAGGGTTGTTATGGAGCTCCGTAACCGTAACCGAAACTATCGGATATCCGAATACAAATTATCCGTAACATTCGGATAATACGAAATAATTACATATTCGTAACATCCCTACTTTATTTCACTTCCCCAGTCACAGTTGCACTCGTAGATCGCAGGTCGATTTCGTTTCGGTATTCGGAACCGAATGCTCTGTGGGCAACCGTGCCCGCTGTTTATATCGACTCCCGGCCCTTCCAGACTTGTCTAACCCTTTCGTAAAAAAATTCAATAATAATACCCGGAAATCGACACAACAATAGCGGGCCAGGTAAACACGCGATATTCGGCCATGCATCCCATAATGGCCTCTTTTGACTTAGACACACATACGAAAGTGGCTCGAAGTGTCCCACGTAGTTTTTATTACTTCCTGGGTTTTTTTATTGTCTCCGACCCTTCCAGAAACTTCATAAGGCTGCCGCCGAACTTTGCGGCCAACCTTTCGAGAAGCTTCGTAACACAATTGTATAACTTGTTTATTCATGGACCAACTGAAATTAAACAAACTTTAAATATTAAGTGATGCTTACTGCAATACATTAGGGAAAACCGTAATGAAATTGGTTAAGCCGTTTCTAAGATTAGCAATGACAGACGTACTGACAAACAGACTAAAATTCTAACTATAAATAATAGTTATAAATTCTAAACTATTGATTTGGAGTTCGATTGCGTTAATAAAGGCCCCTGATAGTAGTTTTTCTCATATATCCTTCGCGTACAGAGAGCGATCAGTTACAATAACACTATTATTTGTATAGCTAGACTAAGACATTCAGGTAGGCAGTTGTAGATAGTAAGAAAAACAATTATTTTTAAACCACCGCAGCTTCAAACTACCCATCCTATTTTAGAGAGACATCACTTTCGAATGTGGTCTCGAAGGACCAGGTAGCGAGCGTATTTTCCACTTTCGTCAACAACGCTTCGGTGATACCGTAATTCGCTTTCGATATAATCGGAAGTTTATTTGAATCGAATTTAATTTTGAAGAAGTTTATTTCAACTGAATTGAATTATTTGAATAAATAAATGAGAATGCATACACCTTCACTTTTACAGAATCGTTATCCTACGCCGGTCTGATTCGCACTTGACTGGTTTTAATTATATTTCAGATATATCACAACATTCGGACGTGGGTAACGAAGTGGCCGATTCCGAAGACGAGCTGCCGCTGAAGAGCATTAGCGCTGTGAAAAATAGTGACAGAGCGAGACAGAAGGCGGGTAGGTGACTTGGTGTCGCGCGTCCACGTGCTTAAGGGCAACGTACGTCGATTATCACAACTGAATTTCAACATATCTATGTTGATTGGCGCATGTGTGCGTTGTCTATATAAACTGGCGCTACAAGTACTTATTTATGCAATCTATCTAATATATAAAATTCTCGTGTCACAGTTTCGGTTACCATACTCCTCCGAAACGGCTTGACCGATTTTGATGAAATTTTATATGTATATTCAGTAGGTCTGAGAATAGGTTGTTATCTGTTTTTTATACTTCCAAGTGATAAGGGTGGTCCACCCCGAATTTTATTTTTTTATGATGTGGCAGTAAAAAATACATACAACCCTAAATTTTCACCCTTCTACCATCAACCCCTATTTTTTAATAGCAATATTATTAATTCACTTATTTTCAACCCAGGTCGATAACTGATTAATTATCACTTGATCAGTTATCCCCGCCAGGCGTCTACCGGTGTCACTTCTGACCCAGTAAACAGCACGGAGTAGGGATGAGGTCTCTTTTCTCACTACCTACAGTTTTCAGCCAATATTATTATTGTTTGTGCATCGATCGTATTGGTGACGTTTACAATTATCATTTCACTATTTCAGTGTTATTTTCAAATAAATTTATCATTAATTCATTAATTCATATCACACCATGTTTTTGACGCGGACATTTACACATGGCATGCTCTCGAGTGGGTAAACCATTCAGTTTGTTAGCTAAAAATGGAATAACAAAAAATATTGTATTAATAATTGATATGGCAAAACAACGAGTGCTGGGTCAACTAGTTAATTTTATAAAAACATTGAAACACATATTTCATTAATTCTAACCAGTAATCTAAATACAAGATTTCATAGTGCTAGCTTCAAAATCTGCATAGTTCGAAACAAAATATCAATGCCCATTTAATCCTTTCTGGAGAAACATTCAAAAATCCTTCCACTGTGTGCGGTCCCGTTATAAAAGGAAGTCATTGTCGGATCTTCCACATTGCTCCAGGGTCGATCGTCAACTCGACAGAGATCGTTCTCACGCACCAACAGCAAATGTCGGAGCTGGCGGAGAGATCGAAGACTCTCAACTACCTCAACTCGCCTTATAAGTGCGATCTGTGCTACAAGGGTTTCGTGCACTCGCAAGCGTACCACAACCACAAGGAGAAGCATAGCGAGGTGAGTGCGTGGTGCCGCCGACACTCAAAATAGTCTTCAGAACGTTAATTACCTTTTCTTTTATTACCTTAGTTATAATTAATCAAGTAGTATAAAAAAAATTACAAGACTTCCTACTCTTATTAAATTATTTACAATTAATATAAAGATGTTTATACATTAATGTTCTGCTAAATATCGTTATAAGATAATCTATTTCTCCCATATAAAACTTTAATTAATTAAACAGTACATATTGTTTTGCATCGGAGTACAACGCCATCTATGCAACGATATTAGTACTAAAATTAGTGCCTACTTATAGTTTAACGGACGAATATCGTAGTTCCAGTCCTGCCGACAGATGTCGCAATGAAAGCTGACACTAAAATTGATTAAATTTTATTAAAGTGTATTTGAACTTGAGTGGATGAAAGTATTTTATTAACCATTACAAATTTGAACAACTAATATAAATATATAATGTATCTATACTAATAATAAAATTCTAACTGATCGCTTTATGTACACGCACGATATATGAGAAAAAAACATTATAACGGGCCTTTATTAACACAATATAAATCAAAACAATAATTATTAGAATTTTTGTCTGTCTGTGCGTTTGTTCGCACTAATCTCAGAAACGGCTTAACCAGTTTCGGTCTGGTTTAACTAATGTATCGCATGCAGTAAGCGTCACTTAATACTTAGTTTGTTTCATTGCAATCCGTCCATATATAAAAAAAGTTATAATTTAACATTGTAATTTGTAATTCATAGAACGAGAAAAAACCAGAAAAGTGCACAGTAGTTTTTCCGGAGCGAAGCGAGGACATGTGCTAGTATATAAATGTGTCTGTCAATGTGCGTGACACTGCGGCAACACTCGACGAAAAAGGGGGAGGAGAGCGGAGGGCACGCCGTCGGTCACACTGATACATTCATTTTTTTCTCGTACTCGCTAACGGATCTAGTCACCTCATTTTAATTAAGTTAAAATTGTAAAGAACTCGAAATACAATTCATGAAAGAGTCGACGAATATCGATTAGAACTATCCTCATTATCTTCATCATAGGAACAATATATGTATATACTACTATATTAATATAACTCAAGAACGGCTCGATCGATCTTAATGAAAATTTGTATGTAGCGAGAACGTGATTGCGCACGTCATAGGCGATACAAAATCTATGTATAAATCTGTAATGTCCCTCTGTCTGTACCTTCCATTTTTTTACCTAATTTCATGATAGATATTCCTTTTAAGACACACTGACATCAATTTGACCACCTTGAAAATTTTTGTCCGTTTGCCTGTGTGTCCTGTTATAACTCAAGCACGGCTCGACCGTTTCTAACGAAAACTGGTATCCAGTGAGAACACGTCGTGTTATATAATACAATTATTACTAATGTTAAGTTGCTGCTAACGTTCCTCCTGAACGGCTCGACCGATTTCGATGAAATCGTCCGTGTCCACGGATTGTCCATTGACGGTTCCTGGGTCGTTGGGATTCACGATTACTATACAGTATTAGAATTGGAACGATATAGTGTGTCGCTAGTGCGTCGTCTTGTCCGACAGGCGAGCGGCGCGCTGGAGTGTCCCGTGTGCCGGCTGAGGTACAACAGCTCGCGGCAGCTGAAGGCGCACGCGTCGACCGCGCACGAGAGACGATACGTGTGCAACGAATGCCAGCACCGGTCGCACACCAAGTGAGTGTCGCCGTCGGAAACGATTCGACGTCGAGCGGCGGCGGGCGCGGCGAACAATGACGCGCACAGTTGTATTTACAGAATACATAAACGATTAAATGATTTTGAGTGTGTCGTGTGTCGAGTGTTCGCCTGTCACAATAGTATTTCACCAGTACATTGTAAATGTAGCGGGAAGTTTGTCTTTGTGGTAACAATAAAATAAATTATAGTTAAAAAAAGCGCTGTAATAGCAAGCCGAAGTGAATGGTTACAATTAATAGATATATAATATGCATTTATATCGTATCTGAATATCTTATACGAGATTTTTTTTCTTATTTATCGTTTCTTTATTGTTTTTATGCCGTCTATGCGGAGGCGTTGCTACTAAAATATATATATGCTTCTGTACTATTTAGTTTAACGGACGAATATCGTAGTTCTCGTCGTGCCGACAGATGTCGCACTGGAAGCTTATAATAAAATTAATTAAATTAAATTTATGAATCAGTATTTGCAAATTATTGCACTGACGTGCATCGTCATCGAAACTGAACACACAATGATTATATTCGATTTTTATCCAGTCGGGAGGTGCCTGAAATTTCAATCACAAAATTCCAACTTTCCACCCCCGACAGACAGAGACAAACCGAGTGTGAGTTAAATAAAACTATAATTTATGATTTATTATCATGTGTGTGTGTGTGTGTACGTATGTGTGTGTGCGTGTCGGTTTTGCAAATTTACGCGCAGAATTTTTCAGTTCAATCAATTTTTCAATTTTAAATTTTGCCCCTACAACACTCGCCTGACGGATACGTCAAGGAGGACATTGTCGGCACTGTGTATTTACATACACAACTGTATATCCATGTCTGTGTATATATGTGTATATGTAGGTATTCGTATGTACAGCTACATTGAGCTCGCCATTTTTGCCGTAATATACCGTATTATGGATAGTGAAGGTTATATACACTTACAGAAACCAAGCGTTGGTCCACGAGCGGTGGCACGAGGGCCACACGTATCCGTGCAAGCTGTGCGGGGAGGTGTTCAGGTTATTTTTAATCTATACATATAATAAAATTCTAGCTGATCGCTTCCTGTACATGAAGGGTATATGAGAAAAACTATTATTATGGTATTTTTGTCTGTTTGTCTGTGCGTTTGTGCGCACTAATCTCAGAAACGGCTTAACTGATTACGTTATGGTTTTCACTGATGTATTGAAGTGAGCGTCACTTAACACTTAAAGTTGTTTCATTGCAATCCGTCCATGAATAAAAAAGTTATGGATTAATATATGTATTTGTATTTTACAGAACGAGCAAAGCCTAGTTTTGAAACAATGCAAATGCTATTTCTAATCGTAAGGTAATTTTTCCGAAGCGAAGCGACGGCGGTTCGCTAGTCTATAATATTTATTCTGCATTGTTATCGCAACATATGTTAACATTTGATATTCAGTAGAAGTATCGTAACGGTCCCAACGTCGGTCCACACCGGTGACTAGTTCTAATCTTGCACACACCCGACCGAGACACGAGCCCGGGGGACGATTGTGCATTGTATAATGATAATAACATCGCGCTCCGCGTCTCGCCCGCAGCCGCCCGACGACGTACCTGACGCACATCCGCAAGGCGCACGCGAGCGAGCACGTATGCGTGCGGTGCGGCCGCAATTTCGTCGGCCGGCACGGGCTGCTGATGCACGCGAGCAAAGCGCACCGCGGCGC
>PDGT01000155.1:263919-295841 GCA_003671415.1 Megathymus violae | reverse complement strand
TTACGTACTTGGGTGTATATGTTGTAAATTAACTATTTTTTTTTCGAAGCGGTTGATGAAATATGTTTTGTATTGCTCGTGTAAATAATTAAAATGGAATGTATGTTTTTTCTTTTTTGATATTCATAAAATCTTATAACGGTGGGTGGGATGTTCAACGTTCGATAGCCGAAAGTGATGTAGTTCAGGAGTCGATGTTTAGATGGCGCTGTGAATTAAGTTCTGAATCATTTGACTAATAAATTCCTAATATTATTTAACGTTTCCTCTGTTTAGATTTATTTCAATATCTTGCTCCAATTTTCAATCTTTAATAAAATACTTTTTAGTCATCCACTCAAGTTCACATTTTTTCAACTCACAGTGGATGATACTTGATGTTGACACAGTTTATTCAAATATTAATTCATTAATTACATTTAATTTTATATTAAACGCAGTAAAATAAAATATTAAGTAATATTTTTCTTAGCCGCTAGTTTGTTAAAAATATAAAGAGATGTGATTGCGAAATGTGAAATCTAGTTTCAAATCAGACAAATATTAAACAAAAACAGCAATTATTTGTATAATACATTCTCCAACACTCCTAATATTGTGTCTCTCCTGATAATTATTAACAATGAATATTCTTATTTCGTATTTTTTCTATAAGTGAATTTGTAAAAAACTTTAAGGAAACAAATGTACTTAAAGCGGCTTTTAAAGTATTCATTTGTCGATTTAGAAACCGGACGAGCCGACTGAGCCCGCAGAAAAGAGGTTCTGTAAGGAATGCGACATTCAGTTCAGTTCGCTGGAGGCGCTGACACGGCACGTGGTGACGTCCGTCAAGCACTCGCCTTGGAACGACGACAGGTACGTGTAGTGAAAATCGCACGCACGCACGCACGCACACGTACACATGCACGCACGCACGCACGCACACAAACTTGTTAATGTTCAAACTAGTTCACTGATCTAGTGTTTGCCTACTGGTCGATATATCGTTATGTGTGTGTAACATTCGTTTTGGTGATAGCACTAAAACATATCGGTTGATAAATAGAGGGGAAAATTTTACTGAACTGTTTTGTCTATGCCTATTTATATATAGACGTACTAATCTAGGGGGGTCGTAACCCCCCTCACTACAGAAAACCTACGCGTTACGTTTAGAAATGACACCCACACAGACACAATCTTTTTCGTGTGTCTTCAGCGGCCACTTTCTGTTATTAATAGGTTATGTTTTGTTTTTTATGAGTTACCAGCGAACTGCCCTCGCTTCGCTTCGGGAAAACTACGCCTTACCCCGGTCACTCACATGCGCGCAAAGGTTTCAAATTTGTACGAATGTTCGCACGTATGTGAGGGACTGATAAGCAAATGGGTTCGCATATGAGTATGCGAATCTATTTGCGCATCCTCCTACAACCCATCCATTTCCAATATAGAGAGTAGCTGAAACTACTACTAAAGTACGTATTAGTAGTTAAGTTTATAGTAATTATAGTAGACGCTGCAAACTACGAAAAATGAAGACATCTATCACCTATGCAATCGTGTGCGCAACTAGTCGCACGAATGTGTGGGAGACTACGCGAATGTTCGAAGTTCGCGCGCTTTGATGTGCGACAAAAACCGACACAGCTTGGAAAACCACGAATTCATCAAAAACTTTGCGTAATCATTTGCGAAGGTCGTCCCACACTTGTAGGTTCGCGTATTCGTGCGAATGTGAGTGACCGGCATTACGCTAAGAAATAGTACCCGCATTATTTTAAATTAATTTGTAACTTTTTATTTATGGACGGATTGCAATGAAACAATTGCCGTTTCTGAGATTAGCGCGAACAAACGCATAGACAAACAGACGAAAATTCTAACAACTATTGTTTTGGGTTCTATTGCGTTAACAAACTCCCCTTATGGTAGTTTTTCTCATATATCCCAAATGTACAGAAAACGATCACTTCGAATTTTATTATAGTAAAGATGTTGAAACAAAACTTGAAGTTATTAAAATATCAGTGCCAACGAAGCTGCGCGCGTTTGCCACTACCAATATCTTTCATATACCCGAAAGAAGATCTAAAGTCTAAAATCATTACCCTCCCATTCACTGGGTCAGTCTTTTCAAATTCAAAACCATTTAATCATATAGGTATCCTGTAAATACACTTATGAACGTCATTTTTTTATTAATACATTCATCTTTATTGATACATTAATCTATACTATAATATGCTTTACCTACAAGCTGTGCTTTAACGCGTCGCTTAAAAGTTCCAATGGGCAACTCAGGCATCGACTTTGGAACCATATTGTAAAAACGAACTCCAAGCCCCATAAAGGAACGCTGAACCTTTTGAAGACATTGTGAAGATGTAACCAAATTATGCCTATTTCTTGTTTGATGATTGTGTGTATCATTTTTCTGTTTATACGTATTTAATTTTTTTTTATAAATACTAAATTACTATATATATACTGACTGGCTACGGTGAGTACACCTATTTCTTTAAAGTTTTCTCTTAATGAGTCACGCGACTTTAATCTGTATATAGCTCTGATTGATCTTTGCTGTAATACAAGTATTGAATTAATGTTCGCTGATTTACCGCACATTGGGATACCGTAAGACGTAAGACTATGAAAATAGGCAAAATAAACAAGTCTATCTGTCTCTACATCAGTGTTCAGTCTTATCTTCCTAATGGCGTAGACAGACCTACTGAGTTTACTTGCGAGAATCGATATATGGGCGCCCCACTGAAGCTTACTATCCAAGGTTACACCTAAAAAAACTGTGGATGGTTCCATAGGCAATGTTTCATTATTTAATCGAAGGATTTTGCCTACCTTCTGCACATTTGCAAACTCAATTTTTTTGTTTTTCATTCCAAGATATTTTTTTTCACAGCTGGGCTGCGGTCTCCTCTCACATCGAGAGTGATAAAGAGCTGGTCAAACTTGACCGAATGCGAATTCGCAGAACATTATGGAGAAAGATAACCTAACATGAAAAACGCGATGGCTGACAGAACCTTACTGATCATCATTCATATTCCCAGCCCGGAGTGTCGCATATGCGAGGCTCGCGTCCAGCCCGAGCTACGACGGGAGCATATGCGCGCGCATGCACGCGCCATGCGCCCCAAGTCGGACGCGCCTCGCAGCGAGCCGTCGGCCATGCTGCCGTGCGAGCAGGTGAGATAGGGTTCTAGGGCTTCGCAACGAAATCGCATTAATGGAACATACTTTACAAAATACTTTCAGTTTTTATATACTAAAATGGATATTGGTACATCTTATCCTCGGTACAGTGAAGTAGAAGAGATCGAAGTTCGATCTTTCTCTCTCGTTTTTTATTTTTATGGAGTTTCTATGGAAGTTATTTTGTACACCCGCAGCTGGACTCGTCGTTTGACACCGAACATTAAGTATATCGAAGTTATATGAATGCCACCCGCAAAATGAATAAGGTTAAGATAAGCTGGAGATGCGCTAATTGTTACCCAATTTAAATGCTGAAAATGGAATCTCATCTTTCCTATTTCCGTATTTGAATGATACCTTATATATATTTCATACGTAATCCATTTTTAATAAAGAAAAGTACAAAAGTATACACAGACAGGACAATATTTGCCGAGTTTTATTACTATTAGTGACATAATATATATATTGTACAGTTTTTTAAGACGTGTAATACTTTGAATTAACCGACCATTAAGACGAAATTCTAAGTTCGTGTGTATGTATGTATGTACAGGTATAATTTCGCTTTCTATGCAACGATTTTGATAATTATTTTTCTGTTGTCTATGAGATGGCTCCCTCTATAAATGTGGTGAGGATCTGCTGATGGGTTCCGGATAAAAAAAATGCAACTCCTCAGCAGATGGTAGTAATTGAGCCGTGTTTAAAGATACTCGCTGTCGGTACGTCCTTAACCCACTTCATTAATTGGACGACACAAATAACTAGTATTAATGGTAGTACTACATACAAGTATTAGCGACTGGCAGTTGTTATAAAATACAGAATCTGTCCGTCGTGCTTGGGCGTAGTGAGGTAGGTATATGGAGCAAACTAAAGTCCCGCCGTCCGTCCGTCCGTCCGACGCAGTGCGCGTCGACGTTCGCGTCGCGCGCGCGGCTCGCGGCGCACGTGCGCGGCGTGCACCTCGGCGTCAAGTACGACAGGAACGTCATCTGCGAGCTGTGCGGGAAGAAGTGCACCGTGAGTACCGTGCGCACACACACACACACACAGAGGGAGAGACCGGTGAGAACATAGGAATTTGCGGTCAAGGGTCACCCGATAGGAGCGGTCGACACGCTTGTAATTGCACGGTTGTTTCCCTTCTTGCTTTTTAGTAACATCTCACACCTTCCTTCTCCCTTCTTCCACCGCTCGCTCTATATCTCTCTTTTTACACTCGCCCCCCGAAAGGGGGTATTCTATTCACTACTAATGATGGGAATACTATTTATATCTCTTTCGTAATCGCACCGTCTTCAACGACGTCCACCGTCAAAAAGAGAGTTTATTGGCGACATGCAGCCCAGTCGGTAGTGACCCTGCCAGCGGAGCGTAGGGTCCCGGTTTCGTTCCCAGCCGAGATAGACATTTATGTGACAGATAAATGTTTGTTCTCGGGTAATGCTGGGTTAATGTAATGTCATATTTGTGTAGGCCCATGTCAACCACAACACCGGAAATCTTAGTGCTGGGGGTGTGTCTGTGAAAGTATTTTTTTTCTGTAGCACGAAGGTCTCCCTTGTAACTTTCCATCTCTCATTTCTGTCTCTCCCGTTAAAGCACACCCATTACTTATAACTGGCCGTTCGCCCCATGACAGTCGCACGCCCGCCTCCGCTACCACCAGCGGCGGCACACGGGGCTGCGGCCGCACGCGTGCGACGCGTGCGGCGCGCGGTTCGCCGACACGAACCAGCTGCGGATCCACGCGCGGAAGCACTCGGGCGAGCGGCCGTACGCGTGCGGCGCGTGCGGCAAGCGGTTCAGTCAGAAGCCCGCGTTGAACAGACATTATAGGGTGAGTACTGCAGAAGGAGACTGCCAATCGTATATCTTTATATATATATAATGGTTCTGTACGTGTATACTTAAACTGATCACCTTATCGGCTGGACCCGTTTCTGTGTTTTTTTTTTGTTTAAGAGGGTCCCTGGATGTTTTAGTTCACTTTGGACCCGGTGGTAGGCGGCGCTGCAATCGGATTCCGTGACGTTTTTTTTTAATTTGATGAAACGACAGGCAGCACAACGCCAGCCAGGTCCGCCAGCATCGTATAGTTTAACACTGTGTGCTATGGGACCCGCAAATTAACGGCTCCATATTAGCACCGAGTTCTCGTCTAGCTGTATTTTTGATCAGCCGCTCGCACGGTCAGGTCCACACCGGAGCGAAGCCGTACGAGTGCCAGCTGTGCTCGAAGAGCTTCAGTCAGTCCAACTCGGTGAAGCTCCACGTGAACACCGTGCATTTGAAGCTCGCGTCGCAAAGGAAACGCGTCAAGCCTCCACCCGTGGACGAGTCGTAGGCAATACGTATGGAGATATACACTTTTCGTTAACCTACCAGAGCCATCGCTTCGACAAATCCCTACCGTCGGTGGTCTTGGAAGAGGAAGCGGTGAGAAACCAACGTCTATTGGCTATGATGGTGTAAAAAGCCGTATAATGTAATCTGTATCAGGAGCTAGTAGAGCTAATAGACAAAATTCCGTGGCTTTAGAGAAAAATACAGGTATCTGGTGGAATGTGTACATGACCCTTTATTGTGAAACACGACCAAAATTAACAGCTGGAGCTGTTTTAGTGTTCCAATTTTTTTTTATTTGCCTGTTGATATAGGGTACACAAAAATAGAATAGTGTACATAAACCTGGACGAGATTGAGTACATTTTAAGACCTCTCTGTTATTAAAATAAATTCCAGTATTGCATTTGGGTGTACTGCATCATTTGTGTATTGTGCGTGTGTAACTTTGCTTTTAATTCAAATGGTAGTTTTTAGTTAACTTATACACTACATAATTAATAAATGCATTTTAATAATAATTTTGTTTTTCATTCCTTCTACCTAACAATGACTGAACAGTCTCCGTATTTCCGTACGCCAACACGACCACACCCAAAACATTAAATCTGGGCAAGTCCGAATCAGATTTGCGTGAATAAGAATTTTATTCTATAAATGTCTCGAGGAGTTACGTCTGTTCGCTGTGGACGTAAGACGTCAATCCGCTGTTAGAGGATACACACTCGGACACCAGCTGACTGTCGCTGTCACACACTAGTTGATCGAAGGTGTTGTGCTCGTAACGAGATTTTGTTTTCGGGTTATCCAGAACTCTACGCTTTTCTTTAGAAAACAATAGGACAATTGATGATGCAGTTAGTGAAAATTCATATATGGAATATTTGACCTTATGCACATGGCCAGGGTTGGATTTAGGAGAACATCTGGGACTACAGCCACGAGACCTCCACAAAAGAGAGGCCCCCACAATATACTTCGAAAATAAATCTTCTTAGGTCAACTAGTTAGAAATTTTCCCTTTAATTTTTTTTTAAATTTTTCCTTTAATTTTTTTTTTTGCTGTTTCACCTACTGTACTTTGTACTAACATTGTTATTAAATAATTATTAAAATATCAATGTGCCAACTGAAAAAAAATTGTGCATTTTATTTGGATAATTACTAGGGGCCAGGGCGTCTCCACTCCTTTGTTGCCTTAGGGCCTGCAGACTTTTAAATCCGGCCCTGCACAAGGCATAGGGGCGAGAGTCGCGTAATATCATGCTCGGGGTCTTATGGCACCTATTGTCCTGACTTTTATTGTTCTCAGCGGAACTTTCTCGAACCTTCGTAACACTATCATTGTAATGTTAAGGTAGGTACATATTATTGGCTGCGGACGGTCGGGCCGGGGATGGCCCGCCGTCCGCGCAAACAACAGCCAACCGCGAAGGTGCGACGCCCAAGTGCGCGGGGCGTCACTCAGGAGAGGGTGCCCTTAGGGGCAGCCGCCTGCGGACCACGGAGCAACGTACGCGGTACCCGTGGCCCGCCTTGTAAGGGCAGGTGAGGGCGCACGGCGGGTTATTTTAGTAGGTGAGGGCCCCACACTACCCCGTTGTCTCCCCGGACCAGGTACATTTTTTCCCGCCAGAACAAAAAAAAATGTTAAATTAACATTGTCAACGTATGTACGTCAACGTACTTGAATGTCGTTAAATATTAAAAGTTATTAGAACTAACTACCTGTACTTTCTACATTCGCCTGCGCGCCCTCTATGTGTGTCGAGAATTTGTATACTGTTAAACCCATCCTTGATGGAGAGAGGGGATTTATAAAATGGGCAGTTGTGATCTAGCCGTCGGCCGATACAGAGGTCGCGGTAGACAAGGCGGAGTTGCGCATTGCATGAGTGTATTTTGCGTATCAAATGATAATATATTATATTAAAATTGATGAAACATTGGAACGGAGTTTGACTCGACTTCTTGCCTCATCCTCAAATTAAAATACTTCCTAATTCCATTAGTTTTGTAACTTATCGCTGTTCCGCACTTGGCTCTTTACACAATTTAGAATATGTTGTAGCAACGCAGGTTGACAGTATAAGTGTATTCACGACTGTAAAAATCATAATTTAATTAACCTACTAGTCTGTTTAACTCAGTTTGGACAAAAATTTGGGTTGACGTAACAGTTACACAAAATGTACTCTTTGATTGACCCCTATTCACCAACGAAGCTACGATTTGTATTATGGGTTACTGTCGGTTTTATGTGCAAAATTTTATTAATAATTTAGTTCACTGAATGTCATTCAACAGGAGCGCCATCTATGTTTTATCCTGTTCAAGTTCAAACCATGTTTATAAAAGTCACTCACTTCAGTTGCAAACTCTTTGGTGACCAACTTTGTACGAAGCAGAAGTATAACTTCCCAGTGAGAATAAATAATAATACAATATTAGTATATACGATCCTCACCTCGGACGTTCTCTTTTCTCCAACATAACCTTATTTCAAGTTAACAATTTATGATACTTTAAGATCCCTTGAAATAAAATTCAAAACAGATCTCCATATGAAATTATCAGGACTTACCCATCCGCTCCTTCGAGCCCATAAGTAATTACCGCGTCGAGTACAAATAAAAATAAAACACGATATTCATAGAAAAAAATAATTTTATTTACAACGTTAACTAAACCTCAAGCTAAAATTAACATTACAATATTATTGTTCGTTTCACAACTCCCCGCGGCGGTCTATACGTATGGATACCCTAAATGGAAAGCGCAGAACAGTATATACAAATGTACTCTGTGGCGCACACGGAGAATACTATAGACCGATCATTACCGTAACGTTCCCTCTCACTCGCACACGAAACAGAACTTCACGTGGACCGCGCTAACGAAATGGCATACCATTCTTTAGTTTTGACGTCTCCGTCAACATCTCTTCGAGCAACGTTTATCAGCTCTGCTTTTTTACGTTACACGTTTTAAATACTAAAATTAAAATTTCAAGGAAACTACTAAATAATACAGTTTCGTGTTTAAATCTATACTAATATTAAAAATATAGTGCCAGTTTTGTGGGCTTGTGNNNGGGGGTAATCTCTGGAACGGAGGCACCTATTTCAGTAATTCATTTACCGTTTGAGAGGTACGTTACTCCGGATGGACATAGGGTGTACATTATGTTTATCTCTATATATATATATATATAATACAAATCTAACTGATCGCTTTCTGTACATGAGGGATGTATAAGAAAAACTATACTTCGTTCAAATTAGATATGGAAACTTTGTAAACAGAGTGTTGCCTGGCAACCACAAACAGGTGCACGAAACTTTTTGTTCTATTATCAGTATCCATGACCACAGATTACTTTAATATTATAACGTCTGCGGCGGCCGGCAAGCCGCGTAACGTTCCGTTATTTTTTTATTGTTGTCGTTCAAGTTCAATTTTATTTATTTTACAGCAGGTAAATAATTTAAATAAATACGAATTAGTTATGAATACAATCTAAATAGCCTTTATAGAATTTTTATGTATATCAACCATGTTGGAAATTTTAATGTTATTAATTTTATTATTATACATATTGCGTGGAACAAAACGTTCTTGTATTGGACTATAATACGACTAAGTCGCAAAGTTAATTAGAATTATTATTGCTGTAAGGTAATAATAGTCATTTCTTTTTATAGGTATAGGCAGGCTTACCCCAAAACATATTTTGTGAAAATGTTACAAATCGCTTTACGAAAATAAGGTTGTGGCTGCGTGAGTTTTTCAATGACGAAAGTGTTTTATGACATTAGTTTTACTTCATTTTCATTCGGTTTAAAGTTCTTATCGTTCAATACTAAGTTAATTTAGGATTCACAAATAATATAATGAGTAATTTAATTTCATTAAAGCATTTGATTTACAAATACAGCTCAGTTGGTGAAAACACTACAAGAGCATTTTAATGGTTTGTTTACAAAGTTTCCATATCCAATTTGAACGTAGTATTACGGACCTTTATTAACGCAATTGAACACAAAAACAATAGTTGTCACAATTTGTGTCTGTTGTCTGTGCGTTTGTGCGCGTTAATCTCAGAAACGGCTTAAACGATTTCGTTACGGTTTTCACTATTGTATTGCACTGAGCATCACTTAATACTCAAGTTGTAGTATATAACAAGTAGTACTAGATTCTATCGTCTATAGTATTCTTAATCCACATCGGATTTATATATATAATGCTCACAGAACAAGGATACAAATGTTGAGTTTAGTCGGTCTTATGTCTCATCGTAATAAACAAAGCGCCTCAAAAATCCATAGCAATATATTGACACGAGTACAACTTACAAACGTAACAATTACTCGAAGATACTAGTTAAACTTGTTTAAATACGAGTACACGCGTACGTATAATGCGTACACGCCCGCACTAGGTTCCCTGGTGGGGTGACGGACACAACTCTGACATCACAGGCACCCACGTCCCGAGATCAAATATTTATGTCACACAAATCTGAGTAGAACCCTGAAGCTCTCACTCCGTACCATCAAGGCTAAGAGGATCGTCCAATATAATTATACATGTAATACAATTTCCTTATTTCCCGGCCGACAACGCATCAGTGATACCTTCGGTCTCGCCGATGTCCATGCGCGACGGTGCCCGCTTACCATCAGGTAGCTCGTCCGCTCGTTTGTCAGCGTACTACGGACCGATCATTCAATATCATCTATATCAGGATAAGGTTCATCTAGAGTTAATCTGTACGTAAACTCCGCTTGTATCCTTGTTCTATTGTAATGGAATATTAAACTATGGCGGTATGTTAATAGTCTGTGGGGTATGTTATTTACAGTCTCCGCAAGTGACTACGAATGCAACTGAGATGTCGATCTTAATTACTTCTTTACGTTCAACGTTCACTGATAAGTTTGAAGCTGCAATGAGTAAATAAATATTGACCTTTTCACGTAAAAAATACTTTGAATTACACAATACTGCGACATGGTCGAATCTGCACATGGAACTGTTTTTGATAATGTTAACGTAGATATATATATATAGATATATATATATATATAGGGGTTGTAAATAAGCAACTCTATTTACGTTACTATAGCAACATAAAAAACATGACGTCAGTCCGTTCATTCATCTTTCTTACGCCTTTGTATATTTTCATTGTTAAAAATTTTCATCATACTTGGAGTACTCTTTACCATTTGACCTCACCGACACGCACTCCTACGTATTTATAATATTTGGAATTTTTGTCTGTCTTTCTGTACACGTATTACACCAAAACCACTGAACAGATTTGGATGATATTTGGCATATCAGTAACTTATATTATGGGTCATAATATAGGATACTTTATATCCCGGGAAATGGACCGGATCCCGCGGCGTTAAGCGGAACGGGGACTGGTTACTAGTAATTACTATATAGTCGCAACTTCTAAAGCTGTGGTCACATTTCCATATTTGTGATGGTTTATAGTTGCGATAGGATCCGCTAGATGTCGCTGTGGTTAAATTATTAACAAATTATATAATATAAACTGATTTGCAATAATATACGTTGCACAGCCAGTATTAAATATAACGAGGTTATTCAATTCAAATTATACATAAACGCTCATACACACAATCACACACCCCCGCAATGTTGACATACACAAGTGAGATAAGACCCTACAACACACTCGGATGGATCAGACTGCCCGGGAACCGAACCGGTGACCCCCTCGCTCGGCAGATAGCGACTCTACCAACTGATTGACATATTTATTTAGTTATGGGACTTATTACATACCGCCAACAAATACACAGTACAACCAAACATTTCTTTCATAAAAACTTATTCTTTGTTATACACTTTTGTATATTGACATTACATTATACATACATCTTTGAGACTTAAATACGTATGCGATCGTTCCAGAGAGCCAGTAACAAGTTGTTCACCCCTGTCTCTGTTCGTATCTTTTAAAATGTGCTTTGCTACCCAAAGGTTGTCTGGAAGAGATCGCTATCATAGATAAGACCGCGTTTTGTTATCGCTGAATTTATGAAATACTAGTGGATTTTGTGATAAACTTGTATACATATGTGAACTCCTCCGGACTTGTTAGTAAAATTCTTTTACCATCTCAAAGTAACTCTGAAAGATATGAAGCATAACACAAACCATCTTCAGTTTGACGTTCAAAACTATTGTTGGTCTCGCTCACAGTAATACAGTGTGATAGAGAGGAAAGGATACACTGAACAGTATGTGAACGTGTAAAAAATATCGCGTCGTGCGTTTGTACGTCCTGTGACGTCACACAACGGTCCGGTCGACATGCGCGACGTACACGGACTGAAGTAGAACGCGCCATGCACCTACTGCGTGTGGGCCGAGACGGCTTTCTGTGTCCATCTCGCTCTATACCAGTGATCTCAGCTTATAATAATCTCTATATGTAAACACGTCGAAGATGTGCCGCTGTTGTGATGGCGTTGCATTGAGGACAAATCTTCTTGGCTCGGAGCGACTGAAGCCAGCACACCTGAAAAATAAACATGTACTCTTTTTTAAACAAAACGTTCGCACGAACGTAACAGTACTGTAATTAGTGTATATGTTGTGTTTAAGCTATATGCAGAGTTGAATTCCCCGTTGCTTTGACTCCAGTTTGAAGAATCTTGCTGAAAGGGCAGTGAAACCAAACGATACCCCCATGAGTAAATGAATTCGAATTCTAAGGCCTGTACGACTTAGGGTTTAAGTTTATATGGGAAAGGACTACAGAAAGATAAAATTTGTACATAACAATAATCATTCATACGCTCACACCCTCGCACTGGGTTTCACTATGTTGCAGGTGACATGGACATACACAGACATAACATTTATCTGTCTCATAAATGTCGGATCCAACCGGGAATCGAACCCGGGATCCCTCACTCGCAAGGTCACGACCAACTTGGCTACGGGTTCATAATTTGTCAGCTGATGTTTATAAACAATGCGTTACCTCACAGTAGACGTGCCAACATTGAATTGAGACAACGGGGGAAGTGTACGGTCCCAAACAAATGAGACATTTGGCCTGCAACATACAAATACATTCTATATATTAATACGTGAAGAGGAACCTTCTAACGCTTTTCCTCGTGTGTCCACCATCCGATTTTGTTTTGTTTTGTTTTGTTTTGTTCGGTAACTATTGACGAGCTATGCCGTTAACGATAAATTATCAATGAAACAAAAATTTGAGGTAACAAAAATTCTCTTTATATATATGCTGAAGCAGAAGGTACTCCATCCAACCTCGACTCCGAGCCAACCTCTCGTGCTTCTGACGCACTCTGCTGAACAACGGACGAGATTATGTACCCAGTTCGATCCCGACGGTAATTGCATGGTGATGAGAGTATTTTACCCAACTGTCTAGCTACCACGGCGACCTTCTGATGTTATAAAGCTTACATTTTTCATTACAAGAACACAACTCTAACAATAATTTATCTTTTAACCGTTACCTCAAGTGCTGAATTCTGCTTTCTCTCCAAATCTATTATCTTTGCCTTTAAAGCTTGAATTCTTGTCTGTAAATATAATAATGTGTTATCAGTTAAACATTCACCTAACACAGTGACACTCACATAGAGAAACTGATACATCGAAAGAGATGTTAAACAAAATCGAACACATGACATCACATCAAGCGAGAATATAATAATTCTTCTATTATTATTATTTTAAGTATCAAAACCGACTCGGAATTATCTATTGATTACTATTTCAACAATTAATTATTATACACTGACACTTGATACAGCTTATGGCCAATCAGGAACAATTTACCTTTCAAATGGTAAAAGAATAATCGAAGCAGGCGCTGCAGTTCGGGGGGTTACCTCCCTAGTACACACAATCTCACAAAACTCGCGCTCCCTTCATACTACCAGTATAGATCGATGCAAAGCCAACGTCGCTCTGACCTCTGCACTGGCTTCAATCAACCCGTTGCCGGTCGTTTCCTTTGTTGGCAAACTGTTGTCAGTCTCTGGATGGTCCGCGGAGCCCTGACTGTCCGTGGATTCTTGGTCTACCTCCTCGCTGGGTATTTCTGCCTGAAATAGAGTAAAGGAAACTAAGAAGGCGTTCAAGTTTCCTTCATCGATCTATGTAACCTCGTATCGACTCCCGAGCGTGACGCAGAGTGGCAGATCGGATGTCGCTATCTCTCTTGTCTGTACTTTTACTTACTAGATGGCGGTGTTAGCCGGGCAATACAAATCCCATTTTTTTATGTAATTAGGTCGAAATATCGGTAACACAAAAATCGCGAGTACCCAATATATGTAAGATAATTAAATACGTATAAGCAGAAAAGTGATACACACAATCATCAAACAAGAAATAGGCATAATTTGGTTACATCTGCATTTCGTCTTCAAAAGGTTCAGCGTTTCTTTATGGGGCTTGGAGTTCGTTTTTACAATAACATTCCTAAGTCGTTACGCGAGTTGCCCATTGGAACTTTTAAGCGACGCATTAAAACACAACTTATAGGCAAGGGATATTATAATATAGATGAGTACGTGAATGACAAGGATGCCTGGACAAAATTAGTTTCGAAACCAGTTCCGCACAGGTTTAAACTTTAAACTTTTGTAATTACCGTGTGTTGTTTAAAAGATGTGCTGAGGAGTTTCTTTCGCCGTTTCTTCTCCTCGTTGTTAAAGCACCTTTTCAAAACGGCGGTAGAAGCAAAAAATGACGTTCATAAGTGTATTTACTAAATACTTATATGATTAAATTATTTTGAACTTGAATTTTGAATATGTAACGTCCGCGATGATACAAGTATAAAATCAAAAGTAGTTGTCAGTAATTCCGATGTGATGTTTACACTCACATCCGGCGCCACCCTGGACGGCGAGTACTGCGGCGGGCCGTACAGTTCGGCGTCCTCGTCCCCGTCGACCACCTGCAAATGACATTTCACCGCGTTGATATACAATTGTAGCTGATGGGTGCCTCGACTATCCATCCCGCGGTGCACAGTAAGTATTTATCTGATGTACAGAAATATATTCAGTAATTTTTCATATGGTGTGTGTGTGTGTGAGAGAGATAAGGTTGGCCTAATTTACTTCATAATTGTGACAAGTTCTACTGTCACGATGACATTTAAACATCATAACACTGGTCATTGTTACTCTGAACACGTGCAAATTATACACATAAATGAACATAATTTGCACGTGTTCAGTGTTAGTTAGTTATATTAGTATGATTTTTACATGAATAATGAAATGTACGTTCATATATTAAGACTAACAAAAAAAAACACGTCCAGGACAAGTGAAACTATTAGAAAACTAATGAGACGAATGCAGTGTCACACTGAGATTATCATACCTCGTACCTAGTTGCAAAAATATTCACAATAACGGCACAAGTGAACTTCGCAATACTCAGGCGCACACCTACGTACTAGCACACGTCCAAACATACAAACGTAGAATGCTTGGAACAAAGCAAGTATTGTACAGCGCAAAATAGATACTGTACTCACTGTACAACGCCCTTTCAGTCTGTTTGTCTCGACAATACTTAAGCGCAGACAAGAACACATAAAGAACGCCGGGTGGATAAGAGTGGGTGGACTACAAAAGACCGCAGAAAGAGCAAACGAAGATAATAAATAGGTGACACTCTATGTGTATTCTGTTACACTCACTGTATTCTGTCTCATTCTCTGGCAGGCCAAGTCTCGTATGTTTGTCTCATTCTCGTTTCGTTGAGTATCAAATGGCAACAGTTTTAAAGATCTACTTAAAAATTGCGACTCACAAAAAATAGCCAACCAGCGGACTGACAGACATAAGGACATATGTTGGGTAAACTATCCTCTTTAACCTTATGAACCCCAAAATTGCATATACGTAGAACGAAGAAAAAATCATCAGTATAAATTAAAATAAACTGCTTACATTGACTTATACCCGAAGTATTAGTTGTGATTCGCTGGCCAATTATTGCAACTGTCTCATGAGGAAAATCTACAGAGAAGCAGCAAGGATCGCCCGGCTCAAGACTCAAGTTACCCTGGTACAACTCGCTATCAAGGATAAAGTTACACAGACGCGCGTTTCTTTCGTTACATCGCAATAATATACCGTGATACACTCCGATGTACATTTTTTTTTCATATTTTTTTTTAGGCAAATAGCCGACAAACGAGCAGACGAACCACCCGATGGTAAGTGGTCACCGTCGCCCGTGGACATCAGTAAAACCAATGGTGTCACTGATGTATTGTCGGCAGGAAAATGAGAAGGTAAGAAAGAAAGTACGCGAAAGAACGCGTCGTAGGACGAAAACTGCGATTAAAACGGAAATTCTCTCACCAGGGCCTGGTCGTTGGACGTCCGCCTGACGCTGGCGTGCGCCGCCGGCGGCCTGCTCGCGGCGTCCTGCAGCGCCGTGGCGCGCACCCGCCACTGGCCGCACCACCGGTACTCGGCGCCGAAGCCGCTCGTCTCCGGCTCGTCGTTCTGTGTGACAATCGACCAACAACAGCTACATTATTGAGGTTTTCAATCGAGTTCAAATTATATTTTGACAAGAAAAAACCGACTTCAATCGGAAGGTGAATTTCTTGGTTCCACCACCTGTTTTTCACCCTTATAGAGGTAATTTTTCTTCCGAGTTCTCAAATAAAAAAGCCATTTTCCAAATCGATGTCTATATCACAATCCTGAAAGTCGATCAAATTATTACGATAATATAATGTAGGTACAATTATTGTTATTGTTGGATTCGGCGTGACCACTCGACAGCTCCCTCCCGCCGCGGCCCCGACTTTTAAGGAGCCTAATATTTTTCATTTCATTTTACTTGGAAGAACTCCAATAATTATTTATGCAACTGTTGTATAATAAAGGTATTAAAACCCGAATGTGTCGTGTGATAATAGTATCACATGAGTGTTTTAATACCTAATTATCAACAGTTGCATACAAGACTTTATCTACTCCCATGCTTTAAATCCTCTATAAAAGATTCTGAAACAGCTTACTGCCAACATTAAAACACCCAGTCACAGTTAGTAACCTAGTATCATCCAATACTAAGTATATACAAATAAACTAATTATTGATGAAAGAATTATTTATTGTAGTAGTAATTAACATGTTGTATAGTAACACATTTTTGTAACACTTTTACTCATTTTTTTGTAAACAAAACAATAAAAATATCGAACAAAAATGGCTCGGGGTTCTAATAACCTACTTTTTTACGGCGCACGGCGTTCTGGTAGTGAAACGCACGTGCATGACAATGTTCTTTTTTTTTTAATTCATACAGATACCACAAATCGAGCAGTAAGAATGTGGCTGTCCGTTGAGTAAACCCTTTGCACAGAAGGGATCGAAAAAAACCAAAGGAGTGTTATAATGAAATTCAGTACAACATTATATCATCCGTCTGGATGATATAATGGTTATTATGTCATTGGGTGTGTTTTAATGTTGGCAGTAAGCTAACTGTTTCAGAATCTTTTATAGAGGATTTAAAGCATGGGAGTGGATAAAAATTTTGTGATCATTGCTTGTTATTCATAGGTATGTGTTGAGTTATATTTGAAATGGGTAGGTACCTACCTACACTCTTGCGTGATAAAGATATGACATATTGATGAGTAGAAAAATTAAGTTGATTATTAAATTATAGAAGAATACGCAAAATTTTTTTTTTAGTTTTTAGTGCAAATTAATTTGTTTTTTTTTTTTGTTAAAAAAATTTTGTTTATTTTTTGATTTTTAGTGAATCTGAAGTACACTAACTAATTAGTCTGAATATGGGTAGACCTACTGAACGTGCTACTCATATGAGACAGCGCCGCTCAAATGAAACAAACAAAGTCAGGGAGAAACGTCTATGTCGACAGAGGAAATCTACCTCGAGGACAATTTCAAAAGAGACTTGCGAAGAGCGCAAAAATATACTTTCGAAAATGCGGCTTTACTAATAAATCTCTTTTCCGACAACGAAGGTCACACATTATACACTTTAAGTAATGCAATTAGAACGCTTGCCCCATGTTGCAACGCAGCAACGAACGCTAGAAATTCTGCCGCAGATCGCACCCGTACTGTAAGCCGTTAAAGAGTATAAGATCCACATCGATAGAATCGAAAAGGTACAAAGGAGATTTGTTCATTTCCACTTACTGTAAACTCATATATAGAGAGGGTTAAACATTTTCATTTACAGCAAGACTCCTTACGCCGAGCCCATTAAGACATGCTTTTCCTCCATAGACTTCTAAATGATGAAATTGATTGCCCACCTCTTTTGAGTAAATTCCAGTTTAATGTCCCTTCAAAAATGCCGAGACAACGCCCATGCATGTTACTTTCGTCCAAAGTCTGTAACACAAACCTGGGTCGGGACTCTCCTGTAGCCCGTCTATCACGTCTTTATAACGAATATACGAATAAAGTGCCTGAAATCGATATACATTTTGATAATTTTAACAAATTTAAAAAAAGATATGTGACGTACCTTCTTAAATTGTGGACCTAATTCTATTGTATTGTACTTCTGACTATATTGACATGTTGATTTATGAATATTCCACTGACATTATCTAATTCAATTTATATTATAAGAAATTTTGTAATTTAACAATAATAAGTGTATGTACATACTTCATGATTACATTGACATTTTGATTTATAATTATTCCGATGACATTATTTAATTCAATTTGTATTATGAGCAAATATTGTAATTCCTATTGTAATTGTATTGTAGTAACTGTAGTAATAATTATAAAACTATATATCATTGTGTGTAGTGAAATTGTAACACAGCGCATGCTGCGATTGCCTTTAATTGCCCGAGCAGTTATGTATATATCTATAACGTGCGTAAATTTTAAGCTTGTGGCGCTGTATCTTGCGTTGGCAAGTTAAATAAATAAAATAAAAGTAAAATAAGAGTTCCATTGATCATCATATTCCACTACGACAATGACTACGTAACGACGTTACGGTAGGTGACTCAAATATCCGGATGGCCTATAAAAGATTCGGCCGAGTACTTAACGCAAATTTAAGACTTATATGGTTTTCTCACGGATGCCAATGTCAGACTTGGACCAAATTGAAATGGGACCGCACGGAAAACACCAGCTTTCAAATAAAAAAAAAACCACCAAAATCGGTTCACCCACTCGAAAGTTCCGAGGTAACAAACATAAAAAAATACAGTCCAATTGAGAACCCTCCTCCTTTTCTGCAGACGGTCAACAATTTGTATGTAGAGCGAGAACACGTGACTGATATTTACGTGACAGACAAATGTTAGACCGCGTGTCGTGGATGTCTGTGACGTCATACTGTGTGCGCCGCCCATGCCACCCGCAACGCAGGAAGTGCTAGCGCGCGCGGATGTGTTGGTATGTGATCGTTTCTGTGTTCACCTCCACGTCTATGCTGCCCTCCGAGCTGGTGTCCGGCACGTCGTCGTCCACGCCGGCCGCGGCGCCGGTACGCTTGAGGCAGCGCAACGCGTGCCGCTGGATCTTGGACACTGGCACCTTGACGTTGCACACGGGACACTCGCCGTGCTGCGACGCCGGCGCCGGGGAGTTCCGCCGGCGTGCGCGCAGCCGCCGTATGCGATTTTCGTGTACCCTCTGCAAGTTTAATGGAACTTTTAAAATATCAGTAAGTACTATTACTACTTTACACTGTAAATTCCCATTATTAGTCTACACACTCACCGTTGAGCTTCTCCGTATGTCTCGAGATAACTCAAGAGCGGCTTGACCGATCTTAATGAAAATTTGTGTGTAGTGAGAACACGTGATTGCGCAGTTGATGGGCTACATAATGTATCAGTTACCATAATGATGTCTGTATACATATAATGGTCTACTTAAATAGACCTGAATATGAGTCCAACGTCTGTTTTCAACTATCACAACAATATTACCAAGCTGTTATGTTGAAACGCAACAGAATCAAGTCTTGACTCTAAATCGACGTCTCCGCTCGTGCTGCGCTCTTGTGAACGTCGAACGTGGCATGGACTGTTGGAGATGTGTTCTGTACAGCCCCGTTTATTTTCGAATGGTATATTGTAGGATTCTCGACCTATATATATATATATATATATATATATATATATTACCTATTTATGATTAACCACCATTTACCTTCTAGAACCCAACCCACCGTGAAGTGTTAGGATAGCGTTTCGGTTCAAATATCAATATTATTACTAAGTCAATAATATTATTACTGGTATTATTATCTTATCGTGAAGCCCGCCCGGCAGCTACCACCCTCCTACTCGAGTCACCCAGTGACGCCAAACGACTCGCCGTGTTCCGGCCGGGGGCTTGAGAGCCAGTACATTCTTCCTTACCTTCTTCTCATTTCCTGGCCGACAACGCATCAGTGATACCTTTGGTCTTGTTGATGTCCACGGGCGACGGTGACCACTCACCATCATGTGCTCGTCTGCTCGTTAGTCGGCTGTTAAAAAAAATTGTCGCACTCCGGTGAAAAGCGCGTTTCGCATTTTTCTTGTGGCCAACAACGTATAAGTGATGCTCGGTGTTACGGACGTCAGTGGGCGGCGCTGACCACTTATCATCAGATACCGCATCTGCTCGTTTATACGTTATTGACTAAAAAATGTCGTTTTCAAATGCTATTTAGACTTCTAAATACAAAAAGCAATAAGTAAAGCAAATAATAAAAGCATTTTACGAAGTGATAGATAAAGATTTTCTTTGTGTATTCACAAATTTTGATTGTCTATTGATAGTGGTGATGATGGACAACGGCCTGATAGGTTAAGGATGGTAAGTCTACCACCATATGCATTTTAGTTTTCGCGTCAGCGTGCGTCTCAACCCATGCAACCCTACATTTCGAATTGTCAATCTGAATATACATTGTATTATGAATTTTAGTCTGTAAAACTCTAACAACAGTCGACAGAATATTTGTCTGTGCGTTTGTTCGCACTTATAAATATTTATATATATATAAACATGAGAATGTGCATCAGTTAAAAAGTGAACTTGGGTAGATGACGATTCACATGTCCAGCGCAGATGTGGTACCAACTCAGTACATTCCCTGAGACCTCAGCAGATAGATGATAATTTACATTATAAAATGTGATATTCCAACGTGGTAATTCTTGCCAAGCAAACATTGTTTTGCAGCAAACATTTTGTTAATTATATATATCGCTAATTATAATAATTTTACTAAAAAACAATATTAATCCCGTAACACAATAGAAAATTATTGAATTACTAATATCGCTATTAAAAATAGGGTTTGATGGTAGAAGGGTGAAAATTTAGGGTTGTATGTATTTTTAATGTCACATCAAAAAAAAAAAAAAATTTTTGTCCAAAACATAAAAAAATAAAAATTTGGGGTGGACCACCCTTATTACCCAGGGGAATAAAAAACAGATAACAACCTAATCTCAGACCTACTGAATATACATATAAAATTTCATCAAAATCGGTCAAGCCGTTTCAGAGGAGTATTGTAACTAAAACTGTGACATGAGAATTTTATATATTAGATTTAATTTTAAATATTGGTTTTCTGCAAAATAGATGGTAAATAACACATTTATAATTAGTAGCTTTGGTGAAGGAGAATGAAAGCGAAGATTATTGACTAGGGCCTTTATACCTCTCACTGTGAGCGAAGACCCAAGCCCAGCAATAGAGCAATTATATGTTGCAATAATAATTATTATATATGCTACCTACTGATGTTTGAACTTGTTGCAGAGCCTGATATATGACAAACAAAACTCCACACCAACATTGAACATGCTTATTTTGATCTTGATAAAATACACCCCAGTAGTTTTAATATCATGCTTGGCTTCAATTTTTAGTAGCATGTCAATTACTTAAGTCTACTAGTTGTAACAAGTTTGGTATACATATTAATAAAACTCACATGGATAAAAATATCCTTAACTACCCACATAAACGTAGTTCCGAAAATATATGATAGTTTCGTATATTATCGGTATAATTACAGGATAAATGAATCCCGTGAATACCTGGTAAACATCGCTGCCAGTGAATCCCGAGAGGTCGATATCTTCATCACAATCGGCGCTAGTTCCAGGTACCGCCAGATTCTGAGGACTCTGTCCGTTGGCGCTGAGCTTCCTCTTGGACGCCCCAGAGGATATCTTCTGCAGTCTTTCTACTTCTAAAGCGAGATGCGACTCCAGTTCTCCGTGACGAATCGTACAGCTACACACAGGACAGTTTGGAAGCTCTGTAACTTTTTTACGATTCCTAACACAATTTAAAATAACACTCTCGTCATACTGAAAGCTAGTACTGCCATTAACAGAATTTAACTCATCCATTTTAAACATCAACACAGGCGCAGGTAACATATCTACTGATTGTTTACGATTTTAAATCTAGTTACATCCCGGTAACTATTTAACCAAAACCATTTTTAACTGTTTAAAATAATAAATAGAACTCCGAAGCGCGTAATCGAACTCGTCTTGTTGACATTGTTACTTTACTTATTGTTAAATCACAGTAATTAATTGCTGAACGCTAACACAACAAACAATAATATCATTTTTTATCTGTATTTTTATGCAATTGTCAAATTTTTAATATGATAGATTGTCAGTGTTGCTAGAAAATATTGACATAATGACGTTACTGAATACTATTGGTGAAATAAGGGTATGAGCACAATAAATACAAAATTATTTTCGATGTGCTGATACATAAAATAACTGATCTTAAAATTATTTGGTGATTACCCATAATAAAAATAATATAAAGTTAATAAAAAACACTTACAAGGGAATAATTTAAAATCGAATAACAATATGAATTATTATTTATTATTGAAAATACATAGCAACGTCTCACTACTGCGATAACTTTTAAGCTCAGTTTTCAGCCGTTTCTTTTGTATTACTCTTATTTTGTATAATATTACGATAATATATTATCATTTACTTAATTTATTAGTATTAGAGAGGTACACCGAAACATTGTCACACCCCAACACACTACAATACTACTACTGAAGGAAAATATAATTTTATAATATAAGATAGTAAAAGCAAATAATGACGTGTTTGAGTATCTTTATATACAATATACCTAAATGATTGAATAATTTTGAATTTGACTTGTGGAAAAGAAGTAAAAGTAATCTTAAAACCGAATCCTAAAGAATTACATAAATTTAATAACAAATAGCTTAGTCTAAGAAATATTGACTTTAATAAACTTAACTTTCTTACCCTATAATACTGCAGAAACAATCCAGACAAAAATAATAGTTTTATAGGAAAGCTCGCTTACGCATCATTTCCATATACCATAGATTTAAATCAATGTACAATAAGCAAAAATAAATAAGTCAAATCTAATTTACTCGTCTAGGAAAGAGTCGCATGCACGGAATGTATCCACGAATGTTACCGTATAAATTTTAAGGTCTTTTTAATGAGTCTTTTCTACCATAAACTTTGAATGAAACCTGTATAGTATTTTACTTTATTTCAGAGTCAATAATTTCAGGAGATATGACACCTCATGTTTCCTGACGGAAATGATCAATTTTCGTGAATTTTCTTTGATATCTAATATACATTTTTTAAAACAATATTTATTTAATATGCGAAGTGTTGTACGATGCATTTGGCATTTTATTTTTCTAGTTTCTCTTCTAAAGTTAACAGCCAAAATTATATTTTGGATTTATATTTTGCAAACATACACTATTCATTGATAACCAAATATATATATTAGAAGTTCTAACTCTTTCCGTCCAATTAATGCTCTTTCAGTCTGAAAAAAAAATTATAAAATCCAATACACTCGGATTTCACAATTGTAAAAAGAAACCTACGCGCTGCAATAGGTACTAAAGCAAGGTTCGATACCAACTATATCATGTCCGTTACATCAATAATGTCTTATCTTATCTGTTATAAATGAGAATAAAACACTAATGATATTTGTAACACTATAATAATTTATTTTATTGCATAGCGTCACAACGCTGCGTAAATAGAGATTTAGTCGTTGGTTTCAGCACTAACTAAAGTTTCAACAGCGTCTCCACCGTCGGGCTGTAAAAAAAATTTTGATAATTTAAAATACTTAAGAAATCTTTTATTCAAAGTTAGACATGAATTAATATTCAATTACAACAATGTAGAGATTTGTAAAATTACGCTAAACGCTGTAATATATTTAGTTCTATTTTTCCTTAAATAACATCAAACCAAAGTATAAATTGGCAGTAGTCCATAAACTGCTGCGGCGAAAACTAAAGTCAATAAATTATCACTTTAAGACACCAATTATATACTTTTATATAATTATAAAATATAATAGTGAGAGCTCCCTATGGCTCCACCTTATCACCCAGAAGAGTATAGTGCCACATACATACACCATCCACTTCAAAACATTCAATAAAACCGACCTGCATATCAGCAACTGTTAAAGGGGGTTCATCCTCTCGAAGGACTGTTTCTCCATCTAATTTCTTTAAATTCGGTAACCGCCTTGCGGCTTCGGACCGCCACTGTTCTAATTCGCATCCATCATAGAGTGGATTACCAACAAAAAGTAAATCTTCTAAACAAGGTAGTTCCTAAAATTTGCAATAAATATAAGGTAGTATATTTGTGTAAATCTTTATCTGAGATTAATCCAAACATTCTCTGTGTTAGAAAATTATACTCGTTTTACCTGTAATTTATTGAATTCACTCCACTCTTTTACCAAGTTATTACTCATATATAACACCTTAAGATGTCTAAGAACGTTAACGCCTTTCAATTTTTCAATCAAATTATAAGAGATCCATAATTCTTCTAACGTATCACCAAGGCATTCCTAGTTCGAGAAAAAATGATACGAGTAAAATGAATTTTAAGAAATTATCTAGAATAATAATAATATATGTAAAAATACCAGTACCTATACGAGTATTAATTTCTGTCAATAGTTGACGAGTTGACATATTACTTGATCTTTAATGGTAATTGCCGTCCATAGATATCCGTAACATCAAAGTCACTGATGTTAAGTCAAGAAAGAAACGAAAACCCGTTGGAATAAAAGGTTGTAAGAATCAATAAATTCTTACTAAAACCATTTACCACAACAAAGTATTACAATATGATTAATATTAAAACACTACATGTAATAAACAGTTTGATTAATAAAATTGTATTGTTATATCTGGTATATCTTACCATTCCTGCAAATGATTTTATGTAGTTTCTACCTAACGATAGTATTCGTAATTTCTTTAAACTGTTCAAACCAGTCACCTTTTCTATCAAGTTCGTAGACAAACTCAGCTTTCTGAAAATATGATATATTAATACAACCATACACATATGAAACACATAAAATAATGTTATTTAAAAAAAAGGCTTACTCGCAGTTAGTAAGATATGAGAGAGAATTGTCCATTTTCTCTATCGGAGGCCATTGAAATATTAAGCTTACTTCCGTTGCGGTGGCTGCATGTTGACCTGTTTTCTCTTCCCATCTTTTTATGGCTTCTTTTATAGTTGTCGCTTTAGCCATATTTTAGACAGTGTTATTTTTTACCTTTTTAAATAATAACCAACATTTTACCATAGCAACGCAATTTATTGATTTAACTTTCATCTTATAGAATTTTTTAATAACACAGTTACTTCCTAAAGATGTCAGCATCTAGCAAAAATAATCTAATCAAAAGAAATAAATACACTCTCTGCATAGTTCGTGGATATCTTGTGTAGAGTGTGCTTTGACCTTAATAAAAGCATAAAATAAAAAATACTTGAATTTAGGTTTGTAATAATTTCATTTTTAACTTGGTTACTTTAAACAAATATTTTTTTATTAATAAAAATGGTTACGTTTAAAGAAATAAATCTCATCATATAGGGAACTTTTTCGGTTTTTAGCTAGTGGCGCCACTAACTAAATATAGCTTAATACACGAGTGCAAATACGGATTCATTCTGATCACCACAAAATGGCGTCTCGCTTTTTACAGCAATTAGATAGTATATTGTGTTGAAAACTATTTCCTTTATCGACGTTATTGACGACGTTATAAAGAATATTTGCATAAATCTAAGAAGCGCCATGTCAATTTGACAGAATTTCAGTAATCCATAGTTTTACAACTTTTTCTTCTTTGGTTTCTTTTTTTTAATTAAAAAAACAAACGCCTATCTATTCTCAGTTTTTGACGTTACGAAAGAAATAAGTGTTTTGAAGGTACTAAAAGTGAATATTAATTCGATAAATGATTTTTAAAATTCTTATAAATATTAATTTAATGTTTCAAGTGTTTACAGTATTGATATTTATAATTAAATTAAAAAGTGATATAAATAATTATCTGGCTATTGCTATTTTGACTTGCGTGCCCAATTCAGTTTTAAAAAAACATTTTGTCAACTTTATGTTCCCGCTTTTATATGAAAAGTATAAACATTATTATGTTGAAACTTAAATAATAAAGTGTCTAATAAATTAAACCTTATATGACGTAACTGGTAAAATTTTAGAATGTGCCGATAATTTAGTGTACTAAATGTGTTTTACTGAAAATTTAAATTAATTGTTGGTGTTATTAATTGCAAATTCATTTACTACTAAAGTTTAACATTTGACAAACATGAAATAACAAGTAAAACTTCCGAATAATAAATTGTAATAGGTTAAGTCCAAAGCTACTGAGTAATAATTCGACATTTCGTATTAATTTTCAGCACTATGACTTCAAACAAAATGAGATTTTTAAACATGATTAATAATGTCAAGATAAAGGTAAGTTTATTTGTTTTAATATTTTTAAACCAACAAAAAAATATGAAATACAGAAGTCTCCCCCTATTAGCAGTTGCTTGTCTACCACCTACCTACTACTACCTATTTTAATCCTGATAATACTTATGGTAATGGGAAGCTTTCGTACAGAGCCGGCAGTAATTGTCCGTTAGAAGTCATCTTGCATATGTGTTTTCATTGCATCAATGGGTGTGTTGGAAAGTCGGTCAACAAGTGTATACACTAATGGCTGCTGTCTTGTAGCTGGTGTCTATGGGTAATGGTGAATACTTACTATAAAGTGTAATCTTCGCTAAATATTAACATAAAACAATTGGGGTGTTTATATTATTCGTGTTTACTAGAAAACTTATTGAAGAGTATGTCAGGATCACTTATGGGCTCATACATAATGAGGACATTAATAAAATAAGTAATAAATTGCATGTTATATTGCTTGTATTATGTCAATAATATGACAACCCCATAGCCCAATTGGGGCTTTATTTATTTACACTATGTAACATGTGACAGATAAATGTTTGTTCTCTGGTCATGGGTATTTGTAATGTCACATTTGTGTATGTCCATGCCACCCATAACTCAGGGAGTCTTGGTGCTGGGTGTAAGTATGTAAGCGCTTATTTATTTAATAAAATGTAATGTAATTATTTTTGTTCAGCGGTGAGTCTGGCCTATTGTTTAAGAGTAATATAACACAGGTTAAATTGGATTTATGCAGATAATAGTGCAGTAAGATAGTTACCTAGTTGTGAGCAGGATGTCAGTGCGAAAGTATGTATGTGTAAGATATGATGCTGTTTTTGTCATAAAAGTGTGATGAAGGTACAATTGATATTTTTGTTTTTTCAACACTTACTGTGTTAGACAATTTTTGTAATGGGCATCTACAGTACATATGGAGAAGTTTGTGTGTTTGAATCCTGTCCGCTGTGAATTTTTGTGATTCCTAACAACATATATGATAGTATTACTCTTGATAAATGAATTTGCACTGTAACAAATTAAAATGAGGCTGACTCTGAAAATAAAAATTAAATAGTTTGGGTTCTTATCAGGTAGATAGTTGTTTCTGATGCTATTTTTTTTTTGAATTGTTTGTTTCATTGTTGATTTTAGTATAGGTTTTTCTGTAATCTATAGGTCTGTAATAATTTTTCTACTCAAACTATTGTTATTATTCATTTTGGAGGTATAGCATGGCCATGGTTTATTTCCATGCATATTCTAGAATATTTTTTATACAATAAATTTAAAAACTATAAATAATTATATAGTTATATAAGATTTTAAATTTCTATTATTTACTGGTAAACTGCCCTTGCTTTGCTTCAAAAAACTACACCTTACAGATAGCACCTTTATTGTTTTAAAACTGAGCCTTTCTCAGTCTCTGAATTAGAAGTGTATTAGTTTATAACTTTTTTAAATTATGGATGGATTGAAATGAAACAAATTTTAAAAATTAAGTGATTTTTCCTGCAAACCATCAGTGAAAAACATAATGAAATCAGTTAAGCTATTACTGATATTAGCAACAACAAACGCACAGACAAACAGACATGGATTCTAAAAACTATTGTTTTGGATTCTATTGCTGCGGAGGCTAAGAATTCTATTGGTGTGTTTGCTGAGGAGTTCTTTTCGCTGTTTCTTCTCCTCATTGTTAAATCACCTTTTCAAAGCGGTGATAGAAGCAAAAAATGACATCCATAAGTGTATATACAGAATACCTGTATGATTAAATGGTTTGAATTTGAATTTGAATATTGTGTTAATAAGGGCCCCCAATAATAGTTTTTCTCATATATTCTTCATGTACAAAAAGCGATCAGTTAAAATTTTATTATATGTAAAGATATAGTTTCTTGATTGAAACAAACGCCAAACTAGTCACAAGAAATATTTCATTTATCTCATATTATTTTGTGGCAGCCGACTGTTAAAATTATTGATTTGCAAATAGGACTCCTCGAGCAATGAACAGTCAATAGTGTTTCACATTTTATTTTGCAGAAAGAGAAATTACATGACGACGATGACGTGGTCCAGTGCAAGCTGTGCAGCAAGGGGTTTGCGAGCAGAATGGCGCTGATGAACCACGGGAAGGTGGAGCATATGGCCGAGTACGTCGCCGGAGAGGACTTGTGTGTGTCGCCACCGTTGAAGCTGGTGAGAATAGCTCGTGGCAATGTTTTAGTCGCAAACCATTTCGAAGACTAATGAAGAAGCGGACGAGCTACTGAGTCTCAACTGTGACATGAAACTCTAGAGGAGTCGTCGGCGCATTTACACCGGTGAAAAGAGCTCTCGTTACGCGTTTCTTGTAGAACCTCATGTGATAGAGCTCCGGGAAAACCTCGGAAGGCAACTCATTCCACGACTTACACGTACGCGGTAGAAATGATCGCGAAAATTAGGCTGTTGAGGGTCGGCACGGGTCCAGGTGATGTAGGTGGAATTTCAATCTTTGGCGAGTGATACAATGATGGAAGGGTGACATTTCCATCAATCGAAATATAAATAAATAAATAAAAGGCTTTGAGCGAAAAAATGACCGGAAATCTTTTAAATCTGGCTTTGTACCGATTCTTATACAGGTCTTAAAGTTCAAAGTCCATTTCGTTTCCAGAGCAAGCAGTCTAAGGCCCAGCAGCGCGAGGAAGCGAAGCAGCAAATCAAGCGCAATACGGACGAGTTGATCTCCTCGATGTCTCCCACCAACCTGATGAGCTTCGCGTCTCCGGAAGTAAGCTACATCATCATCAAGGCCAACGGGGATGCTGCCGGGCAGCCCGACGCGAAGCGACGCAAGGAGAGGCCGGTGCGGAAGAAAGAGAAGACGGAGGGCGGTGACGAGAAGGTCGTCGTGAGGAAAGACAGGGAACCCCTACCCATATCGTAAGTTGATCAGATCTGTGAAGGTGACCCCGTAGCACAGTTGGTAGTGACCCCGCTTGTCGAACGAGCGGTTCCGAGTTCGATTCCCGGCTGGAGCTATATATCTAATATATAAAATTCTCGTGTCACATGTTATTTACCATACTCCTCCGAAACGGCTTGACCGATTTCGATGGAATTTTATATGTATATTCAGTAGGTCTCAGAATAGGTTGTTATCTATTTTTTATACCCCTAAGTGATGAGGGTGGTCCACCCCAAATTTTATTTTTTTATTTTTTGGACAATTTTTTTTATTTTTATTTTTTTATCATGTGATATTAAAAAATACATACAACCCTAAATTTTCCCCCTTCTACCATCAACCGCTATTTTTTTATAGCGATATTACTAATATCATATTAGTAATTCAAAAAACAACAAGTAATATTTGGATAACAAATATATTGTACACTCTATTGCTTTACGGGATTGATATTGTTTTTTAGTAAAATTATTATAATTAGCGATATATATAATTAACAATTTATATGGCAAAACAACGTTTTGCAGGATCAGCTAGTATATATGTATATATATGTTATAAATAAATAAACTTATACATACTATATACAATATACGGAATATCGTGTATTAAAAACTAAATTAAACTTTGGTATGGGAAGACAATTCTCTCTCTCTCTCTCTGTGATAATCGAATCTGAATAATATTTAAGTGTATGAATCAATGATTTAGTCATCCTTCCCCAGTGGTCCATTCGAATGCCTGCAGCCGTCGACGCTGGTGGCGGACGGTACCTGCCATCAGATCTTCTTCTCGTGCTGCGAGTACTCGGTCCACTTCCGGGACGAGCACACGCGGCGGCGCAAGGGGATCAGGTGTCAGGTGTGCGAGAAGGTGCTCGGGGTCGAGATGGACACGGCGCCCTATTGCTGCGAGGTCAGTTGTGGACGTTCTTAGACAAATTAAAACTAAAAATCATTTTCTAAATAGCAGTGATAGCTAGGCAGGTTCAAGTTCGAATTAGGGATGTTGTGGGTTACGGATGTGAAATTATTTCGGATTATCCGATTATTTCGGATAGTTTCGGTTACGGAATATTAGATGATTTAGGACTGGGCAAAAAAAACATACTATATTTATAAGGTTGTCACCTTTGACCTTTGACTTTATTTCTAGGTATTATGCTCACAGAAGAAAAACAATTGCTTTAAAAATTTAATAATAAAAACTTTTTAAAAATGAGAGCGACGCGGCCGGTGTGTCGGCTCTATGGCGACAACCTGTCGCAACGTGTAGCACGTGTTCTGTGAATTAGATATACATATATTGATTCATAATTTTTTTCCGGACGGATTGAAATGAAACGAACTTTAAGTGTTAAGAACCACCTACTGCAATACATTAGTGACAACCGTAACGAAATCGGTTAAGCCGTTTCTGAAATTAGCTCGAACATACGCGTAGACAAACAACAATTGTTTTGTGTTCTTTTGCGTTAATAAAGGCTGCTAATAATAGTTTTTCTCATATATCGTTTATGTACGGAAAGCAATCAGTTAGAATTGTATTATATGTATAGACGAAGCATGAAGTTGAAACACATAGATGGCGCTTCTGTCGACAACAAATGATTTAAACCAACTCGGTTACTGATTAAAAAAACAATACTAACCGTTTCAGACTTGCGGCAAAGGTTTCGAGACGGAGAAGGAGCTGACCGAGCACACGTCGAAGGCCCACGTGAAGCTGAAGCCGTTCCAATGTTCGATATGCAGCAAGAGGTTCACCCAGCAGGGGGGCCTTCAGCAGCACATGAGGATGCACACCGGCGACCGGCCGTACCCGTGTCCGATCTGCCTGAAAGCGTTCACGCAGAAGTCTGGCCTCGAGCAGCACCTAAGGATACACACCAAAGTGAGGCCGTACCGCTGCGTGGTGTGCTCGAAGAGCTTCTGCCAGTCGATACATCTGAAGCAGCACATGCGGACGCACACCAACGTGTCGCCGTTTCAGTGTGCGCTGTGCGAGAAGAGGTTCAAGCAGAGCAGCCATCTGAACTATCACCTGAAGTACCACGACCCGGCGAACATGACGCAGGAGCAGAAGTTGAAGTACGAGGATCTGATGGGGCTGATCGGGAAGGCGCAAGTGTTGCAGGTGGAGGTGGACCAGAGCCAGCTGCAGTTGTATCAGGTGGTTGTGAGTCTGTGTAGTTTCGTGTTTAGTCCGCATCGAAGATTATCGCTCATATTTTTATCAGGCGTTTTTGATTACATGTTTTGAGTCGGCTTTCCTTGTTCATTTGTAAAGTTGCAAGGAGATGGAACCACGAAATTCAACTACTTCAAATCAAAGTTGGTTTATTTTAAATTCAATTGTTTCCAGATCGTTCAAGAAGGCGAAGGTGCAGCAGAGGACATCGAGCAAACCGAATACATTCTGGGAGACTGTGTCGTGCAAAATGTCGCCTGAGCCGGCGGCGCGCTGCCGACTGACTCGCTTCAGTGTTGGAACAGTTTGGTGTACGTC